>CM068376.1:6977889-7577889 GCA_034769895.1 Magicicada septendecula | reverse complement strand
CCTGCCTTCCTGCAAAGGCGTCCTCTTCAACAACCACGTATGTCTTCCTCCACCTGCCTTCCTGCAGAGGCGTTCTCTTTAACACTCACGTATGTCATCATCTTCCTGCCTTCCTTCAGAGGCGTTCTCATCAACACTCACGTATGTCTTCTTCTCCCTGCCTTCCTTCAGAGGCGTTCTCATCAACACTCACGTATGTCTTCTTCTCCCTGCCTTCCTTCAGAGGCGTTCTCTTCAACACTCACGTACGTCATCATCTCCCTGCCTTCCTTCAGATTCAGAGGCGTTCTCATCAACACCCACGTATGTCTTCCTCTCCCTGCCTTCCTGCAAAGGCGTCCTCTTCAACAACCACGTATGTCTTCCTCTCCCTGCCTTCCTTCAGAGGCGTTCTCTTCAACACTCACGTGTGTCATCATCTCCCTGCCTTCCTTCAGAGGCGTTCTCTTTAACACTCACGTATGTCATCATCTCTCTGCCTTCCTTCAGACGCGTTCTCATCAACACTCACGTGTGTCATCATCTCCCTGCCTTCCTTCAGATTCAGAGGCGTTCTCATCAACACCCACGTATGCCTACCTCTCCCTGCCTTCCTTCAGATTCAGAGGCGTTCTCATCAACACCCACGTATGTCTTCCTCTCCCTGCCTTCCTTAGAGGCGTTCTCATCAACACTCACGTGTTTCATCATCTCCCTGCCTTCCTTCAGAGGCGTTCTCATCAACACTCACGTGTGTCATCATCTCGCTGCCTTCCTTCAGATTCAGAGGCGTTCTCATCAACACCCACGTATGTCTTCCTCTCCCTGCCTTCCTTCAGAGGCTTTCTCATCAACACTCACGTGTGTCATCATCTCCCTGCCTTCCTTCAGATTCAGAGGCGTTCTCATCAACACCCACGTATGTCTTCCTCTCCCTGCCTTCCTTCAGAGGCGTTCTCATCAACACTCACGTGTGTCATCATCTCCCTGCCTTCCTTCAGAGGCGTTCTCATCAACACTCACGTGTGTCATCATCTCCCTGCCTTCCTTCAGATTCAGAGGCGTTCTCATCAACACCCACGTATGTCTTCCTCTGCCTGCCTTCCTTCAGAGGCGTTCTCATCAACACTCACGTGTGTCATCATCTCCCTGCCTTCCTTCAGATTCAAAGGCGTTCTCATCAACACCCACGTATGTCTTCCTCTCCCTGCCTTCCTTAGAGGCGTTCTCATCAACACTCACCTATGTCGTCATCTCCCTGCCTTCCTTCAGAGGCGTTCTCATCAACACTCACGTGTGTCATCATCTCCCTGCCTTCCTTCAGAGGCGTTCTCATCAACTCTCACGTATGTCATCATCTCCCTGCCTTCCTTTAGATTCAGAGGCGTTCTCATCAACACCTACGTATGTCTTCCTCTCCCTCCCTTCATTCACTAGCATCCCTAGCTGCCTTCCGTCAGAAATGTTCGGTATAAATCCACTAATTCTCATCACATGATTTGGAAATTCTGTTTTTTTTTTCTTTACAATTACTTTGACGTTTGTATTTCCTCTGATCCTCCATTTTCGTCTCCTGTCTCCAGCCAGGACTTTTTAAAAGTCCAGTTTCACTGTCATTAAGAGAACACTATAAAGGTTGTAAAACCCTTCCTTACATATAAATGAGTACGTCGGCTTTTGAATAAGTTCTTGTAATTTGAAAGCCTTGATCGGCTGACATTCTCCTTCTCTTTTTCCTAAGCTACGCCTTGTGTTTTTTGTAACCATGCTCCTCAAATACAACCGGTCTCCCTCATTACTTAGGATTATCAGTTTAGACTTCTTAACAACTATCTTTTTTATTATTTGATGACTCTTTGGGCACTTGGTAAAACATATTAATACAAAGGTTTTAAAAAATATATATAAACACTTGGTACGTTTCACAGATTTTATTTAACTCGGAGAACTGTTTTGACTTCCTAAGCCATTGTCAAAGAGATGAGTGAACACTAAACAGAGGATGTAAGGGTGGTGGTGTACATTTGTTTAAGGCGTGTATCGGAGCATGTGTGAAGTGTGAAGGTGGAGAGGGGGTTGCAGGAGCTAAGTGAATACAGCCAATACAGGTTTTGCAGATCATTGCTTACAACACAATCACTTCACACATACAAAAAATATAACACTACTCCACAACACACAAGAACGTAAAACAATTGATTTGTTAGAAATTCTAGAAATTAAAAAGCAAAAAATAACAAAAATTTAACTAATGAACAAACTGAATTCTCTGTATCCCCTTTTTTAAAAGCTGTTATTTAGTTTAGTTAATTTTATATTTTGCATTCAGATTAGATTTACTTTTTACAGACACTTGACCTTCGCTTAGCTCCTCCAATGCCCCCTCTCCATCTTCACGCCTCACACATGTTATGTTTAGTGTTCACTTATCTCTTTGACAATGGCTTAAGAAGTTGAAACAGCTGTCAGAGTCAAATAAAACTGTGAAACGTACCAAGTGTTTATATATTTTTTAAAAACCTTTGAACTATCTTCGATTTCAAGTGTAGGGTACAGGATTTAGTTATCTGTCGTTGGGTATTATTGTGAGGGTTGTGGAGGGTACACATACTGTACACAACACACCGAGAGATGTCTTGACTTCTTGAACATTAGGTAAATGTGTTGCGAGTCGTCCAACCGTTGGAATATCGTAATTGGTTTACACTCGTACATAATATACGTACATAACAATGCCTATTTGTAAATGCATGAACAGTGTTTATGGTCTGTGTGTGTATGTGAGCGGGTTTAGTTTGTTTCCTGCCAGTGAAATTAGGAGAAAAATTTCGTAAGACTTTTATACGGTACTTATAACATGAAATTTAAAATTATTATGTAGTTGAAAAACGCTGGCTAATTAGTAGGCGGCCGGAAACATTTACCCAGTGCAAACAACTTTCTTTACAAATAAAAACCCGCAGATGAATTCCAGGGCTACTTGCCGTAAATAATGGCAACTTAAGCTTTCCAATCTCTAGAATAAATTTTGCGTATAATCCATTAGTTTTAAATAAATAATTACCTTATTTTATCCACTAAGTGATCTTCTTTTTCTTTTTAATTACTACATGTTTCAGGGCTTATATCCCCATCTTCAGGTAAAAGCAAAATCTACCCTATTATTAGGGTTTCGTTAAAAAATCACAACGACACAAACACATAACACACTTAAATAAATTAACATTGAACATTAAATCTGTATCGGAACACGCTACAAACGAACCAGTGCACTGGTCGAAGTCCGACTTTCAACTGATCCGTACACGCTATTCACGGTTTGTTTTCATAGCTGTGTCATATAGTTTATTTGATTTGAATGATAACTGTTCATTAAGTACCTGATTTTTATTTCTTCTTAAGGCCTTGTATATTTCAAATTCCTCTAAAGCATCCAGTTGTTGACCCTTTTTACCTATATGTAAAGGTTCCAAATTCTCTTTAAATCCAGTGTATGTATGATTTTCGTTTATTAGATGTTGTGCGTAATGCGATACATTAGTATTGGGGAACTTCTTAGGTAAATGTTCTTTAAATCTCTCGGAAAATTTTCTCCCCGTCTGGCCTATATAGAATTTATCGCATTCATTACACCGGATCCTATAAACGCCGGAACAATCCTCTAGTAATGCTGTGGTATTAGGCTTAAGTATATTTGTTAATTTGTTCGTGGTCCTGAATGAGACAATACTCCCTAGCTTTTTTAGAGACAGCTTTTATAAAAAAGCTAGGGATTATTGTCTCATTCAGGACCACGAACAAATTAACAAATATACTTAAGCCTAATACCACAGCATTACTAGAGGATTGTTCCGGCGTTTATAGGATCCGGTGTAATGAATGCGATAAATTCTATATAGGCCAGACGGGGAGAAAATTTTCCGAGAGATTTAAAGAACATTTACCTAAGAAGTTCCCCAATACTAATGTATCGCATTACGCACAACATCTAATAAACGAAAATCATACATACACTGGATTTAAAGAGAATTTGGAACCTTTACATATAGGTAAAAAGGGTCAACTACTGGATGCTTTAGAGGAATTTGAAATATACAAGGCCTTAAGAAGAAATAAAAATCAGGTACTTAATGAACAGTTATCATTCAAATCAAATAAACTATATGACACAGCTATGAAAACAAACCGTGAATAGCGTGTACGGATCAGTTGAAAGTCGGACTTCGGCCAGTGCACTGGTTCGTTTGTAGCGTGTTCCGATACAGATTTAATGTTCAATGTTAATTTATTTAAGTGTGTTATGTGTTTGTGTCGTTGTGATTTTTTAACGAAACCCTAATAATAGGGTAGATTTTGCTTTTACCTGAAGATGGGGATATAAGCCCTGAAACATGTAGTAATTAAAAAGAAAAAGAAGATCACTTAGTGGATAAAATAAGGTAATTATTTATTTAATCATATACAGTGATCTGGAGACCATACGGTATCCATTAGTTTTCTTTTACGTTTATTTACACAATCTGTTAATACAGAACAATAAGCATAATTGTTGCCATGACACACGGCATGAAGAGAAGTAGTCCATTGACTAGTACAAGTATCTAAAAATAACATATTATATACAATGTATTTAGAGTGTTAAAGTCTAAGTATGTCCAGCGGAAATGTTAATTTTGATCGTCTTGTCTACAGCCTGCTGTCTAGTAAATTTATGGCTAGAGTATCTGTGTGCCCTTCAAACAGTTTCATATATCTTTCGCTGAACGTCGCAATGGTCTCACTGTCTATAGGCTGGTCTAGGTCGCTAGAGATGTCTTTTTTGCTGACGAACCACGGTGAATTATTTATGGCATGCAACAGCGTGGTATGAAACCTTTCAGTTATAGCAATGTTGGATTTGGAACCAGTTCCCCAAAGCTGTAAGCCATATGTCCACAGAGATTTGAAGACAGTACTGTAAATCAATAGCTTGTTTTGCATTGACAGTAATGATTTTCTGCCCAAGAGCCAATAATGCTTGGGAAACTTATAGAGTTTTGTCTGTAGTTTTCTAAAGAATGTGAATTATGAATTGTGAATTAGTTTCCCAGATAATTAAAATAGCTCACCTGGCGAGAATTTGATCATTAATTATTATTTTTGTTCTTATTTTTTTCCACTCGAAATGCCATTACCTTTGTTTTTATAATGGAGATTTTCATATCGCATTGTTTTCAAATCTGAAACCTTAAAAATGGCTCAGACTTTAAGATTAAAAATTGTTTACTGCTGGTGTATGGGGGAAGTGTGTAACTGTAGATGGAAGATTGTGTTGAAATATAAGTAATTCTAATAAACCGTATTCAAGCTAAAGTGATTTGTCTCTTAAATTTCTAACTTTTTCATATAAGCGAAAAAATAACATATGCGCAACTTGGTTTTGAGGGCGTCTCATGCTTCAAATCAAACGTGATTACATTAGGTTCCCAAAGGGAGAGTATAGGGGAGGCGGAATTATTGAAGGTGAATGTAAACGCAGAAGGATCGCCACGTTTAAGTGTTACGAATAATCACTGGATACAGAGGAAGAAACTCGAGTGTTTAAAACAAAGCTTGTACGAACCCTCCGTCGCCGGATGCAACACACAAAGAACGAACACGGAGTGGTAAGTGTAAGGAAGGGAGGGGAACCCGAGGGAAATGAAACAAATAGTAAGGGGTGGAAAGAGAGCCCAGCCAACCGATACGGCAATTATAATGTAGCACTGCAACACGGGCGCGTCTTAATGTTGACGTATATCGTTTGATAAGTACTAATTATTTATGATTTTCAAAGGACCTGTGATATCGATATATGATATCTTTGCACACAGCCCGCGCGCGCGGAAATTTTTCTTCACTTATTTCCTCTTAAATATTACACCTACTTACTTTTAAAATTAATTTCGATATATAACAATTGAAGGGGGTGATTAAGTCTTTGACATCATCGAAGTTATTGTAGAACTAGTAAGATCCATGAACTGCAGAATAGCTCACAGTTTTGAACAAAATACGTTATTACGTAAAATAAAATAATAAATTTTAATTTTTAAAGCTGTAAGTAGAGTTCTTTGTTAGTATGAATCAGTAACGTGGTGCCCATGTCACCGCTGTTGCCGGCGGCACGGCAACAGGGGTGGGAATAAGAGAAAGTAATATTAATTATATCACAGAATAAATACTTTAGATACTGAAAATTTTGAAATCCGAACAATATTAGTAGGGAAACTTGAAGAAAAGCGTAGCATTGCTTTCGAACTACTGGGCACTTGCACCGTCTTGTGTTGCCGGCTCAGACATCGGTAATGTTTTACTGCTTACAGTCACTGACCTCGTACTAGTTGTCATTGAACAAATTGTGGAGAGGAGGACACTCGTCCGTCCAATGTGTTGCCGCTGTATAAACTGGCAAAACGTTCGGTTAGCAGCTATGTTCGTTTTCGGAACTGACGTGCAGCAGATACTACGTACCTATTTGTGTTTCGTTCGTTTAGTCATGTGTTTCTCTGTTTGTCTTTATTATTTTCAATTCGATTATTTGTGTTCTGATTTCTTCTGTGTAAGTATAATGAGAATCAGATCCCGTTGAACCGGGACCCTCTTTTCCTCCCAGCGAATAATAGAAAATGTTCTAAAAAGAACACTTGGTACAAGACAAAATTTGAATTAATTTTTAGGTTAAGTTTCAGACCTATCACAACCGGCAACAGGTGTTATGTACCCACGCCACGCCACTGGTATGAATCTTACCGTTAGTCGGAAAGCACCACGAGGAAGTTCTTCATACGTCATTACCAGGGTTAATGGAAATTTTGCTGTTTATTACAAAGTAAAAGTAATAATACGAAACCCCCGACTTCTGTATTATTATTTTATTTTATTTCTTTTAAGTAAAATAACAATAGTAAAGCAGACAATAATAATTATTTTTTTGTGTTATTACGAATACAATAAACACTAAAAATTTGGAACACTGCCTTGTTTTTTAGTCAAGTTTACAAACCATAATACTGTAACACATTTTTGTGGTTTGTTGTTGTGTGTGTACGTGTCAAACAAAACTGGTACTTTTGAAATAATGACAACACTGATTATGGGTGCCAATCAAGATTTTATTCTTGATATGTGTCTTAACTAATATATGAATAATCACAGTTATATAATAATATTGATTGACAGTCAATACTAAACGAGTAGAAATTTCTAACAAAATATAGAATTCAATGTTGGTGCTACTTGTTTAAATAAAAGTTAGTACGCATATGTTTACAATAACTTGGTTAAATAATTTATTTTTCTTATATATAATTATAATGCAGAATTTAACGTATTAAATGAGTAGTAACTCACTTGTGTTAGTGCTTGACACCTCATAGTTAGAGCTGAGATTCTCAGTCGTCGGATCTTTCAAATAAAGCAGCGACTTTTAAGCAAATTAAGTGATTAATAATAAACAAATTATAATGACCTTAATTCAATTGGTGTGACTGTTCCTCTTCCTCGTTGGTCCCGATGCACCGTTCCGAAGATTTTTGAAGAGACGATTCACACTACACTCGCTATACTTGTGTTAGTTCGTACACTCAATGAAACTAACTTTAAGTAGAAACTGAATAAAAGTTGATTTCGCTATGAGCTGTGACTTTAACTGTAAACGTCTAAGTTGACTTTATAAATCTGATTGACTGAAAGTATCAAAAGATGAATTCCTCAAAGTATCAAACTCGACTGTATAAACGTATGAAGAGTGAGTGACTGTATAAAAGGACTAAAAACTGTTTGTACTGTAAAATGTCTATATATCGGGAGGAATAACACTGACTGTATAAGGTGTAAAATTTCTTTATCCTCTTCAATGAATACTCCCTCCACCAATCGGAATATTCCTGTTTCTATTACTTCTTCTCTGTTCTGCATGTAGCGTCTTCTCTGATTGGTCAAAATTTCTTCCTCGCTTGCAGAATTCTTGGTATCCATGTCCAGGCCTCGAAATGATCTGCATTTCCTTGAATAACACTTCATACTTCTAATTTCTCACAGTATTGTTACAACTGCCAAGTACTTTACCTCCTGCCAGTAAAAAATTACCTAAGGAAACTTACCCGTTTCTAATAGAAAAACCCTAAATTATAAGCTGTCAAACGCTAGTATCGTCTATTAAACTGTTTTTTTTTTTTTTTTTTACAACAAAGGTTGTTTGTCCACTAACTTATATTACTAGGTAAAGTGGCATAGAGAACATTTCTTCGTAAATATTTGCTATAAACATACTGACATACTGATACAATGTCTTCTTCTTTGAAAGAAAGGATTATTCTAGTAGTTTATTTTAAGAAGTTCGGTTATGGAAACCTGACGGGGCCATCTAGTCAGACTGCCTGCTTTAGTCGTAATCGATCCCATTTACGACCTTAAAAGGGTCGCTTAGCGTTCCACAATAGAATGACTGCAGGTATAACAGGTAAAATTTAGGATGGCCCCGTGAAATTGTTTGAGGCATATTTTAAAATAAAATGAGTACTCAGAATGAGTAGTAACTATTCTGTTACTGTTTGTCCTAACAAAATAAGACTAATGTCTTTAAGTACTTACTATATATTTTTGTTAACAACTTCTGCAGACTCTATCTCTAGCCACATAAGATAATATGGAAAGATACTGACAATTTTTAACAATATCTTGGTCATTTAGAAAAAGCGGCCTGAGAAGGCCTTGTCTTCTGTCTAGATGACAAATATAATTAGTGATAACATATTACAAAATATACACATTAATGCAATATTTTTTTTAGTTTTAGGTTTATTTTTTTGTTTTTATATATGTTTTTCCACATTTTACAAAGTCAGTTGATTTTTTCAAAAGCTTCCAGGCTTCAGCACAGTTTTTAAGGCCTCTCTTCAGTATATAATTTTTCAGTGAATCTATACTGTTAAACTCCATCTCGCTGTTCAATTTACCGTTTAAAATTTGGTGTAACAAAACTGTTGTTAAATAACAACACTGGCACTGGATTACTCACTGTAGTTTCAATGTTCTACTCTTCAAGACAACACGCTGTTGACAGAACACTGTACACCGGAACCACGTTGCTTGGGGATTTCCTTAAATACGTATGAACAGACGACTTGCTTAGGTGCAATGAAAGTAAACAATAGACGACCTTTTCGAAGGTTATTAAAGTAGTAGGTAGGTAGCCTGGTACGATGGCCCCGTCAGGTTTCCTTAACACAGAAATTCTTTAAAAAGGGCTTTGACTGGACGGTAGTTTATGTTGACAAAGGCTACGTGTTCCAATGAACAATTATTTTGTTAAAAGATGCTTTTAAAATTGCAAATCTCTTGAAACATTATGTACACAAGAGAGTTAGTTCGCTGTCAGTCGTCTTGTTCCGCATTTTCACAAATTCATTACGGCTACCAAGGTTTTTTAAAACCTCTGTGCGAGGGTTTAAATAGCATTGTGCGATGCTATTTATATCGGACAATGCGGCCGTGCTCTGAAACATCGCATTTCTGAACATAAGAAGGTGATTTTAACCAATACAGGTTTTGCAGATCTTTGCTTACAACACAATAACTTCATAGATACAAAAAACATAACACTACTCCACAACATACAAAAAGGTAAAAAAATGGATTTGTTAGAAATTCTAGAAATTAAAAAGCAATAAAAAATAACAAAAATTTAACAAATGAACAAACTGAATTCTGTAAATTCCCCTTTATTAAAAGCCGTTATTTAGTTTAGTTTATTTTATATTTTGCATTCAGATTATATTTAGTTCAGTTAATTTTATATTCTGCATTCAGAGTATATTTAGTTTAGTTAATTTTATATTTTGCATTCAGATTGTATTTACTTTTTACAGACACCTGACCTTCCCGTGGCTCCTCCAACCCCCTTTCCCTCTTAACACCTCACAGATGTTCCAATACACGCCCTAAACAGATGGCCACCACCACCCTTACTTACATCCTCTGTTTAGGTTTTTAAATCATTCGTCTCTTTGACAATGGCTTAGGAAGTCTAAACAGCTCTCCGAGTTAAATAAAATCTGTGAAACGTACCAAGTGTTTATATATTTTTTTAAAAACCTTTGTATTAATATGTTTTACCAAGTGCCCAACGAGTCATCAATTAATATCGTCATTACGGCTATACACTTACCGTTTTGTTATAATACATAAATGAAAAATAATTTAATCCTACTTATGTTTCCATAGACAACTATAGGCCCGTATTGAATACTTTTAAAATATGTGTGTGACTGATAACAATCTGCAAAGTTTTTTGCAAACATAGCTTTCTGTTGAACAGGATTTGGCATGCTGTGCACCCAAACCAATCAGATAGCACTTAAAGCTGATTGGTTGATACTGCTTCCCAGCTTACATCGTGCTGGCATGAAAGTTTATATAAGTAAGTAAAAAGCAGTCTCTACCTCATCGCTGGGGTGAATTGGTCGACACCATGCCAATTGCTTCCAACGCTGAAGATGGTTTCCGATGGTAGAACCGAAACGTTTGTAAACGATAGACCACGGCCTAACAATCCGGCAAATAATGTTTTCAATTTTATAGCTTATAAACGTTTTGAAGGCGGTCCAAAACTTGTAAAGTATTATAACGAATATAATTTTTTTTTCAAATCATTATAAATACCAACTTAATATTTTAAATAAAATTCCTCACAATTTGGTGCCTCACATAGACTTTTATAATCTTTTCAAAACTTTGATTTCAACTTTAGATCTGCGATGCCCTAAAGTTAAACAATTTTCAGTGTAAACATTACATTCGGAGTTGGTAATTATAATTCCCTTTGGTCTGATATCCGCAAAGCATTTTTACGATCTTCAAAAATACTTCCTCTTTTTTAGACTCTGGTGCCCCGAACCGTTGAAATCTTCAAACCTGAAAACTATATTCAGATAGTGGATAATATTCCGTTTAATTTGTACTCTATATGGATTTTTGTAAATTTTAGTAACTTTTTGAGCCCTGGTATTCCAAAATTTCAAAACCTAAACCCTGTATTCAGATTGTGGTTAACAATCTCTTTAATTTTATATTACTCATGTATTTTTTTTTTTTTTGAACCCTTGCATTCTTGCCCATTGCGCACCTATTTTGGGGGATTTTCTAAAAAATCATCCTTTTCGGTATCAATCTAAAAAATAGGTCTCTATGGGGGTAAAAATAGATGTGGAGATGTGTATACCAATTTTTATGAAGATCGGTTAACCTGAGACCTAATCACAAAAAAAGACAATCAGAAGATAGACTGATAGACAGACAAATACCAAACAATAGAGTTCAGCTTAGTACTTTCAAGTAGTTGTGTTATAGTAACATTAAAAATTTTTGAATTATTGTTTAGAATTAATGTACTTTTAGTTACTTTCAGTTAGTAAGTAAATGATCAGGCTGTGGCTACTGGATGAGTCCGTTACCTGCTACCGGTAAAGTTACCTGCAAAAAGGGTGATTAGGCTGGTGTCCTATTGTTGTAGGTCTTACAGCTTTCACCACCTCGCACACGTTTAGACGGAATCATTCGTTGGATTGAGGGCACATTCTGTTATCCAGCAGCTCGCTCTATGTGAAACTTTTCTACCGCATTTAAAAAATGAATTTTAATAGTATATCACCGTTAATGAAAATGTTTTAGTAAAGTGCATTTTTACTGGTGTATCGTAAAAAAAAAAACAATTCAGTGCGTAAAGTGTGGAGGTAATATGCACATTAACAAACGTGCTGGCAATAATGTTGGCTACAGGTGTGGGTCGAACGGATATAGATCAAGGAAACATTTGAGGGAAATACATTTTTTGGACTAGCACGGATTCCACCACAAGCTTTGCTCTGTGTTTTGATGGTGTGGATTTTGAAATACCTAATTTCGATTATTACAAAAGAAACGGAACTGAACCGACAAACAACAATAAAATTAATTGCGGAATTCAGAGAGACACTGACTATGCGGTTGTTGGAAACTGTCACTAAAATTGGAGGCATCGGTGAAACTGTAAAAGTGGATGAAAGTGTTTTTGGAAAAAGAAAATACAACAAAGGTCGTATAACGAAGACCCGGTGGGTAGTCGGGGGGGGGGGGGAATAAACCGAAAAAGTAGGAAGCGTTTTTTTAAAAATTAGATAGAAATGATTTTACTCATCTGCGTGTCAAACGTTTAGTGAATTTTGTTTGTCCTGGCAACAGGAACGTTCACACACAGAATACAGAAAGCCACTGGCCAAAAATTAAAAGAGGCATGAAACGACGAGTAGGGATTATGTCAGTGACCTCTTTCGAATCATATCTATTGGAGTATCTGTAGAGGAATGATGAGGAGCTGTTTGCAGATTTTTTTAGAAGCAATCAAATATATTTACCCGTAGACTAAATGGAAATACAATGTAAATAGACTTTAAGATTTTATTCTATTGCATAAGTCTTTGTAAATAATGCCATTTCCTGTAAATAGTGAAAAAAATATTAGTGCAGTCTTATGACGAAGAATAAGGATGACAATGCTTTCTCAGGCCGCTTTTGCTAATCGGTAAAATTATTTCTCAAAAATTTAATAATGATTTTCCACTTATCTTCAGTGCCGATAAGTTATAATAATCGCATTTCAAGATCACGTACACTAATTTGATATACATATATAATTATCATTTATCATTGGTGAATTTCTGTGTTATTTCTGTGTTTTATTCATAAATTTAATGTTTATAATTATATGTGTATATAAAATTAATTTTGTTTTTGTAACAATAACTTTCAACGCTTAGCCCCTTACGTTACCAGATGAGTCCATCGTAATTTAGTGGAAGGTAAACAAGACGTAGACCTTCATAACAATAGGACAACCTTTTCAAGGATTATAAAGCAACACTTTTTTTTTAGCAAAATGTTACAGCAGGTAACGGACTCATCCAGTAGCAACAACCCGAATTGTCATGTTATTTATTTATTTGTAGCTGTCTATTTACAATGAATCTTCAAGGGTCATCGAAAAAAAGAAAAAAAAGTTTCGTTGTTCACAGTGAAGGTTTCAAAATAATTAGCAATATAACCGAAAAATGTGATAAAGAAGACCAACGAAACTCACTGGCATACCCACCGAATCAAGCAAGCAACGAGCTGCGTATTACTGTAATAAATCTATAGTGATCAAAATTTTAAAAATTTATAATTTCTTGATCAAGTGGCACGCTCACACACTCGAGTTGACAAACCCAGGCCCGAGTCGTAAATAAAAACGATTAGAGACACGTCAGACCCGACGCCAGTGGGAAGACAATGAAAAAACGTCTGAGTACACGCTACAATAGAAAATAGGGTACGTCGTTGACAGCACGAAGTTAGCTACGATTTACAACGCCAAACAAAGTAGACAAGAAAAGGCATAGTCTAGTAGCCTGGTTACGCAGAAGTGAAATGGAACACATGCTGTGGGGTTAAGTTGTAACGAGCACATGTATGAATGCAACACTCAGCAACAAAGGGTGCAGAGGAATCTTGACAAATATGTAGAAAATAGAACGGATATTCAATGAATACTAGAGATATACACAGCCCAGCAGGAAAGCACGCCCTGACGTCCAGTCAGATTTACAACTAGAAAGCGTGGGACCCGTCCAGGGATGACACCCAACGAAGAGTTGAAAATTGGCGGAACGAGAGAAGGGTAAATGAACAATTGACCAAGACGCTGCAGACTCTTAACAAAAGCTGTATCAGAATGCCTCGACAACGTGGAAACAAAAGGTTGATAGACAGGCGGGGAATTGCTCTAGTTTCTGAGAATCAGCACAACGTTCGTCGCTGGGATATTCCGGGGATGCCCGTCGACCAACGAGAGTTTGGCATCTTCCAAAGGAACTGGTGGAGAGAGTAGTGACAACTTGAACGACGAATCAGGAAACCGATGACAAAAATCTACAAGGTGGTAGGAATTTAGGAACCTATCAACAACGGCCGAAGGCGTAGAGATGAGGAAATTGCCTTCTGGGAGAGAATGATTGATAAAAACTGTTTGCGAGGACGCGGAGCCCAGTAGTAGAAGAGTAATTGAATAACAGTAGAAATATAGTAGAAGTAGTAGTAATTGAAATAGTTTACACGACTTACTCAACTTTTAACTCGGTTAATCAATCAGTGAAATTGTAACCAAGTCGCGGTCTTAATCGGACTTAGACATTCAACTCAATCGCAGTTCTACAAAATGTATGTTCGATAGTTTATATGAGTTACCGAACTTACCGCCGTAATCAGTAGTGCGAATAGGCATAACTATCGTTGAATACCAGTGTATACGTGACTCTAGACTACTACCGACACGCAACATAATGCAATACGAGTGAGTAACAATCCGAGAGTAAAACATTGGGTGACGACTTCAGACACTATTCAACCATAATGATTCTCAATTTTGGGCACCTGAACTGAGTGAATTAACACGAACACTAATACGCACATTGCATACATTACGTCCAAGGTAGACAAAATAGTTAGCTACATGAACACGCACACAGCAAACTCTAAAAGCAAAACCACTTCAATGCCGATGATTGCATCTAAAAACATGAAGCCATAAAACACTTAACGCCAGCGGAGAGTCCAACACCACACTATACACAACGCGAGTGGAAATTCAGTGAGTGAAAGTGAAGTGTTCTTCGATCAATAGTGATTACTATGTACAAGGAACCCACCAACGGATGTAATCTTACACCGATGGAATTTGTGGATAAGCCTTTTGCAAGATAAGTCTTTATGTTTCTTAAATGCTAGTTGATACATACTACTGCACTGTCTCATCTTTTCAAAGAGCTACTCCCGAGAGATTTCTGTAAATCTATATAAATCATAAATCTAATAATGTTAATATTAAAGTCATTCATCTGAGCATAATGAACGCATTTAGCTAGGGATAAATATATTTGATTACTTATTGTTTGTATATGTATATTATTGTGTCGTATTTGATTGTACTATATGTCTTGTTTTCAGGAAACAACGAACGAATATTATTGTGATTTATGTTATTATATGTTTTGTTATGTATTTACAGGACATAATTTCATTTGTGGTTCAGTAATTTGCTTAATCAATGATATAATAAATTAGTAATTATTACATATATACATATATCTTGCGTTCATTATTGCGATTAACCTTGACAATTAATTAATCACGTTCCCAGTGATTTTTCCTTGTAACTTACAAAGAGTCTCAAGAGTTATGCTAATTATCAATGGACACACCCAAATCGACCATTGAAATGTCAGATTAACATGCTCGTGTAAATCATATTGATTTGATAACTATATTGAGTCAAATCCGACAAATATAATTTAGTTTTCCATATGTGTATTAAATATAAATGATACCCAAGGAAAGTGGGGCTTTACAAATGTCAATTACAACCTTATTTAGTTAAACATAAATGGCATACAAATTTAATTAGACCCCAATTCATTAATTTATAATTGGATAATTTAATAATTCATAATAATTAGCATAAATGCATTAAATAATAAATGGCGCTCCAAGATCGTGGGGCACGGCAAACACAATTAAATAATTAATTGCCAATTCCATTAAATATATATTTAAAATCGGAAGGCTTCGTTAAATACTTGAGAAAGCAAAGGAAATGCAGTCCAGAAGGAAAACCCTACACACCGGGAAATGTGAGTAAAGGAAACTTTTTCTTGATGATTTCGATAAGTGTGTGGTTAAGAAATATGGTTCAGGCTATTTATGAAAATTAAAACGCTGTGCTCACTTTTAAAAGACTCCTACGTATCGCGAAATAAAGAATCCATTTCTCATAGAGCGCTAAAATATTAACGCGAGTGCTTAAAAGTCTGGGATTCAAGTAAAGGAAATGTAAAAGTAAAAGAAAAGTGTTAATTGAAAAACCAGACACTGTAATGATGCGATACAAGTACCTTGTGCAAATTAAAAGTTATCGAGAATCTGGGAGAAACATATTTTTTTTTAGATGAAAGGAAAGTGAGCGTTGGATGAGTTTAGATAATGTAATTTGAATCGGTATTTCTCAGTAGTAGTCGTTTGTTTAGAACCACTACATGTCTACGCGCTCTCTCTCTCTCTCTCTCTCTCTCTCTCTCTCTCTAAGCCACATTCCTCTCAGGGGCATAGAGCTCAGTCTAAAGCAGTAGTCACTCCTCACTCCTGGCGTTATTGTAGAGTGCGAATCAATTGATTGTTGCGGATTAGTGGAAAGTGATTATTGTGTTATATTTAGCGCGGAAATGTAATAGTCGACAATTATTATTGAGTGTGGACAAAATTATTTTGGCTTATTGTTGAGAGTACCTTTGTTGATTTTAAATTGTTTGTGACTAATTAAAGTTGGTAATTAGTGACTTAATTGGTGTCTATATTTTGTTTTTCACTGAACAACACAACGATCCGTGAGACCGTCGTAAAAATATATTATTAATAAAGTATGTTTGCCGTATTTGTTTGTAATAGAGGCGCTTCACTCGCAGCTAATTTTGAATCAACCGTTAATATTACCGATTATCGTTGGTGGGTAGATTGTAATATAGCCTAAATTCATTCTTAAAAAAGTTTGACTTGCACTTTCGACTCCTTATAAAGCGCGCGCACGAGTCTGTGTCTGTGTGCGTGAGTGCATGCGCGTAATATTTTTTTTTTAGAGGAATTCCCTTAACAGATTAGGTTTTTCCGTTTAATTTAATAGGAAATAGAGTGAATAGAGTTAAGGGCTGAAGGGACAATGACAAGAGAGGGGTGAAGCAGGCGCTATAATTATTACCGGAGAAGGGCGCGAGAATCGATAACCGTATTGACAAGCCGGTGCATATACACTGTTTATCATCATTTTTCTATTTGCGTTGTCAGCGAATTCGCTCGGATAGACGCAGGAAGTATCGATGAAGTTTTCATAAACTTAAAAATGTTATCGATCTGTGTGTGTGTGTCCACTCACATAACACAATTCTTATAACGAAAAGGTGACCACGAGCGTCAATGGTATAACAGTATTGCATGTTAGCGTTAAAAGTAAACGAAAATATTCTGGATCCGTGTACGGTAAGTTAGAAACGGAATATCTCGAGTGAGGACTGATAACAAAACGATATTTGTAATGATGTTTTCAGTCGTAATTGCGGGAATAATTTTATTGAGCTACATCGTTTTTATGGCCTTTAAAACGGGCCGGGAAATTATTTTCATTGATCCGGACAGGCTGAAGACTGTTTACTTGAAAGGATAGTCTACACCTGCGGTTCGCAAACGAGGGCCCCGGCCACAGGAGCACACTGCAGCATACAGACACGACGCACGTGTACTTATACTGCACCATACAGACATGACGCGCGTGTACTTATACTGCAGCATACAGACACGGCGCACGTGTACTTATACTGCAGCATACAGACACGACGCGCGTGTGCTTACACTGTTGCATACAGACACGACGCACGTGTACTTATACTGCAGCATACAGACACGACGCGCGTGTACTTATACTGCAGCATACAGACACGACGCACGTGTACTTACACTGTTGCATACAGACACGACGCACGTGTACTTATACTGCAGCATACAGACACGTCGCTCGTGTACTTATACTGCAGCATACAGACACGACGCGCGTGTACTTATACTGCAGCATACAGACACGACGCACGTGTACTTATATTTTAACTAAAGGAAGTGATTCGTCAACAGTGTTTAAGCCATCGACTGGCCGTTGCTTGAGAAGCACCGTCGACAGTTTTCTGGAAGAACTGCAGAGTCGCGTAGTAATCAAAGTAACTTTCAGTCAAGGAAGGAAATTTTTTTCATAAAGTACACAGTATCAGAAAAGTGTTCGCAGCTTTGTGATAGAATAAAATTGTGTTTCATGGCATTTCCTACTTCTTAGTTCTTCTTCTTCTGATAGTTCCTATCCGTTCCGTCTATGATATCAGTGTTGGATATCATTCAGACTATTTTAACTTTCTGTACTGCTGCACAGAATAAGTCAGTTGTATTCATGCCAAACCAGGTCCAACAAATTTCTCAGTCGCCCAACTCCTCTCTTTCCAAGTACTTTTCCCTGTAGTACGGACTGTAATAAGTAAAATCTCTGTTCATTTCTCATGAGATCTCTCAGATACTGAAGCTTTCTTATCTTCACT
Organism: Magicicada septendecula; assembly: GCA_034769895.1. NCBI lineage: Eukaryota > Metazoa > Arthropoda > Insecta > Hemiptera > Cicadidae > Magicicada > Magicicada septendecula. Next base: position 7,559,695 of record CM068376.1, on the reverse strand, counting down.
GTGTTAATAACTTCCCTTTCTTTTTTTATCTTTCTAAGAACTTTAACATTAGTTATATGTGCTGTCCATGAAATGCTCAGTATTCTACGAAAAAAACACATTTCGAAAGATTCAAATTTTTTAGTTGTGGCTTCAAAGTCCAAGATTCTACACCGTAGAAGAGGACCGAGAATACGTAGCAGCGTAAAAGTCTCATCTTAGTGTTTATTGTTAAATTGTGACTTTTGAATAAACTGTTCATTCTAGTGTACACTGCTCTTTTTTCTGCTCTTTATTTCTTGAGAGTGGTCCCATTGTTTAATGGCTATAGTACCAAGATATGTAAATTTGCTTGCACGTTCAACTGCCCTTTAGTTTATATTAAGGTTGCAGTTTGTGAACTTCTTCTTAAATGCAATCGTTAGCTTCGTTTTATTAAGATTGATGTCTAGACAATATCTACGGCTGCTTTCTGTCATTCTGTTCATTAGTTGTTGCAGCCCCTCTAAGCTATCTGCGTAAATGACGGTATCATCCGCATAAGGTATTTGTTATTTATTCTTTCACCGTTCAGAGAGATTCCCACATCACATTCATCTAAAGCTTCTCTAAAAATGCCTTCCAAGTAGATGTTGAATAAAAGCGGAGATAGAATACATCCTTGTCTTACTCCACGAAGAATCTATATCTCTTCAGTTTTTTTCTCTTTATCTACTCTAACCTCTGCAGATTGGTTCCAATTCAGAGTAGCTATTATCCTAAGGTCTTTTCCATCTAATCCAATATTTTTCAGGATATGCATCATTTTCTGATGTTGGACTCGAAAAATATTACCAAGCTTGGTAGAATAATATTCAGATGTGATAACAATATGTAAGCCTATATACTTTTCCGACACGGAATACTAACATTTTAGATAAAAAGTTTAAAAAATTTCTACCTTTGCTTTAGCCAGCTTTCCCTCATTGTCTGCTTCGGCGTAGTGTTTCGTGTCAGGAAAGTGAATACATATTATTATGCTACGCTGAGGCGAAAGACAACTAAGTGACACTTATTATGCTTCAACAACCGAGGCTGTACTAGGCCGCACAGGCCGGCGCATTGTGTTCAAGGCTAGGTATTGACACAGGTTCCTGCGGACTCCAGAAGGCCTGTAATACGCAATTTGCTCGACACGTCATCCGGAAAGTGATAGATTATTCTGGAATCTCAGTGGCATATAAATTAAGGATTTGGTTCAGTTTAGACCTGGTGATATTTGAGCGCGGTTCAGAGTTATAGTGGCGGTTTAGCGGGAAGTGATACTGTGTAAATTAGTGCAAGTATGCAATAAGGCGACATTTATTGTTGCCTCTTGGACAAATTTAACTTGAATTATTCCACAAGAGTGTCTGTGTTGATTACTAACTGTTGTTTACGTCTAATTAAGTTTGTAGTTAGTGATTTCATTGGTGTCAGTTATGCTGTTTTCACTGTACAACACGACGATCTGTGTGAGCGTCGTAACATTATTGGTACTCGGTCATGGCGTGGACATTAAATCTCTGAATTTGTTTACTTCATAATGGACAGATATGATTTTTTTATCTCTGTAACTCAATGGGCACATAGAGATTAGGACTATATCTAACTGGAACAGAAGCGGGTATAAAAAGATTTTTTTTTTTCGTCGAACCTAACGATCAAATTGATTGAAAAATAGTTACAAGTATACATTTTCATTTAATCGCAACATGTATAAATTATATAAATTACATATAAAACATATTTTATTTAAGAATGTAACCTTTTAGGAGCCACGGTCGGATGAAGGTAGAAAAACTCTGACCTAGACTAAAGTAACAGTAATATTTTAGTGGTGGACCGATAGTTGTGAATGGGAAACAGATACTTACAGACCACGGCTCATATTCCGTGGTCTATAGTTTGTGTTGACAAACGTTTCGGCCTCACCATCATCAGTGTCGAAAGAAACTGGCACGGTGTCCGCCAATTCACCCCAGTGATGAGTAGATACTACACAGTCTCTACCTCATCACTGGGGTGAATTGACGGACACTGTGCTAATTTTTCCGACACTGATGATGGTCTCCGATGGTGAGGCCGAAGGGTATGTCGACAGAAATTATAGACCACGGCCTAATAACCAGGCTAATAATGTTTCCAGCTATGTGGACGCCGCCCTTGAAAGACTTAGGAACTCTATTGAAAACATATTTAATAAACTGGACAATTTCATTTGTAAAATTTGCTAGTTTAAAATGAGTTGCATACAATATGCCTAAAATATAATGAGTAAATTTACATTCGGAATAGCCTAAAATATTTTGTCATATTTTGTATCCTTAACAAAAAGACTATCTGCTGGAGTAACTTTTGTAAAAAGAAACAGTAAGTTCATTTCTTTTGCTTACACGCATTTCATATGTGTTTCCTACCGCGTCAGTCGCTTTCTTACAAAATGAAAAAACTGTTCATTTCAGAAGGCCCTTAGCCACAGTATTGTGGTCACCTTTGTCAGTGTTTTCAGCCTTTTGTACTGAAGATGGTCGTCGAAGGAACGGCCGAAATGTTTGCTAATAACAACACTGGACCACGGCCTTACATCCCAGCAAGCCAAAATTTTAACATCACTTTCAGTTCATTTAATTTACTTTTTCGTGATTGTGAACACGGAGTTGCTTAATCAGCCATGTAAAAGTAGTACTTTCTTATCCTGGCCCGTTAGAAAGCGCGTATGCCTTACATGTGAGCGTCATATAAGTTTGCTGTGCAAGACTGCCGGCTATTGATTTGCCACTTCTTTGTTTGTGATTGATGCAGAAACAAAAACAGCAAGTGTAGGAATCTCGCGAGCGATTAAATACCCCGCGCGCGAAATAGAGAGAGAGAAACTGAAGAAAATGTTTGAGTAAATGAAAAACAGTTACATATAGGGGAAGGAGGAAAGGTAGAGTGACAGAGAGAGAGAGAGAGAGAGAGAGAGAGAGAGAGAGAGAGAGAGAGAGAGAGAGAGAGAGAGAGAGAGAGAGAGAGAGAGAGAGAGAGAGAGAGAGAGAGAGAGAACTAGATAAAGGGAGAGCGAGAGAGAGAGAGAGAACTTACTGTTTTATTTTCTTTCATTTTTATTCGTGGGATAGTATGAAAAACGGCCGTACAAGCATTGCATACAGATTATAAACCTTTAGTATTCAATGCTGGGATAAATAGATTAATTTTTTCGAAGCACGCAGTTGCTGTGAATATTTGTGTAAAAATGTGAAATTAACGTTTTGTTCTTTAAAAACCGTACACCAACAGTATTATTCTACTGAAGTAATTTTTTGTTTTGTTATCTGAATATACTTTCTGGTTTACTCAGAAAGATAGACGCGTACGGATATCCGTCGAGAGACGGGTGTGATTGCTACACATAGTCCACATCGTGATGTCACAGTGAACCCTGAAAAACAAACTGTTGCCAGACTTAAGTTTGAGTAATATATTTTCTTACAGTCTGCAGAAACTATTGCATTCGTGTGGAAATTCAGACCATGTCGACAGAATGGATGATGACAGATTAGTCAAGAAGGCCTGGGATAATCGTACGAAAAGACGAATTAGACGACCACGAATTCGATGGGGAGAATATATTGAGTAACATAGTTTGTTATAAACAGGAGAATCTTCTGAATGAAGAGAAGAAGCAGAAGAATGAATATGTTAATAGACAATTGAATCTGAATAGAGACTGGGTAAGTTTACTGGCAATACGTTGTCTGTTTTCAGTCCTGTGAATCTAACATGACGACTGCATATTTGCTGTTTCAACTTATTACTAGGTTTCTGTACATTTTGTTATGTGATAGTGACAAGAAAAAATGGGTAGGATGGCCCTGTTAAATTGTTTGGGGTACATTTTAAAATAAAATGAGAGTACTCGGATTGAACAGTAACTCTTCTGCTGTTTGTCCTAATGAAATAAGGTTGTCTATAAGTACTTACCATATATTTTTCTTAAGCGCTTCTGTAGAATCTATCTCTAGCCGCTTAAGATAATACGGAAAGATACTGATTATTTTTGGGTTTCACCGACACCCAACGAATCTTACTTAGTCGCCCGCGATTGTATTTCCGTCTACCGAATGCACTTTCATCAACTTCGACAGTTTGCCCTACACCCCCAATTTTACAGGAATTTTCAGTCAGCCACACCAACAAGAATTTCCCTGAATGAATGTATTAATTTTCTTGCCTTTGGTTGTGACAAACCAGTCTCTCTCACAATGACAGAAAAATGATACTTCAAAATCCATGTAATTAAAACGGACAACGAGGTGACGGGAAGTCCAAAGATTGGTACTCTACCGTACATCTTTTTTCACCCGTCATTTTTTTTGCCCACATCTGTACATCGAGTTTCCATTTTGTCCGTAATTAATATGTATGTTTTCTCCACACTTTACAAAGTTAGTTGATTGTTTTCATAAGCTTTCAGTCTTTAGCACAGTTTTTAAGGCCTCTCTTCAGTATATAATTTTTCCTTGAGTATACTGTTAAAATCCATGTCGCTGTTCAGTTTACAGCTTAAAATTTGATGTAACAGAACGCACTGTAGTTTTAATGTTCAACGCTTCAAGAAAACACGATGTTGATAGAACGCTGTACACCGTCTAAATAAAATGGCCTTTAAGAAACTAGACGGGACCACGTTGGTTGGGGATTCCCTAAATATTTATGAATAGACGACTTGCTTAGGTGCAATGAAAATAAACAATAGGCGACCCTTTCGAAGGTTGGTAACGTAGTTGCCAGGTAGTCTGATACGATGGCTTCGTCAGGTTTCCAAAACCCGAAAAAATTTTGAAGTGCAAAACCATCCAGAAAGAATATTTTTGACTTGACTAAGGCATTTATACAAAATGCGTTAATATTAGACAGACAGCGAAGTGGGCATCCTAAAATTGTGATGCCAGACGAAAACAAGAAAACATTACCTTGCTCGTAAACTTTAGTTGTTTTCGTTAGTAACGGCAACACTGTTTTTTCGATTCATCACATCTTTTTAGTACTTTTAAAACTACTGGTGACTATTTTGCTCTTAACCACTGGTGTTAAAAGTAATAACACCAGTAAGCAAAAACAGTATTGTTAAAAAAACATTATCTACTGCTTTGAAATAGAACCCATTGTGCTTTGAAACGCAGCGTATTGCATTCCAAAGCGTTTAGTCTGCAATCTAGCAAGTGTAGACCTTATATTTTTGGTTCGTACATTCATGGTGTAACTGAAGATGACTTTGATTGAACTGTGTAAGATTATGTTTATTCAGTTTCCTGAGGAACCGAGTTTTCAATCTAAATTGTTGTTGTCTGATGAAGCAACATTCACTCTTTCCAATCATGTGGATAGGAATAACTGTACGTACTCATAGTAGGCATAATCACTGTAGTTATAGGCATAACTGAGATACCATTAACCGCATCTGTGTTGGAAGCTGTGTGTAATTGTGCCCCAACTTTTTTGATAGAACTGTTTTTCTTTTTTAGTATTACAGTCCGAAGTAAGCCCTGGCTTCCTACACTAGTCTCCTCCAATGTCTCCTATCCATTGCCATCTCAGCTTAACCCCTCACATCCATTCTTCTTAAACCTTCAAACATATTTGATTTTTCCCCCATGACCCATTCGTCATCCAAATTCCGGTCTCAAGAAAACAATCCTTTCCGAGGCTTGGTTTTCGGTTTCATAACAGTTTTACTTTTACTTGACCGGGATGTTAACCCGATGCAAACCCCCAATCTGGAGGACCACGGGTTTTCTTTTCATAGCCTCTTTAGAGCCAACTCCAAGCTGCGAGGCAGCAGTATTACAGCCGACCAGATTGCCGCCTGTAATACTCCAAAGATAAGCCCGTCCAGAATCATTTGCCTTACGGCTTAACGTACTGGTGGGTACTGTTGCTCTCCACTAGGAATATTTATCGATCTTGGGGTGTAGATCCGTACTGTTCTGTAACAACAAGAACGTCACAACGCAGTACGGTCTTGGCTGGAGATATACTGAGGCTGCTTCGGGAGCTAACATTACTTCATGATTGAACTGTTACTGGTGATAATTACTTTCAAACATAACGCAATTGTGTTAGTCCAGGACGAGTGTAATAAAAGTTTGAAAGTAAATAAATTCTTATCGTTTTATTTACTGATTTGTACTAATTAGTAGTAGACAGATGATATTTATGGAGTTGAAACTTTTATTTTGTTATTTTCTATACTTATTTCTCTCCTTAATTATTTTTTCAACTGCATTTGGTATTTTCTGTACCATCCAAATTTTGTTTTTATATTTCTTAGATATTGGAATGTCTGTTTCGTTAACCTTATATTTTGAATTTTAATAAGTTTCCATAAATTTCAATCTTTTCTTCCGCGTTCCTACAAAAGTTTAGAAAATATTTGGAAATTTCTTCATTTTATTTTACTCTAAATTTAAAATCTTTCATCTCTTTGAGCCATACATTTTTCTTAATATTCTACATTTAATACTTTTCCTGCGGAAAAGGCTCCCAAACATTCGCATGCATATTGCTGTATTGTAATGGCTTAATTTTGGCTTTCTAATGCTTGTGCATTTGTAATTATAAATGTCTCCTGTTAGATGGTATGCGATTTCCATCTTTTGTACTCATCTTTTCATTATATACTTTTATGTGGCTGTTGGTGTTTTAATTTCCCCTAGGTATTTAAATGTTTGAACTTTGTTCATTCTTCTGTTTTCGAAATCGATATGCTGTTTGCAGTTTTTAATATTAGAGATATAAGCCTATTATGGTTTTTAAAAGATACTTTTAAAGCTCGTTTGCCCAATAACTGTAATTTATTTTTTAGCTGCTTCTAGATATTGTACTAAAACGACTAAATCATCATCAAATACTAAACGGTTAACTAATAATTTATTTTTTGTTGCACCAAGTTTTATTTTAATGCGTATTATTTCTTTGATTCTGTAGACGACTTGCGAAAATTACGCAAGTTTATGTCAAGTTCACAACAGCTGAAGCTTGATAGTTCGCGTATATTTACTACGGGCGACGGGCGACTCGATACTACACTGGAGCGAAAAGAATTTCTAAGGCGAAACATTTAGCGAAACGCTCTATTGTTGGCGTAACAATTTGTAGTCTACAAGAAGGTAATTAAAAACAGTTTACTGGTGTCGGCGCAGGTACGTACGACGGTCAGCATAAATGTCAGAAGATGAACTATAGAACCCGCGGCGCCGGCCCCAACAATATCTGCTTCATCAAATTTCCTACGTTAAATCGTTACCACTGAATAATTTATATAAAATTCGATAAATAAGTACTGTACACGTATGCCTATATGTAATACGCACAACCTGATGTGATATCTCTTTCTGGTTCAAACTGTTCGTTCCTAATTTTATTGACAAAACACACACGGCGTGATGTAAAGGTGTCATCCATTAGAGTTATGATCTCCTTTAGACCACCTTCAGTCAGTGGTTTCGCTGACATGAGGTCGTAGTGGACGTGGTAACATCTTCGTCGTAACGCGATGCAAGAAGACTTTTTGTACTCGTTTGAACTATAACCTACACGAGGTTTACCTCGTGCATTTTTAATTTTGATTAAAATATTTGAGTGAATTATGTTCATGAAAAAATTCTCACTGACGGATGTATTATAAGTATACGAACATTGATAGCCAACAATCCGCGTAGGTTGCAATGGCGTATCTAGAATTCGGCTTGGGGGGAGAAGGTCGTGGACAAGCCGGCTTCATGGAAAAGAAAAAACAAGTTAAGACTAATTAATGTTACTGTCTTTAAAGTGGCTGAAAAACGCGTGACAACATCTTGAAGTCAGTCCTATAAAGTAAACGGAAATAAATCAATTAAAATACGCGTTATTGAAACATTCTTAAAAGATACTTATTGATTGAATTGATTTTTCTATATTTCATGTTTCAAACGTATCTTACATCTTAATCCTGTGTAATAAAAGTACTTGTAGGCTATATTTAAAAAATAGCTACTAATATATTAGTGTACACAGCTGAAAGACTAATAAAACAACCTAAAAATTAAGATGTTAACAAAATTCCTCAAATTTTTCGACCCTTTAGGGGGGGGGGACCGTTCGTCCACTCCCATAAATACGTTACGGTAAATCAAAGACATTTTCCGACATGGCGCACCCAGAGATCGAGGCCCTTTGTAGTAGCGAGACTCGAGTTCCTCTGTGTGTGTGTGTGTGTGTTTTTAGCGTTCCAATCGCCTCCTGCGATAAATTTACCCCCGAGGGTCAGGAAGAAGACTTCGTATGCGTCAGTAGATATAGCGTGTCTCGGTGGACTATAATATATAGAGATAACTTTGAAATTCCATGGTAATGCTACTAAGTCAGTAACTGTTGCTTGAGTTTTGTTAGTCTGGTAATTATGTAGTTCGTGATAAGATATGGTTTCGGAGATAACGACTGTCGAACCTCCATGGACAGTGCCGTCAGGATGAGGAGTACTGTAGACTGAATAATATGGTAAGCACAATACTGTTTGACCGGTAAAGTATGTTTCAGAGATGAGTAGAATATCAATCTTGTTTATGTTTACCTTTTGTCTGTGGCTAAGCTAACCGTTGGTGTTCCAGGTTGCGATCCTAAGAACATCAATGGTTTAGTCTTGCGGTAAGGATTGTCAGCAGATTGAGAATCATATTGTTACGACGGTCTACTTGATCGTGGAAAACAAAATACAAGACATCAATTAAGTCACTAATCACCAGCTTTAATTATCACAATTAAACAGTTTGTAATCAACAAGATAGTCTCTTACAACAAATCAAATAAAAATTGTTCACACGCAAATAAAATGTCAACTAATGTAAAACACAATTGTATTACAATTAATTGTCCCGCACAAATATAAAACACATAAATTTTCGCCACAATACTACGAACCGCACTCAAATAAATCGCAACTCAATTGAACTGGGCGTTGCTGAGTACTTGTATTTATACCCCTCCGAAAATCGAGACTATTCCATACTGCACATTAACAACGTTATTAGAAAACACCAGAACGTAATTGGTTGCGGCCTTGCACACAGTGAGCACGGCCGCGCAACTTCTGACACAGTCTAACTATCGCGTTGTGAATCACGTACGCACACATATTACAGCCGGATCCCACTGTAACATTCGAGAAACACGTAGATTGTTCTGTAATGTCGTAACAATATTGTTTTGGCTTATCGATTGAGAAAAAACTGATTTCCATTCGTTCAGGAAAGTGGACAATGTTCTTCTACAGTTTTAGCGACATTGTCACTTCTAGTTACAACTTGTGCGTAGGGTAGTTGTTGGTAATGTGGAATAGCAGCCTGTGCTGTATTGAGTAAGGCCGGCCGCACACCGGAGCGACAATTTGTTTTGTGACAGAACCGCTCTGACGCATCGTGTTGCAAAGCGTCACTTCGGTGGAGAGAGGCTTGAGACATTGGCTCACGACAAAACAATTTCTCCTCGGCTGTTTTGAACTGTAAAAGTGTATGGTTTGTGACACACATTATTTTGCATCTATTTCAGTTTCAACTACACCTACACTTGTTTCCATTTTATGCTTTATAATAATTAATAATAATAATAATAAATAGACAACAATATGTGAGAATTAGATGGAAACGACACTAAAAATTTCTACGAACGGCTAAGTAAGTCTAATATAAACGCCATGCCTTGTGTGGTCAGAATCCAGCGCATGCATAGTTCAAAGGGTCACAAACTGTTTTGTTGCGAGACATAAATTAAAGGAGCTTCACCTTTGGTCGCGATTGGCCTCTCAACACCACTAGGCAATGCCGCATCCAGTGTGTGACGCTTTATACATCCTAATGGCATCTGCGACCCTTTGCGACAAAAGGCGTCAAAACGGTTCTGTCGCGAAACAAAATGTGGCTCCTACGGGGGCATAAGCAACTTCTACATGTTGAGGTGTAATAATAGTACGCGTATGGCACAGGCGACTCGCTTCTGTACGATGGATTATCGATGCTATTAAGTCCCTTTGGACAGTACAGCCCTTATAGTTTGCAGGGTGTTTTCCTTAATATAGAGCACATTTGGCTGCTGTATCTTTTGGCTTCTTACAAACTTTTGCGTCACGTTTAACGCTATTTTATGGACTGGTGCAATACGTTTTGGAATTTCCGTTGGTCTGGCAGCTCGTAAGTTGGATAATATTGTAGGTTTTCCTGGGCGGTTCAGCGGTAATGAATATTTATATTATTACGACGGTCTCACTGATCGTCGTATGGTACAGTGGAAACAAACTACAGACACCAATGAAGTTTACTAATAACCAGCTTCAATTAGTCACAAAAAACTTTAAATAAACAAGTTAAATCTCAAACAATAATCCAAGTTGAATTTGTCCACACTGAATAATAATGTCAACTATTAAAAGTTCCGCACTAGTTTTAATACAGTAATCACTTTCCACTAATCAGCAAGAACCACTTGACCCGCACTGAATGAATCGCCAGCTGTAATTGACTCACTAAGCCGGCCGCTTTTGCCTATATAGGTCCCGCAGATGTTTTAGAATAATTTTCCATTCTTTTGGCGGCGTCCTACCATAATTTGCATAGTTACAAGTGCTCTCGAACAGTGTGGAGTGCTACGTGAGTGGACGGCCTTGACACAGACGCCACACGCTGGGCTAGTCGAGAAACGTGTAGAAGGACACTCTCATCTTTTCGAGAAGGTTCCGTAATTGGCGTAGCAATGTAAATGAACCAATATAACATGCTGTTCAATACACCTACCAAGCTCTGACCTCACTAGCTTCCTTCATATTGTTTAGGTATCTTTAAGTCCATTAGAATGTTATTTTCTTTACTTTCGTCTGATTTTTATTTAGGACGAGCTTTCTTATCAAGACGAGGTTTACAAGACAGTCTCGTGTGATTGCGATGGGAGATTTACTGCCGTGGTAATAAGAGTAGCCTAAACCTTTAGACGAGGAGCATTACTAAATCGTATAAAGGTCGCCCAGAGTTTATTATATCAGCAATTACTCGGTCTACGCTTATTATTTCTATTCTTTTATTTCTGCCAGCTGAAGGCAACCCTCGAAGCCCATTCTCATCTTGACGACTTCAAAATACGTTTATGTAAATATTACTCGCCCTTTCTTTCCTATAGCCTTGCCTTCCAAAATCATTAATTTCTGTAACATGTTCTAAAGAATTTAATCTTCATAGATTAAATTTAGCAGTATCCTTTCAGTGAGAGCAGTGGGAATAGTTGAATCTTTTCGACAGGCTCCTTAAAAAAGAAATGGAGAAAATTTTACTTCACTTTATTATGCATTGGTTTCTCTTGTACACTTTTGTTTGTTATTATATTCCTGAAGACGGAATGTAGCCAAAACGTTGCCTTGGAACTTGTAATTGTATTTATTCTTAGTAGTGATGATTTTAAACAATTGGTCTAAGGTTGGTTACAGTGTAAACCAAGTTTTCTCGTTCACGTTATAAGTGTCTATCTGAAGTCAACTCCTGTTTTTTTTTGGAGTCGAAACATACTAATTTTAAGTCACTAAGGTAGGGGGTCAAAGTCTAGATTATTTTATACTTCATAACCAATTTATCCGACTGACTAATAATTTAATAACAAAGATTACAAAAACCTTTAAAGACTAAACCAAAGTTCACTTCAAACGGTCCAATAATTATTTTACGTTACTCTCTAACATCCGCGGTATGGATCCTCGGATTAATATACAGAGTTGAAGTAAAACCGACGTTATAAGTATCTACCTGAAGACAACTCCCGATTTGTGGAGTCGAAACACACTAATTTTAAGTCACTAAGAAAGGGGGTCGAAGTCTAGATTATTTTATACTTCATAACCAATTTATCCGACTGACTAATAATAATTTAATAACAATGACTACAAAAACCAAACCGAAGTTCACTTCAAACGGTCTAATAATTTTACGTTACTCTTTAACTTCGCGGTATGGATCCTCGGATTAGTACATAAAGTTGAAGTAAACAGATGCTTTGCTGCCGGACACTATCAAATATTTAGACGACAATAAAATGTGCGAATTCCGGCGTAGGATTTTGTGTTCGTGTCAGTATGTTGCTTAGACACCGCTGAACCCAATACCTTTTTTTTTTAATACGTATTAAAAAAATGTGAAGAAACTGAAGTTAGCTCGTTCATTTTATAACAACAACATGAACAATTATGTATACGGAAGACTGTTATTATCAAAAATTTCGTTTGTGCAAGCCTATGAGTGACAATATAGGAATGGTTTGGAATAAAGATGATTAAGCTTTCCAAAACGCAGTGATGTCTTAATCAAACGAGTTTGCGGGAACGCGGAATCAATTTTTTTCTTTTGTTTATAATTAATTAAAGTAGGGTGTCACATCAGCGTTACAAGGAATTGTTTGGAAAAAGAACAAAGTACCTTCTGAACGGGAATCGTCATAAGCCGTGGCTCTACAACCCTTGGTGGGTCATGGCCTGCTCCAAGAGTCGATTCCATTTCTCCCTATTGCATGCCCCAGCTTTCCAGTTTCTTATGTTCAGCTTCAGCTTTCCGAGGTCCTCCTCTGTCTGGTCTTCAAACCTACTTCGGGGTCTTCCCCTTTTTCTACTACCCATTGCTTCTTGTAGAAAATATCTTTCGTAGGTTGTCCATCCTTCATTCTCTCTATATGTCCAACCCACCTTAGCCTGTATATTTTGATTATCCTGACAATGTCTGGCTCTTTGTAAAGATGATATAGTTTATAATTATAGCGCCTGTGCCACATTCCATTTTCTTGTACTCCTCTAAATATTGTTTTTAGAATCGGTTTTTCACAGCAACCTAGAAGTCTCTCGAAATTTTTTGTCATTGTCCAGGCCTGATAAGTGTTTTGTCTGCTGAACGGGAATAGAGCATCATAATCCCTTACATAAAAAGAGCGACCAGCGTGATTGGCCCATATGTCTAAGTATGGTGGTACATAAATTAAATACGACAGTCTTGGAACCCAGGTTGAGGACTGTGATAGGACACCTTATTGAAGAAAAAGAAGTTGCCTTTCAGCCGGACAGGGAGACTCAGAATGATCACAGAGAAAAGCCTACACAGAGATTACGATTCGTTTCTGGCATTCTTGGATTTGAGAGCGGCATTTTAATCAGTATCTAGAAAGGAAACATGGAATGATTTAGAAGCAAAGCGGGTTCTAAATAGACAGATAAAGGCCATCAGAAGTGCGTATCATGAGCCGAAGGGGAAGCTGAGTATTTTGAAATGACGAAGGTCATCAAAAAAGGCGATAGCTCGAGTCCTGTACTATTCATAGTCTACATGCATGAAATCTACAAAACATGGAAGAGACGAACACATAGAGCCACAGTGGGATGTTGAAGGTTAACCAGCCATTGCTATATGCAGATGATACTGCGCTCAAACAAGACTGAAGAGGTAAACTTCAAGAGGCCGTGGTAGAATGGAAAGAGGAACTGGGAAGAAAACGCTTACAACTGAAATCAAGAAGAGAAGAGTTACAGTATGCACGTTGGAAGTAAAGGAGAACAGTCCATCAGAGTTATATGTAAAGGTGAACAGTTGGAAACAGGTCAACAAATATGAATACTTGGCTGTCATTTTTGATAGGTATGAGAGAATAAATCAGGAAATATGAAATCCGGCGGAAAGCAAATTGCGTATCTTACATAATAAAAACACACTCGTAGAAAAAAAGAGAAGTAGGTAAGAAAGTAAAACTACAGATATTTAAATTTTTATAGGTTTCAACACTAATGTACGGAGCAGAAAGTTGGACTGTCCTTGACAAAAGCGTCAAGTAGAATAACATCAGCAGAGGTGAGATTTCCCAGGCGAATAGTAGGAAAAACAAGCAGAGATCGTGTTAGAAATGAGACGACCAGACGAAATTTGTGAGTAAACCCCCTAATAGGTTTGCTAGAGGTGAAGCATGTGAAGTGGTCGGGACCTAAAAAGAGGGTAGATGAAGCAACAAAAGTAATACAATACATGGAAGTAAACCCGGCCTCCCGGCCCGGCCCGGCCGTGAGGAAGGCCAAGGATTATATATCTGTCATACATTGAGAGATTGGGACAGGACCGTGGGAAGAGTTTACAGAAAATTAAGGCTATGTGTGCACGGAGAGGCTCCCTACAACCAGACGCTGAGAGGCAGGTCGGCCATATAAACAAATGGAAACGTGTATCTACAGCAGTGACACAAACCCTGCGAACGGTGAAAGGCAAGGGCGTCTTTAGGCGGGGAACAAAGGAAACCGGACCTCCCCCTCGCCCCAGAGGGTCGAAAAAAGTTGACGAACTTTGTTAATCACTTAACGTTTAGGCTGTTTTATTTTATTTTTGTCAACTTTGTACACTAATATAGTAGTGGCTCTTTTTTTAATATACAAACGGGTTTATTACACAGTATTAGGGTAGGCCTATACATTTGAAATATGAAATATAGGAAAATCAATTCAGTCAATCTTTTAGCAATGTTTCAATAATGCGTATTTTTATTGTTTTATTACCGTTTACTCTGATAGGACTGATTTCAGGATGAAATCACGCGTTTTTCAGCCACTTTAAAGACAGTAATGTTGATCTTAACTTGTTCGTTTTTTGTATGGGGGGACCTCCCCCTCCCCCCAGACAACCTAAGCTAAATTCTAGATACGCCACTGGAACGAGGCATCTCAACTAATTGTCAGAGAGCTTTGTTGGGTTTCGCACAGGAGACAACTGTATACGCCTTTTACTTGTAGGCTCGGTAATGTGTTATTTAATAATCACTTGAGGTGAAATATAGCAGCGATGATATTCTTGCTCGATCGTAATTTCTTGCTCAGCTAATAATATTCTACGTAAATAATGTTTTTGTTTTAACACGTAATAAATATGTATTCTATTATTCAATGTGTAATTTATTATTGCGTGTGTAGTTTTTTTTATTAGCTTTAGTGGGAAATTTGTATAGGTCAGAGGGTTCACTAACATACTTTTGTACAAATGAAAAACACAACGCAGCCGGATCGGCGACTATGGAATAATGTGCATATCAGACACGATACGTAAAGTATAAGTTACAGGGGCTGCTTAAGTATTACGTAAGCACGTTTTAGTCATTTTAACACCCCTTCTCTACGTAAGCAAGAATGGGCAGACGTCCCCCCCCCCGTGCTTGAGGAAGACCTGCCAAATTGCCCCCTCCCCTCATCATACATCTGTGAGTGCTTGTATTAAGCGGCGTTCACACGGTGCTAGTTCTCTTACGAGTTTAATGGCACAAGTTCAAACGCTCCAATGAGAAACCTCTCGAATTGCCACCGTGCGTGGAATGTTCACGGACGTGCAGTAGACTTGAACGAGTCGGTATGAAAATTGATCCCGTTAGAGAAACGTGTCGGTGTTGTGTGCGGGTTATTAGCTGAAAAACTAATAGAGAAGATAAAAACTGGAATAGAAGACGAAAACGAAGAACAGATAGAAAATTCTATGAAAAGACTATGGATAGACCGTTGATTGTCAGACGTAATGAGAAAGGGGCGTCTGGCAGTCTGTGCCAAGAACTGAGGTCAGAAGATCCGAGGTCTTTTAAAACTTGTTTAGGTTAGAGAAATATGAATTTGATTTTTTGCTTAGAGCGGTAGATCCCTCATTAAGAAAGCAAAATACGAACATGAAAGAGCCCATACCGCCAAAAATTAAACTAGAAATTATAGTGAGATACCTGCCATTAGGGGATTCTTATTCGAATCTCATGTACCTCTTCCGTGTACGAAAAAATACAATCTCGCAGTTCAGTTTATTCCAGACGTCTGTGATGCTATATACAAGGTCTTGGAGTCTTATATAGAAGTAAGCAAGGTGAAAATGGCGAATTCGGTCAGTGAACTGGATCAGTACATCTCATTCATTGACGTGATACGAACTTTAAGATACGGTCATACAGGAGGTTCATTCAACTTCAATTGTTTATTGTCAACTGCAATTCGCTAACAACTCTGAATTATTTCAGTTCTTGTACAAATTTGTGATAGATGAATGATTTCACCCCCCCCCCAGGGGTTTTGCAATTGTAAACAAACGTGAGCGATATTTTTTGTGAAGACTAAGAGGAATAAAAAGACGCAGAATCATGAATAATTAACGTTTATGTTATTTAAAAACTACATATTAATTTTTGGATTATATATCGTGTTTATGAAAAATGGAAACTTCGGTAACTCATTCACTTATTGAATCTTTCATCTGCTTACGGTACCTGGCTTACTGATCAAATCAGTAAGTGACCGAGACTGAAACTAAGATACATAAGCAACTGAACGAATCGCAAACTGACCGCGACAGAGACCGAAATGACCGAAATTTATTACAAAACCATCCAGACGCTAATAATGTGAACTACCTCAGATAGTTTGTCAGTGATAGTATTACTGACCGATTCTACTTTTAAAAGATTAGATCAGTCGAAGATGAAACAAACAGAAGAACAAATGTTTCCCTATTTAACTACATTTGTTCAGAGATATAATCCGTCTCCCTCATTCATAACCAGCAACTGCAGGAATAATCTGAGCAATGAGACTAAATAGGAATAAAATAAGAAATTACCTATAAACTCCTTTATGAATAAGGAAAAAATGATGAAGAGAGGAATATTCAAAAATCTTTCATCAAAATTCTGTTATAAATAACTTATTGCATAAATACTGATAGTGTCTTTTTCTTGTGGAAACTCTTGAGTATAAATATCGTTTAAATAACTAAAAGTTTAATGTCTTATAATTTTAAAAGATAAAATGTAACTAAAAAGTAAATGAAAAATTAATATACACCTTAAGTTACGACTGGGAATTGTATTGTGTAACTACAGCTCTTGGACTTTAGGAACGTAAATTTGACGTTCATTTACACATTTGTCGCTCATGTGTTAATTTTACGGTTTTTTTATTGGTTTCATCTACATAATATGATTGAAATATTTTTAAATGACCTACGTAGAATGAAAGGGAGCAAAAAGAATGTATTTTTTTTACCGTTTCCCTTAAGTTGGTAGAACATAGTTTTACTGGATGAACACTCTGGGTTACGTTATGTTAGAGGCAAGCGTGTAGAAACGACTAATGTTACAGGTGACCTTGTCTACAACAGAGTGTTATTGCGGGCTTGCAAATTTTCTGATTCAGTTATTGTAAGTCCAAAGCACAAATCAAAATAGTGACAGTTGTGTCCTGTAATCAAGGAAAATTGTACACGATCGAGACTGTTTCGTAAACCTGTTAATGAAAAAATCGTGAGTGTTGATTTCTCTGCTGTTTAATAACATTTCCTCTATTCTGAAATCACTATGCATATTATTTTCGTAACGATGTTTGTCTGCTTGCTTGAAAAATATTAAATACATCTATGCAAATTTTCACTCTACGAAATTTTTACGTCAAGTGTGAGTATTGATGTCAGATATTGTCAATTGTAATAAGATTAAGCAATTACTCTTCTGCTCGTCAGTGTAATAAGATAAAGATGTACGAATTCAAAAGCCAGAGATAAATATTGTTGGTCAAATTTTATTAGTTCCTCTTTCTTCGTTGGTTTTAAATCCGTACTCAAATTTTTATAATTTTTTAAAACTATTTTTATTAAAAAAAAGTTTATTTACAGTTTTTCGTGGTGTGCCGCATTATTGGTACTGTGAGCCACGTGTCTTAGGGTTCCAATGGCAAATACAGGGGCCTTCTTACTCACATCAAATCAGGGTGCGCAGGTCATCTTCGCTTATGACGTTACACTTAACACCAGAGGTTGAACACAGAGCATAGAGGATAGAGGCCGACCATATGGTTCCTGTCACGGTCCTGAGGTACAAGGCCAGAATTATTACACAAGGACACTCCACTGCGTACAAATTCTAGAGACATGGGCTCCGATACCCGACATCGCTGTACTTCCCTCCTCCACCAAACTACGAAACCGTCATCCGTTCCCCACTGAGTTTGTAACAAATAAGGTCTAATTCGCAGAGGACTTACGACAAGGAAAGAACGAGGATTTTGCTAGGAAGCTGATAAGGCTGTAGTAAAAACTATTAGGCAAGTGTTCCCTTTGGTGTTCACAATAACCTACATCAAGAATCTACATTACTCCGGGCTTAGTTAAGTCCAGCGCCAACGGTGAGAGGAATGGGTCCTATACTGCCATCCACGGTGGCTCCCGACTTTCCACAACCCCGCCAGGCACACACGTGACCGGCATTTTGGCTGGACTGTGGCCGATGTAAGCCTGGCCAAGGTGTGCGTCTCGAAAACGGGAAACAGGGCTGTCCCGGAGCATCTTGCTCACATCAAAGCGCATCAAACAGCATAACTTGTACACGTAGCGTACCGTTATTCAGGTGATAGAGGGAAGTTTAGGGTAAATTGCTGCGTGGTTGGCAGAACCCCGCCACGTAGCCCCAGGGGAACAGATCTGGAAGATGGAAGTGAGAGCAATGTGGTTGACTACCGGCCCTATTCTCTCCAGGCTAGACCATGATACCTTATGGAGCGCAGGAATATACCGGTTTTCGGGCGGGTCAGGGTACAAAGCGTGCGATGTCACGATCGTAAGCGTAATGCGGCTGCGGCCACGGACACGACATCGGCTGACCACATTCGGCCAATTTTGTATGGAACATGCATGCACCAACGCGCACGAAGCCGGTGCTGCCGAAGTTTTGGTTTTTTGGCTGGCACGACCTAGTTTTGCTCTTTTTTTGCGGCCAAACGATGTATGTACTTCTATTGGACAGCGCGCACGGAATGCGGCCAGTATGCGACTAACTTTCAACTGTGCGAGACGTGATACTGAAATATTGGATTTCGAGAGTGAAACAGTTGTGATTCTTTTTTTAGTTGAGATTTTAGCTTTTTAATTGTAATTTGTTGTAATTTTGCAAATTTACAATTTTGTAATTCTTACAATTTTTAATTTATCAAAACGTTTACCGACATTGTTGTATAAATAACAACATTTTTCTTCGTGTTGACGAAGTTCACAAAAAAATGGCAAAACATTCCTTTTACAGAACGAGATTGTAAAGGATTTCCTTTGCTTCCGTTTCACTGATCGCTTATACAAGTACACAATAGCGGCTATCTCATTGACATACATCTTGTGACTGATATGCGGAATGTAACTGACTGTCTGCACCGGCCAATCGCACTTCTGGTCATGGCCGTGGCCGCAGTAGTGCGCCATTACCCTAAACGGAGTCTGTGCACCCTGTCTGGCTAATGAACCGCCACCTCCATGAGGTACCCGGTGTGTCTTGTGCCGTAGCGGCGAAGTGCGTTAGGTCGGCCACACACCGCATCGAAAAAACGCCTTACGACAAAACCGTCTGATGCGCTCCGTTCAGCATGGGTTTAAATGGTCCTGCCACGCACCGCATCGAACACGACGTCAGATGCCTTGAGGCGTTTTTTCCTTGTCTGGCGAAGGTACCAAAAGTTCCGTCTCGCGTCAAAACACTATTAAACAACTCGATGCGCGGCGGAGTGACGTGACCCTCAAATTGTCAGCTGGACCTGCGCCATTGTAGACTGTAGCCTGTGTTGTGCTTTCACTTCTGTATCCTATCTCGTATTAAATCCAGGACATAATCAAAGGCTGCTGTACTCATTCTACAATAATTGTAAAATTTAGCTAGTTCAGCTCTAAGTTCGGCAATAAACCCAATAATATCCCTATTTTGGTTGATAAGGCCAAAGTTTTCTGTCTTTACCGTAGGCTAGTAATTGTAGGAAATTCTACAATAGGATAACAGTCTCTTCTTCCTCACCGTCCATAGCGCCTCACCTTCACTTCGAAATACATATATTTCGGAACATTACCTAGACTAAAACTAGGTAAACACTCAAACTAGATATCACTGACCGTGTGTGTTTAAATTGAATGAACACTCAACATGAGCGGCAAAATGAAGGAGTTTCTTCTTCCACGTCGCGTCTCGCTGCGTCGTGTCGTGAGCGCCTCCACATCACATCCAACAAGTCAAAACGTTTTGTCTTAAGACGTTTTCGCTTAAGACACATGTTAGATGCGGTGTGTAGCCGGCGTTAGTCTCCCAGCCTCCTCGTCGACGTAGAGCGGCAGTGTTTTCCGCTGTTGCGTGATAAGCTTATGTGTCTTGTGGCAAAGGTAAGTCAGACAAGCATACACGTCTTCCAAGAGGTATAAGCGCTTGCATAGGTTTGTTCCCTCCTCGCGACATTACATGTATCTTGTTGATACAATTAGAACGTTTTTTCAGAACGGTGGGACACGACGTGGACTTTTCAAGACGAAACACATGTCAAACCGAATATACTTCTTCTCCACGCGGAATGAAATATCACTTTTTTCACAGTATATGTAAAGACCTATGTAGCGTCTTTTGAAAGAGTCTGTTTAGCAGTCAATCATCAATCATTTCTTAAATAAATGTCAGATGTAAAGCTCGTCACATGATGTATGGTTTCCCTCTTTTAAAATAGTAATTACTGAAGAAAGATAATACCCTTCTTTTTGACAAGCCAGCGATGTCATACGATAGCTTCCTTAGCGACCGGGGTTCATCATTTTTCATTTATTCATACGCTAGTGTGTGTGTGTGTGTGTGTGTGTGTGTGTGTCGCATTAAACGCGGCGCCTCGTACAAAGGCCAGTAAAGTACTACAGTCGCAGGGACGTGTCCCTTGCATTTTATGTGGTATTTACTTCCTGATCGTTACGTATTCGCAGCATAAAATCTTTTATGTTACAACTCTTGACCTTTATAATATGCACGAGAGCCACCTTGTTTCATTCCCCCTTTTTCCTAGTCGCCAAATAACCTGCGCCTTGCTCAACTGAACAAAACATATTTCTCTTAAAGAAACGTTAATTTAATCAAGTCGATAGAGTTGTTGAAAAGTACCACGAAACAAATGTGAATTCAACATATCTACATCGTGATTCAACATATTAACATTCAGTGTACCACGACAGGTGATTTATATGTTTTACCTGCTACGTCATTGACAACACATAAACAATAATTGTTGTGCATATGTAACCTTTACGTCATTCACAACACACAAAAATTATTGTGTATGTGTTACTTTTACGTCATTCACATAACACAAAAAATGACCGTGTATGAGTTACCTTTACCTCATTCACATAACGTAAAAAGTAATTGTGTATGTGTTACCTTTACGTGAATCACACAACGAGAAAAGTGATTGTGTATGTGTTACCTTTAAGTGAATCACACAACGGAAATGTGATTGTGCATGTGTTACCTTTACGTGAATTACACAACGGAAAAAGTGATTGTGTATGTGTTACTTTTACGTCATTCACATAACACAAAAAATGACTGTGTATGAGTTACCTTTACCTCATTAACATAAAGTAAAAAGTGATTGTGTATGTACTGTACTACCTTTACGTCATTCACGCAACACAACAAATGATTATGTGTATGTGTTACCTTTACGTCAATCACACAACGGAAAAAGTGATTGTGTATGTACTGTACTACCTTTACGTCATTCACGCAACACAACAAATGATTATGTGTGTGTGTTACCTTTACGTCATTCACAAAACGCAAAAAGTGATTTTTTTGTGTGCTCATACTTCAACAAATTTGTGGCGAACCACGTATCTGGGCGACCGTCTCGCGATTTCGAAACATTTGTTATTGAATAGCTGTAGTGTTGATTTTATCAGAACCTTTGATTCATTCCTGTGATAAAACTAACAGAGCGATTTAATTCCATTTTCTGTAAATTTCACTCACGCAGTACTCACTAAAGTGAAGTTTTAAAAATTTGTACATTTCCCACCTTCAGTGTCTGCTAAAGATGGGAGAAAATTCGTCCCAGTTTTCTGGCATCTTTAATTTTACTTATACTGTAATGTAAGATATAAGATGCTTCATTGCTTCGTGACTTAGTTAAAATTTTAAATGTCTATAAATATAAGCCCTGAGTTTCCACGCTTACTGGTCTGAGTACAACAAATTGTAGCAAACGACTTCTTTTTCTTTTAATTTTGTGGTTTCATTCACAAACGTCTAAACCCCCTTCTCTGTAGTAAGAACTCCTGGCTGCGCCCCCTGAAAATAGTATTATTATAAAGTGTAGTTATTTTTATTAAAATATTAAACTATTTTTGAATCGATTAAAAAATAGTTGAGTTCAGAAGCGACTGAGCCCTTATGGCAACAGGGAAAAGGATTTATAAATATTTTACTCCGACGTTAATGACAATTGCGCCCCTGAAAATTATATTATTACGAAGTGTAGTTATTTTTATTAAAATATTAAACTATTCTTGAATCGATTCAAAAATAGTTGAGTTCAAAAGCAATTGCGTCCTTATGGACGGAAAGCACTGATTAAAAGTTTCTCGGACGTTAATGACAAGGACAGCGTTGGGCGGACCACGGTTATTTCCGTAAATCCGCCGCACCTTATCTGGCGTTTAAATCCATCCTCGGCAAAGCGCCGTCACATTAATTTCGCGGCACAAAAACGCTCACGGCGGCTGACATTTGCGACAGTACTAAAACAGAATGCCCAGACGTCACAAAGCTGTATTAAATGTGCGTAAGAGTCTATGTATTTATTTATTGCAACGTACCTTTGCGACAAGCAAAGCTCCTCTCTCCCTTGATAACGACAATAGACTACCGCCCATGGGGTATTCAGTTTTGTGTGCGTTTGTTTAGCGTTGAGCCTTCTGTGAGCGTGGAAAAATATTTAATGATTATACACGTACGGATTCCAATTCATGTACGGGTTTTTTGTATATTTAGTGGTTCGAGTTATTTCAGTGGTGTGAAATAACTGACAACTTCTTTAAAAGACTGCCGCGATGAATTACAGACATGAGAATCTAAATGGTGGGCTTTTGCCATCACATAAATGCGAAGAAGCAGGAAGCGAAAATTATTAGTAAAGAAGAGAAATAGTTCGAACGAAAATATAAGGGGGCTATTTTTATTATTACAAATAATAACCGAATTAGTCAGGTCAGCAGTGAAATTCTGAAAGCCTGGCTTTGATTCTTATGCAAAGCACTTCAGATAGTTGATGACTGGCTTTAGCGGTTTGTGTGTAGGTAGTTTTTCCTTACTATATGTAAGGGTTGGGTTTCTTGTATTACCTCAAAGCGCATAAGCAATACCTCGGCGTCACGCTTGACTCCAAACTCACCTGGTAACAACACATCAAAAGAACTATCGACCAAGCCTGCAAACGAATCCGTGCACTCTGTATCCTTGGTAACAATGACCGCGTTGCTCCAGCGAGACACTCGGCAGGATATGCACAGCGTGCCTACGTCCCATCCTGACCCCGCCCACCAGAGACACAGGATAATAGAACGGCGACTAATATACCGTAGTCTCCCCAAACACAACTCAATATTCCTTGAATAAACGTTTCCCTGTCCTTGATTCCTTCCGACATTAACTAAACAGGAAATACGCCAAGACCGTCAAAACCGTGTCCCTTTCAATCCAAAGCAGATTCCATCAACAGATCCACCAGGAACACACAAAGACCCTCCTTCCTTATAAACCGCTTACTGGTTCTCACAAATGAGCCTGCCACAAACAACAGGTAAACAACAAACAAAAATTACCAACATTACAACCAACCTGATCCTCTAATCTCACACTATCCTGTAACTACATACAAATGCCCTCGCCTTCTTAAATGAATCCTCCGCTGTAACCTTGACTCCACTTTGACGTTGCACTCCAACTTTACCGTCCTGCGCTACTCGATTAGGACGTCACATACATTTAGTCCGGCAAACATGCAAAAACTACACAAGTCCTTTCACTACACTCACACACCCGTTCTCCATCTTCTTCGCCTTAATGCCTCCACCTTCTCAGCGTCGGGGCTGCATTGTTGTTCGTCTCCAAACAAAACTAACTCTCTTCTGGCTGAAGGGTGTTTGTTCCCAAAACACCTCGAGCAAAATAGTTTACAGCAAGATAAAGCACCCTCTATCGCAGCGTTTTGTTGGCCTTGGTAGTGCGCAAGTGTCACTGCGTTCTGTATCTCGTGTTGTTTTGTGAACGTTGTGTGTTATTTCCTTGTAAGTATATATTTATATTATTTAGTCTTTTGATCATGCAGACGTCGGACTGAGAATCAATGTGGAAAACTGGTCATGGAAATAGGAACAAGGGGGACGTGATCACAACTGGAGTAACGGAAGTGACAGCCCATCGGACAGCGAAATGAACAAGAAGTAAGAAATAGAATTCTGAAGGGTAGCAGTGCACTCTATTCGCTGAAATCATGTATGGGGTCGAAACAAAGTCTAAACTTATGATAGCTAAAACGACAGTAAGACGTATCGTCGTATATGGGTGCAAAATTTGGACGCTTACGAAGAGATATGCAAAGAGTCGTAACACAACAAAATGAAAACTGAAAACATACAAGTCACTTATCAGACCGGTTGTTACTTATAGAGGGAAGACATGGACACTATCAAAAAAATAACAGGAAACACTAAGAAGGTTTGAAAGAAAGATCGTAAGACGTGTTTATGGCCCGGTTAAAGAAGATGATGATTGGAGAATAAGAAATAACCAGGAGATAGATGAACTTCCGAATTATGAGGATATTGTGAGATTCGTAAAGGCTCAACGAATACAATGGCTGTTAGGTCACGTAGAGCGGATGGATGATCAGCGTATGCCGAATAAAATCCTGAGAGCGCAAGTCTATAAAAGCAGAAAGAAGGGCCGACATAGGGCTACATTAAATAAGATGGTTGGAGGATGTGCTATAAGACTTTAGAAGAAT
This sequence comes from Magicicada septendecula, assembly GCA_034769895.1. Taxonomy (NCBI): domain Eukaryota; kingdom Metazoa; phylum Arthropoda; class Insecta; order Hemiptera; family Cicadidae; genus Magicicada; species Magicicada septendecula. Next base: position 7,534,812 of record CM068376.1, on the reverse strand, counting down.
GGATGTGAGGGGCTACAATGAGATGGCAATGGACAGGAGACTTTGGTGAAGAATAGTGTTTGAAGACAGGGCTCACGTTGGGCTTTAGTGCTGAAGAAGAAGAATTCTTTTGATTATATACTGTGTGAACGTTTGTTGTTTTTTGACTCTATATCACTTGTTTATAGAGGATTGTTTATTAATTATATTAATCACGTCTTAGTTTATAGTTAGGGGCCGGCTGCCGACTGATTAGGGGCCCGAAACGTCGTTCCTTATGCGATGGCGAAAGTCTGTCACTAATGTAAAAGTTGGGTTTCACTGAGAATTTTGTTGTGGTCTTCTACAGGTATAGCAGAGTTTGCCTTCGTCTTCCGTCAATTTATCTTTCCTAAATTTTTAAATACCGTCTTTTTTGTAACATGCCACAAAATCAAGACGTTAACGCGACCGTAAGTAAATTCTGAAAAGTACCAATTCGTTTGATTTGACAGAATTCAGTGTTCAGGAGTGTTACGATTCTCTTTGGCCCGCACAATGAAATAATGATTTAATGTAGCGCACAGATCGATTGTTGAGACCTGAGATTAAGACCGTTGTTGTTAAACGTGTTTTATGTTGTTTTCTTTTTAACTTGAACTTCTTCTTCTTCTTCTTCTTCTTCTTCTACGACCTTACGATACGTAGGATAACATACAAATATACTGACGCAAGTTTAAGAGTGTGGTTGTGCTTCCCAGTTCTGTCCGTCCAGCGTACTTGGAGGGTAAGTAGCGGTTCTTTCGTATATAGTTTTTCTTCGGTTGTGTGTAGCTTTGTAGGTGGTGGTGGTTTATTATTATTTTCTAGCAGGCTTAAGCTTACATTTAACATACTAGTGTTGCTTACACCTGAAGACGACTACAAATTTTTTAGTGGTCGACACGTTGTGTATACATTTTACGGTGGTTATTTTCCGACCTAACCCTTGCGATACAACAGCTTGCAGTACAGATAAAGATAACTCGGCGTACTGGCATTATTATCGGTTGCCGTCGTGACCGTGAAGATTTCAAAATGTTCCTTCAGTTTCTCTAACTTAAACGTTGAGGTCATATCTGTTTGTATAAAAGTAAACGGCACCAGTATTTCTTTTATGTCTCCCAAAAATTCGCAAAACATTATAATTTCTTCTTCTTCTTCTTCTTCTTCTTCTTCTTCTTCTTCTTCTTCTTCTTCTTCTTCTTCTTCTTCTTCTTCTTCTTCTTCTTCTTCTTCTTCTTCTTCTTCTTCTTCTTTTCCGTGGCGTTACAGTTTGACCACCTCCAACAGTCTCGAACTCCTGGTCCCGCTTATAAGTTTCTCATCCACAGCGTTTTGCCCAAGAATGTCCTACTAGAGAGTTATTTTTCACAGTAATAACATGGCCTATTATGAAAAAAAGGCAGACATAAAACTAAGCTGTAAAATAAAATTCTATAAGAAGATGTCAACATGTATGTACAAACAACAGAAATATTGAGAATGTCAGAAGTATCATGATCAATAATCATGTAGGTGAAAATTTATGGAATAGGGCTGACAGCTGACAGTTGGGTAAAATATTTGGTTTAATTTGTCTAAAACAGTCATATTTGGGTAAAATATGAACATCTAGACAATGCTCAGGATATATTGCCTTTAGAAAGATGAGCAGTATTATAAAGAATGACAATTTTCCACAGACTGGCAATGTGTTAAAAAAGAAAAGTTTTCGATCAACGTGTCCTTCATGCAATGACTTATGGTTCACAAACATGGATACTGAATATGAGAATGATGCAACACTATGGATCGCAGAGGGAGCAAGATAAGAACTACCTAGACTATCCAGGAAAACAATAAAATGGATACACTATTAAACGAGAATATACTGGGAACTCGGAACTCACTCATCATTTTGAACGAAGTACGTTTATTAATAGCTAAATATCAATATTAGACAATTTTTCAATTATTTGAAAAATTGCGAAACAATGTCGTCCGGTATCCAGTAGTCTTGGCTAGTGAGTGAGTGTCTCGAGACAGTGTATCGACTCACTCGCTGTGCCGAGTGTCTCGAGTCACCACGACCTCAGTGAGTCGACACACGAGACATCTGACAAAGGGGCACACTGAACTGCGGCCGACTCAGCTGTGGCCGGCGGAACAGGATCATTGCGCGGAACAGAATCATTGCGAGCCGAGAGTGAACTAGGACTCATGAAACACCTCCCGTGCGGTAGTATTACTACATTCTTATAGTCTAAGGTGGGAGGACGCTCACGCGGCTTGATATATATTTTTTAAAACTTTCGACCCAGACACAAACGCAGAGGAATCAGAATCTTGTTGTTTTTAGTAATAAGGTTTGTTTTAGTAATAGGATTTTAAGAACATTTCCGAAGGAAATATGTCTAGGTTTATTGTAATTGCGGTTTACTACACTGTTGTTGTTGTAACAAATAAAAAAAAATCACTTGATATCATTAACATATTTCCCCTGCATTTAGGAAGACAAATGGATTTCCTCAGTTAACAAGCTACGATAGTTAAGTGTCATTATAATAATAATAATTATTATTATTATTACATGTAAATACTTCAGAGCCCTCCCCATTTCAGATTTCTGGCTAGGTCCCTGTCTAGAAGTGGTGCTGGTTTTAATTATACGAGGAAAAATAAAAAAATAAAGCAAGCTAGAAGCTACATATCAACACCTTGTTTCGTAATAATTTCTCAGAACAAAGTATGGCGTAAAATTATGATAACGTTCTCCGCTCACTTCCAGCATGTATTTAATTGTTATCCCAGCCGTAATTGCAGTCGCGTCGACCCAATATCAAAGCTGTATCTAGTTAACAATAACTTTGCGCCAATATTGCAAGATATAGCTTTTTGTATTAGTTACGATTTCAAAAGTCACAAAATATACTGCAACTTCCATACCCTTTAACACTGGATCCCGTGCGTCTCGAAGTGGTGTTCTAAGAAATTCAACCCGGGCAAAAAGAAAGACAGCGGTGAGGGGCTGATGACCTTGACAGTTTTGCCCCTTAAAGCATCAGTCAAAGGCAGTGGCGGCACAGTTGTACGATTTCTAATATTAGAAACTTTTTGTATTATATTCCACAGTGTGCTTAATACAGTAGATTAGCATTATATTTCTTAGCTCTTCTGCTACTCATTTACTAGTACTTTATTTAACATAGTTAAAATTTCTTATGAGACGTCGAGATTATTGTATCCTTTCCCCCTAATTCTTTCAATATTTGGAATAATTATCTTGTACAAAGTCAAAGACGACATTTCAAATTGCTATCAGATGATGGGCATCTGTGACCAGGATTACAGTGTTTCATTAATGAAGAAACTGCTCACACATGTAAGTAGATCCAAACTACACTCAGTGGCGGATTAAATTGTTGTTTGTGTCCCTAGGTACAGTGTTTAATATGCACCCCTCTTCAAAAAGATGTCTTAATAAAATCTGTATAGTTTTCATATTATCAATACGGTATGCTACTTGTTAATAAATTACAAAAAATAATGATTGAACATGAAAAATATGCGCAATTATTTAAAAAGAATATTAACAAAACTGAAAACAATTTCCTCTTCGTCACACCTTACAAATAATAAACTTGGGTACCTACGTGTCCGGCCATGAAGTACAGAGGATTAAAATAAAGGTTCAGCAGGTAGTAGCCACGCTTTGGTGGACGGAAGTGCATTGCAAGAGACATGGCAAGCGGCTTACCGTTCTTCGGCAGTGTTTGATGTGACAGACGAGTCATTGTTGGGGAAGCCGGCTTCGTTTGTAATGTACCACTAATGTAGCTAACTGTTACCTATCAGATCGAGGCAGATTTATGACAATTTTGAAGACCGAAGGGTACTTCCTCTGGGTTCAACTGCGATCAGTAACGTGTCAGTTCTCGCAGTGCGTACTACGTGTTGAGTGTATGATCTAAATGTTATCAGTGTCACGTGTAAAACGCTAAGATCTTGCATAATTGTGATGGCTTAAAAAGTACTGTGTGGGGTTATTTTATCCGGACATCTTCAGATAAAGTAAAATGTAACGTGTGTTCAGCTGTTCTTTCTGCACAGGATTCGTCAACATCAAATAGGCCTATGAACAGACATTTTCGACTTAAGCATCCAACTTTAAATTTAAAAGAAAGTTGCTCCAGTCCATCAGCTGTAATTGAAGAAGAGGTCACCAATGCCGCTTGTATGGACATAAACAGGTCACTTCCTATTGCTGATGAGGTCGCTCCCCAGGCTTCATCTTCAGCTTCAGCTTCAACAGCCACAATGCAAAGAAATACGAAACAATCTACTATTAGGGCGTTCGCGGTCAAACCAATGTCAGCTGTAAAGCGTGAGAAGATAGATGAGCAACTTCTAACATTCATAATTAAGGGTTACCATTCGTTCAACATTGTAGAATGCCCTGAATTTAAAAGGTTTTGCTACCTCCTCAATCATAATTACGATACGCCAAGTAGGAAAACGCTCTCTAATAGTTTGCTATCGAAAGTGTATGACCGGACCTTGAGTGAGGTCCGAAATGATATTGCAACCAATGCTTCTTTCATTTCCTTAACGACTGACGGATGGACATTAATAAAACATGAACGCTTCTTCGCTGTAACAGCACATTTCATAGATAGGAATTACTGCCTGAAATCGTACTTACTATCGTGTTTCAAATTCAGTGGCCAGCATACAGCAGAAAACATTGCCAAAGAACTAAGGAACATAGCTAATGTCTGGGACATACAGCACAAAATTGTAGCTTGCACCACTGACAACGCTGCAAATATGGTGAAGGCCGTGCAGCTCTGCAACTGGTGGCATGTGCCTTGCTTTGCACAGCCTAAATCTAGTCATGCAAAACAGCCTGGAATTAATTGTAGAAACACGATCAAAGGCAAGATCAGTTGTTGAACACTTCAAACGTAGTCCACAGGCTTTAGAAAAACTGCACAACATACAGAGGCAGATGGGGTACAGTATCTTAACGCCCAAACAAGAATGTCCAACTCGCTGGAATTCTACATTTGAAATGTTTCAGAGACTCCTATCCATGAAAGAGCCTCTTCAAAGTGCCATGGACATCCTGAATTCCGAGACGGTTCAGAAGTTATCTAATGAAGACTGGCATATTATTGAAAAGTGCACAGAAGCCCTTGCGAGTTTTGAAGAAGTAACTAAAGAGGTCAGCAGTGAAAGGAGTGTGAGTCTATGTAAACTGATGTTGCTCAGTAAAGGATTGTATAGCCACTGTCTGCGCTTGAAGGACACTAATAAAACTGTTGAGGCGTTAACAGTTAGGTTGGCTGATGAAGTTTTGTGCCGACTTGTAAGGAAATACGGAGACTTGCCAATCGTTTGGGAAGCGACACTATTAGATGCCAGATTTAAGTATCATGGTTTTTCTAAAGATGACCAGCCCTTTAAGCAAACGAAGGAAGCCATCATAAACAAGTGTTGTGCGGCAAGACAACAAGAGAAAATCAACACTTTCCAAACTGCTCAGGAGACAGCCGTTCAACCTTGTACGAGTTCCGTTTGGCAAGATTTCGACGTTGCCGTGGGCGATCTTTCTTCAACTAGAAATTAGCAACCCTCAAACAGCAAGCATTTTTGTGGTGGATAAATTCTTGAACATGCCACTTCTTCCGAGAGCCGGGAATCCGTTGCTATGGTGGAAGGAACACAGCGAGATTTTCCCAGTACTTTCGAAGTTAATGAAACGACGCCTTTACATCATGGCCACTTCAGTGGCATGTGAACGCTTTTTTTCAAAACAAGGACAAACTATAACAGAAAGACGTGCTCAACTTTCAAGCAAAAAAGTGTCAAAACTAATGTTTCTGAACTTCAATTTGAAAAAGTGATTACCAATTATGCTAATGTATATTAAGTGAAATATGTTACCTGTTCGTTTTTCGGCAAGGTATGATCAACTTTTTGCTGAAATTAATGCAAAACTAAAATATCGTGGGTTACATTAATTATTTCACCGATTTTAGTTTTAAAATATGTATTTTATGTGATGAATATTTGGCATGCAAATTAATTTCCGTGACCATTAATTAATGTGTGAGACCATAAACTTTTAATACAGTGTGTTAAATTAATGTAAAACTAAAACACTGTATCATGGGTGACATTAATTGTTTCACTGTTTTTTAAATTATGTATATATTTGTGTGATTATTTGAAATGTGAATTTAACTTTCGCGACCGTTAATTAATGTGTGAGATCATAAACTTTTATTACAGTGTGTTAAATTAATGTAAAACTAACACTGTATCATGGGTGACATTAATTGTTTCACCTTTTCAAGTTTTAAAATCTGTACATTTTTGTGTGATGAATATTAAACATGCAGAATTAAATTTCTCGACCATTAATGCAGGAGTAATTTGCTATAATTAATGTAAAACTAAAATACTGTATCATGGATTGCATTAAATATTTCACCGCTTTTTGCTTTAAACTATGTATATTTTTGTGTGATGAATATTATACACGTGAGTTTAACTTAAGCGACCATTAATGCATGAGAAATTTGCTAAAATTATTGTAAAACTAAAATACTGCGTGTCAAATTACTGTACTTATATCACTCTTTAATATAATGCGAGTACTTTTATATGATGAATATTATACTGTATATGAATTAAATTTCTTCAATTATTATTAACAATCTACCTTTGTTGATGTTATCGTCACATAATTATGTTGCTATTGGTTTGCTATGTTTATAGGCTATATTAGCTTTCGATATTTATAGGTTCACTAATATGTCAATTTTAGTTACGTTTCAAATATTTTTCGGTTTATATTATGATGCCTTTTATGTTAGAAGTTTGATTGTAGACAACTAGCTTTTAAGTGCGAATTATCGGAACACTCTACTGTGAATTGAGTCAATGCGAGCGAGTGTCGTGTATCGTGTGCCGTCCGCTGAGCCGCGGAACAGCTGTTGGCAACCTTACTCCCGAGTCCCGATGTGCCGTGAGTCGACACACTGTCTCGAGACAGTTCAATGAACTGATCCGCGTGTTCCGAGACAGCACACTGACTCGCTTTTCCCAAGACTAGTATCCAGCATTCGTCTGTCACTCATTCGTTTTATATGTCCTGCCTACCTGATGCTGGGTTCGTTGTATAGTCGTTGACGTTTGGAAAGGCGCGTACACACTAAGCGAACAAAGAGTAGCGAAGGCGTTCGGGTAAAATGTCAACGAAGGAATTCGGCGTTCGTTGTGCCTTCCAGATTTACAACCAATGCATCAGTTCGGTTCCGTTCGGTGTTGTTCCGCCTTCCGAGCGAACCTTGTCGAAGGCAAGCGAAGGGGTTCGTTGCTACTTTCACATTGTCCGCTCCTTAACTGAACCTGACGCTCCATCCATCGTTACCCCTTACTAGAGCAAACATTTTCTCAGCGTTTGTAAGCGTCCATGCAGAGGTGGATTTATGCATAGGCAAAGTAGGCAACTGCCTACGGGCGGCAAATTTTGTAAAGGTGAAATTTGATGGCGGTTATGTTGGTTTTATACCTAAGAGATGTTTCAAATCCCGCTCCATTTCGTCCCAATATGATAAGAAACTGTTTAAAATATATATTGTTTAATGAAGAAATTTGTGTTAGTGGTTGAAATCACAATCAGAATGATCACAGTTGCACACCACTATGTAAAAATTATCCCAATTAGCGCTTTCAAGCTTCACAGCCCATCGTCAGATTGGAATAGACACAAAATAAGTGGAAACAACCCCTTCACCCCTCTCCCCCACCATGCTCACACACAACAAGCTATAATATAAATGACCCTTCCCCACCCCCTTAACCCTGTCCCACCATCTGTGGAGTTACATATTTTTTCTAGCAAATGCCTTGTGTTTCAGTGTTGTGTGTGTGTGTGTGTGTGTGTGTGTGCGTGTGTGCATCCTTTTAAACTACCCACTTCCTCTCCACACACGTGGGTCAGTCAACACCCTTATTTTAAAACATCCAAATAGTACTATGCAAAATAATTCTTAATATTATCTATCTGTCCTCTATCATTTACTTCTTAATCATGTTATAAAATATTTCTTCATTATCAAATTTAATTTTAATATTAATTAAATTGTCTAACCCTTTTTCTCTCTCTTTCAATATTTCTAACTCCTCTCTAAGCTTCCTTTCAACTGTGTTATTCACTACTTTTACAATTTCGTATTCTTCCAAAGGATTAACAAACTTATGGTTGTCTTCTATGAAATGTCTTGCATATAACGAATTGGTTGTTCTATTACCTTCTCCACGTTTGTGGTCAGACAACCTGCATACGAATTTTCGTCCTGTCTCACCTAGGTACACTTTGTTGCAGTCTTTACATTTTAATTTATAAATTCCGCTTTTCTGTAATACTGGAATTTTTGGATAAAGTTATGAAAAGGGTTAACATACAAAAAGATAAAATAGAACCAGAACAAAAGAATTATGCAGGGTCATTGACATACATAGGTTCACATACTAGAAAAATTATAAAATGTTTTAATAAATATGGAGTAGATATAGCTATTAAAAAATGTGAAACGGTATTTGATAAGATAAGGAATAAGAATATAGAAAAAATTCCAGTATTACAGAAAAGCGGAATTTATAAATTAAAATGTAAAGACTGCAACAAGGTGTACCTAGGAGAGACAGGACGGAAATTCGTATGCAGGTTGTCTGACCACAAACGTGGAGAAGGTAATAGAACAACCAATTCGTTATATGCAAGACATTTCATAGAAGACAACCATAAGTTTGTTAATCCTTTGGAAGAATACGAAATTGTAAAAGTAGTGAATAACACAGTTGAAAGGAAGCTTAGAGAGGAGTTAGAAATATTGAAAGAGAGAGAAAAAGGGTTAGACAATTTAATTAATATTAAAATTAAATTTGATAATGAAGAAATATTTTATAACATGATTAAGAAGTAAATGATAGAGGACAGATAGATAATATTAAGAATTATTTTGCATAGTACTATTTGGATGTTTTAAAATAAGGGTGTTGACTGACCCACGTGTGTGGAGAGGAAGTGGGTAGTTTAAAAGGATGCACACACACACACACACACACACACACACACACACACACACACACACACACACACACACACACACACACACACACACACACACACACACACACACACACACACACACACACACACACACACACACACACACACACACACACACACACACACACACACACACACACAACACTGAAACACAAGGAATTTGCTAGAAAAAATATGTAACTCCACAGATGGTGGGACAGGGTTTAGGGGGTGGGGAAGGGTCATTTATATTATAGCTTGTTGTGTGTGAGCATGGTGGGGGAGAGGGGTGAAGGGGTTGTTTCCACTTATTTTGTGTCTATTCCAATCTGACGATGGGCTGTGAAGCTTGAAAGCGCTAATTGGGATAATTTTTACATAGTGGTGTGCAACTGTGATCATTCTGATATATTGTTTAGTAACTAAGCTTATTACATAAGAGAATAAATTGCCATTTACTTCTGATCTCTATATGAAGTACTTCGTTTTTTTATAATTACATTTACATATATGGTGTATATGATACTTCCATTATATTAAATAGTTATTTAACTATTAATTCCTTTACATTCAAATTTCGAACATCATTTACCGACTCTGTAATTTGACGTGAGTGAATGTCAATAGATGCCACTAGCTGCTAACAGTCAGAGGGAAATAAGAGGTCCACACCTGTGAAGCTCTGCCGCCTAATACGATATATTTTCTTACAATTATTCTTGTTATAAAACTACCGGTAATTATTATTTTTAATAAATAATATTTTATTGTACAAGAATATGAATTTTTTGTATAATTACAATGTTTCGACAGTATCAACTGTAAGCTTCAGAACATACCTTCAATATATTCTGAAGATGACAGTTAATATCGTCGAAACATTGAAATTATATAAAAAATACATTCTTGTATAGAAGAAACAACTATTATTTATTATTAATAGTGTAGGCCTATACATTACAAGAAATTATAATATATAATATATTATATTATACACACACACACACACACACACACACACACACACATAAATTTAGTGTATAAATGTATAAATTATATATATATATATATATATAAATGGAAAAAATATATTTCTTCTGCAAGTATAACATTTGAAGTTTTATTAGTTTGTAATCACATTGAAACCTCTGAAGATATAGAATACTCTGTGTTAGGTTTATATAAACTAAATAAAAATTCAAATATTATATTTGCAGAAATCTATTCTAGTAATTTACATAGAAAAACTGCAAGAAACTCAATTAACAAGAGTTATTGGAAAATAATACACGCGCGCGCGCGCGCCATGAATTAACGTGCTACTTACCATAGAAAAAGTAGTTCAATTGGATACCCTTGTGAACGAATTTAACATGGCCCAGCTGTATTTGTGACTTCCCGAGGGGTGACAGTTCTAGATTTAAACGCTTCTTCACCGGTAAGACTTTAGGAAGACGCTAATCATGATAACGAAGGGAAGTGAGTTATTTCTATTTCATTGCTAAAGGGATAGAAAAATAAAATTAGAACGCATAAATGAGGTGCCGATAGACAGTGGATACACAACATAATGACTTAAACATTATTATTATTATGAATTATAACATAAGCGTTTACGTTTATGGAAGAAAAAATGTTTATAGAATAGAAATTAAAATAAACTTGGAAAATTATCTTTTATCTTTTTAATCTATTATCGTTTTTCGTCTTTACTATTACTTAATTTACAACAATTACTAATATTAATTATGATGCATACAAGAAATTTATAAACATTTATAACGCAAATTAGCATTTACACTATAACTATATTGTTACGACGGTCTACTGATCGTCGTAGGTACAAACAAAATACAAGGCACCAGTTACGTCAATAATCACCAGCTTTAATTATCAGAATTAAACAGTTTGTAATGAACAAGACAGTCTCTTGCAATAAATCAAATAAAAATTGTTCACACTCAATAAAAATGTCACTAATATAAAACACAACTCTATGAACACAATAATTCTTCACGTCGACAAACACTCAATCCGCACCAGCGAAAATCGCTCACGTAACTCAACTGACACTCCGGCTGCTATGGCTTTATATAGGCCCCGCAGAGGTGCAGTACATGTTTGCCTCCTTACTGCACGCCAGCGGCTTAATGCGTATCTCAAGTGTTCCTGGAACTCACTAGAACCACCTACGTGAATGACGCAACACAAGTCACACTGGACGGGGGGAGTGGAGAATGTTCTGGATTGTTCGGTACGCTTCTCGTAACAATATAATGAATATTATATAGCTTGATTATGGTTCTACAGAAAACTGCGGTATTTAAAATAGGGAAAGGAAATTTCAAATAGAATCTGTATAAGTGCAAAAGAAGGTACAGGTGAAGTAAAAGTGGAAAATGAAAGCTGGGAACATGAAACTGTCTTATAAGGTATTGGAAAATTAAGAAAAGATAAGACAACGTGCATTAATTTTGATAAAAAATAGGAATTGAGAAATAATAAATTAATATAAAAAGACAATGAAGAGACCGAAGAAGTACTTTCAAAATTGTTGAGCGACCCATCCGGAAAATACAAGAAACAACAGTTTCGAGAGCAGAGATCCATGAAGAAACTAAAGAACTAGAAGGCACTGGGTTGCGATAACGTAACAACAGAGATGATTAAAAATGCTGGATGGAAGAGATCTAAGATGTTGTTAGAGATACATCTAAAGATGAAAATACACTAATGGTTAAAGAACGGAACAGCGGCGTAACAGCCGATCCCAGAGGGTTTGCAATGCCGGGGGGAGGCTGCCGACTAGCGGAGCCCACGCAAACATTTCCTTATTTTGTAAGAAAGCGTATAAATCCATTTATTTTTTTACTGTTATTTTACAAGTACCTAATGATATACTTTGAGAGTGTAGATTGTTAAGTTAATTTCATAACAGAGCGGTGATTGCAGGTAAGAATGCACCGAGGCCACCAGCCAGGCCTGGATTGTTATTTGTTAAGAGCTACGAAAGAAAACTACTAAATGGGCCAAGCTTTACTAATGTTACTCTGCATCTTGTTAAATGTCAACAATGGGATCGCGTTTTTAATGTTACTGTGACATTACCAGCTTCAAATTTAGCCTTTAGAAGCCACAAAGAGGAGATAGGCCAGTCAAATAGTGGACGGTTTAGCAGTTATTGATCTCTTGAGTAAATACGGTCCATTGCTGAAAGAGAAAATCAGTGATCCGAAGAACAGAAAGAAGTAATATGAGTCCAAAAATTGGCAAAGTACTCATTCAGCTTTCATCTAAAAAAGTTGAAAACATTATTTTGAAACAAACTGGATTTGCTCAGTTTTTTCTGCAATAATGGTTACTACACAAGACGTTAACCAAAAAAATCAACAGAGTCAAATAATCAGGTATGTCTCAATTTCTGAAGATGAAGCAGGAAGACCCACCAACAAGAGCTTTCTAGGATTTGCAGAAACTAGCCTAGGTTTAGAAGAACAGTCTTGAGGAGAACGTATTGTGCTTACGTTATATAATTTTAGCCACCGCTGTAAAGAGGGGCTAATATTCAAGAGAGATCAATGGCATGAATTAAATAAAGGTAGGAGGGAGCCCACAAGGATTCCTGCATGAGGTCCAGAATAAAGAGTTACGCCACTGGGAAAGAAACAGGAAAAGCAGTAATAATTACAGAGGAATAACCTTTCTAGTATGGTTTCGTGTGGCAGTGGAACATGGACCACCAAAAAGAAAGAAGAAAGGTATCTAGAGAGCTTCGAATTGTGGTTGTAGCAAAGAATTATTATGGTAAAATGAACAGATATAGTGAGAAACGACGAAGTAACAGTATAGAAAATAATACTGCTGGAAATAATAATAAAGAGAAAAACATCTTGGTTTGGGCATACATTGCGTAGAAACTGCAGGCAGCTAAGGATCGTAGAGGGAAAGGTGGAAGAAAGGATAGGACGGTAAAGACAAAAGGTTGGAATGTCCGTTGACATCAAATGTGGACAAATGCACAGTACCGAGAAAATATAGAGCATCTAACTGAAACATTTCGTGCGACAAGGCCATATGGTATAAATAAAGATATTTACAATAAAAAGTGCACATCTAAAAATGCGAAAATAGGGCATTACAGTACAATAGTGAAGCCAGAATGTCTATATGCAAGTGAATGTCTAGCATTGAATTATAATTTAGACGAACTAGAAATATTGGAAAGACGAATTATTAGGAAAATATTAGCCCCACGAAAAACTTCAGAAGGTTGGAAATTAAGAAGTAATTATGAAATATATCAAAGCATAGAAAATATAACAGAAACAATGAGAAAAAGAAGACTATTATTTTTTGGACATTTATATAGAATGGACGACAATAGGTTAACAAAGCAGATCTTTAAATATCTGTGAGGGAAGAAGTCAACATCAAGTTGGATTAAAGAAGTCCAAAGGATTTAGAAAAAAGTAATATACATGCAGAAGAAGCAATTGAAAAAGAAGTTTTTCGGGGAAAAGTGTCAAAATTGGAAGGAGTCCAGAGTAGAAGAGAGAAACATCATTATAAAACATCATTGGACTTGGGTAATTTTACCACTAACCCCACGATGTATCTACTAACAAAAGTTAGATAAAGAAAAAACTACATCGGATAATAAGGAACTCGAAAAACCGGGACTCGGATAATCGGAACTCTACTGTAGTCACAATAAAGCTCGTCAATATAACAAACTTACAATATAATTTTTTTTAATTTAATAAATAATATGTCAATTATTTTTTCAAAATTTCTTCAGCATTTGAAACTGAAAGCCACCATGTTTTCAGAGATTTCAGAAATCCTCCTTGAGTATTAGTATTCCCCTTGGGTATCAGTAATACTCCTTGGGTATTAGTTACCCCTAAGGCTAACATATGGCATTAGCAAATTAAAGAAGCGTGGAGCGCCATTGCCATATAACTGCTGAGGAGCTGTTAATTTTGTCCACGGAACAACAACAGTATGGCTCTTTTGGTATATCGTAGTCTTTATCTTTAAATTTACATTTATTATCACTTCAAATATAAAACAGCCTAAGAACTTTAAAAACACACAGTGACTTAAGGGAAGAATTCCACACAATGTTCTGTTATCAAGCTATAACCGGGTTACATTTGAATTTGAATTTAATTGACAGACTTCGTTTGCCATCAGAGTAAAATATACAAATGCGATGCCACGCAAACAATTGGCAGCCGTTTTGGATACTCACAAATGTATTCTTGTTCTTCAGCGAAGCGACAACCCATTACCGAGTCAAGGCCTCCGTTAACAGCCTCCGCCAGTTGTCCCGGTCAAGTCCAGCTGCTCTCCAATTCTTTGTTAGGAAGTTACATGAAATTGTAATTGTAAGGCCCTCGGATCCGATCGGGCCCCTACGAGGAATAAATTATTAGCCATGACATTCATATTTGTATAATTGACTGGCTGAGAAACTGATAGATTTCTGCACAGACTGGAGTTTCACACATGGGATATGTGAATTATCCGATCCAACCCCGAACATGGAGGACCAGGAACTTTGATTTCGGGGTGCTCTTCCCCTAGAGAGTTGCTTTCACCTCAGCTGACGAGCTCTCCCTGCCCGGTCGCAGGAGGCTAACTGACTCAGCCCATGTGTGCAGCCGTTGGGCTACTGTAGCATCCTCCGCCTCCACACTGGATGCACATTCTTCTGCCGATGTGCACCATCCTGCCAGGCCAGGACCCAGGATACCCCCAGACTGCCCTGACAGAAGACAGAACCCCCATCTCTCGTTTGCTTACCGATCCACTCCGCCGAAGGGATTGGTTACCACAACCTTGGAGTGTATTGCTCGGCGTAACAGGGCCCACCGACGCACAGTGGGGCCGAATACCAAAAAACTAGCCAAAATATGAAGGCATTTATAAATCGATCTAGAATTTGGTACTTATAGGTTTTTATGTTTAAAAGGAATAATTCCAAATATTTAGTACCAAGCCACGTGTTGTTCAATCAAATATATTGCAACTTACCGTCTGCGGCTTCCAGAAACAACGTCTTCACAAAGTTGACATGTTTCGGGACACTTGTCCCATCATCAGAACTTAAAATAATTGTGTTACTTAACTTAAAATAATACTTAAATGATACACAATTATTTTAAGTTCTGATGATGGGACAAGTGTCCCGAAACATGTCAACTTTGTGAAGACGTTGTTTCTGGAAGCCGCAGACGGTAAGTTGCAATATATTTGATTATAGGTTTTTGCGGTCCCTGATTCCGAATCTGAAATCCAAATTTCATAAAACAAATTGGAGGATCCAATATGGCGGACAAAAATATTGAAATATCATATTTCTCCCCCAAAAAGGATTGCTTATAGGTTTCTAAGGTCACTGATTACGAATCTGAAGTCTAAATATCAAAGAACAAAATGACGGTTCCAACATGACGGACAAAATTTGAAACAATGAATTGTTTATTGGTTTTTGGGGTCACTAAATACTAAATATTCAAACAATTCAAAGTAATATAAAAAATGTTTATTTTGAATGATTAAAAATTACAAATATAAAATGTCATTTTAAAAATATTTATAATTTTACGCTACTCTTCATCGCCAGGTCAGTAGAACCATCGGAATCGTTGTCCGTCGAGGATACAGATGACGAACCAACATCAATAACACCTGGAATTTCGGGTGGAAGTAGCAAGGCCACTTCTGTTGATAGGGATTTAATTTTTTGTTAGGAATATTTCGCAAACTCGAAACAAATGCGTCTGAATGTACTAACATACGCAAAAGTACGTCTTCCAAATTATTTATTCGGCTATTCTGGCGACCGGAAAAGTTAAAAAAATTTAATATTAATAAAATCAAATTATATCGTTTGTGATTATCGCTGATTACGACTTACAATCGCAAATGAAAAAATGATATGATTAAAAAATTGTTTTAGAAAAGCACAGTCAAGAAAGAAATGTTGGTCAAATATTTTTAAGGTGATTAATTAAAAATATATATAATGTCACTGTTATTTTAAAAATGTACTCTTTAAAGCACAGAATATATACAGATATTGATTTATAAAGATAATATATTTGAAATTAATTATTAAATATTAAAAATTAAAAATTAAGTGATTGATTTATAAGGGGGAATATATAATTATTGTTTAATAATTAATATTGTAATTGAACATAGACTTAGATAAGTAGCCTATCAAAAGTAAATGTAGCAATAAAGAACAAGAAAAAGTATTATTGTATGAAAGAATACGATGGTGTATTTTAGAAAAAATGATTGCTCAAAATATTCTAAGTTAATTAAGAAAATCACTGTAACACGAAAATGCTACTAACTATTTAAATATTTATATAAAATTCTATAATTAAATGATTTATTCAGCATTAATTAAGATTAAATATTTATTTTAAAAAGTATTAAAAAATTACTTGAGAAATATATATTGTATTACGTCCAAGGAATATAAAATATTGAAAAAAATTACATTTTTATCGTTTTAAATTTTACTAGGCCTAATCTATACAAATAAGTTGATGTTAAAAAAAAATGAAACAGAATTTTTCAATATCAAATAAAATCAGATATTCCATACAATATTTTGCAACAAAAAAATAAAACTCGAGTTTTTTTACCAAAATATCTTACTGATTTTCGCAAAATCCTTAATCACAATTTTCGTTCTTTCAAAATCAACTAATTCAAAAAGCATGCGTTTCTAAAAAAAATTGTTAATTTTTTTTACACTTACACATTTTGTATGTTGGGAATTTTCCGAAGAAAGCGTTTCATTAACAAATTAAAGGCGGTTTTGCAAAACAAATTTTGCGCTTTGTCTAATAAGTCACCGACAGACGCGCGCTATAGAGCATCACAACGCATTGCGCACCTTCGACTACACTTGTCTCATACAAATTCCCCTGCACCTGCTACGATTTGTGAGTGCCTAAAACTAGAGGCAGGTAGGCAAATCACCACGTTTTAAGCCAGTCGAGACGTTCTCTCTTTTGCACTTACTAGTAGGGGGGCATATGTAGAAAAATCATGCTCCGTGGCAGAATTAATGATGCAAAGATGGGGGCGTGTTTTTTCCATCAGAAACTATCTCTAGATGAATAATTTCCATGGTGTCACTCTGTAGTGGGCGTCATATAAAATTAATGACGTCATCAAGATGGCCGCCGCTGAAATTCTGAAAATCTATGATATTTCAGTTATTTATGGACCGATTTTAATTTTTTATGACTTAAAATTAAACAAAATAAGAAATCCTATTAAAAAGGTTATTACGGGATTTTTCCTAAATTGAATATTTTTAGAGATATTCCCACAAATGTACCTCGGATTCTTAAAAAATACACTTTTGTTGAAATACCATGAATTATTTAGCCAATATCAACACTTTTTGAAGAACAATTTACTTATTCATTTAAAAAAATACATAATTTTTAATAGATACAAAATATTTCTAAAAATACACATACCGTACTTGAAAAAATAAGTCATTTGAAATGTCTAAATGCCATCAGTGCTGTTTTCATCATCGCTGCTGTCATTGTCACACTGAATATCAAGCGAAACAATACAGTTGTCACATTCTTCTTCTTTGCCACCACACTCGCACATTTCTGTGCAAGGTAAGCTATTTGAATGGCATTTACACGGTGGGTTACACCTATTTTTTAAACAGGAGCATCTGATGAACTTGAGAATTGCGGGTGGAGCACACGGCATTTCGCTAAGAACAGGAGTAATTTTTCCATCCTCCTCTGTCCATCCATGACCAAAAGGGGATGGAATTACTGGCTGAGGAATGCAGTCAGGTTCCATAAAAGAACTTGATAGTTTACACGTTTCATTGCTGGTAGAAAGGCACTTCTCGTTGGTGGTAATTTTTCCCAACTTGTCTGCTTTTTAGAAAACATGCACCAACGCAATTCTTGAAGTTTATTTTGAGATGTTTGTGGCTGATATACTTGACAGATAAATGCCTCTAATGCTCTCTGTACATCTTCAGAAATGGTTTCATTGGTTCCTAATAAACTAAGGTTCACCAAGATCTCCTCCGTCGCTGCATTGAATGCTTTCCAATAAGAAAGTTTACCTTTTCCAGCCAAAGTACCTGTACAATCAGATCCAGATAAAGCATGAAATGCAGGAAGAGCAGAAGCCTTCAGTGGTCCTAGCGAAAAATATATATCTCCAATTGATATGCGTTCATTGGAAGATCGCACAAAAAAAGATTTAGCGGGCAGTTTAGAATATCTTCTTATCCCAAGTACCAAAATATCAGTATCTTGTGCAAATATGTAAAGTTCTGTTGCTCCTCTTTCTGCGCAATCGACAGCATGAAGAATTATCTTAGTATCTGCCTCTTCCTGTGTGCTTTGCAGATGATCAAATGACCCATGTGAGGAGGCAACTTCTGAACGCCATGCGACTACAAAGTTTTTGTTAGTTAATTGTGCGTGTGTAAGAACTTTTTCAGGCAGGTATGCTGTTAATTCATCCTTCGTATTGATACTTGAAAGTAGCTTTTGCATTGAAATATTATCAATATTCGTATTATCTGTGATTTTATAGCGTGTAACGGTTCCTTGTACTCTTTTTTGCCTTGTTATATTCTTTATGGACTGGTCTTTATAAGTGTCGAATACGAGGTGCAATTCATCGTATTTCCAGTATTTTTTGTTCTATTTTCATTGTAAATGCTTCAGCTAGGTCTTGGAATGTTTTAATGTCATTGCACTTTTGTAATGCGTGAAGCTCTGCCATTCCATCAACAATTGCTGCAGAAAATCTTATTTCTTGATAATCAGGACAAGCTGTATGTAATGTGGTTTGGTTTTGTACTAGATCATTATTCGTTGATGGAAGTGATTTTAAAATGTCAAGTAGCTTACTTTTTTGAGAACATAGACGCAATGTACCATCATAATTAAAAAGTGATCTTGGCACCGCTGAAAATTCATAGTTACCAATAGTCTCACGTAAATCAATGTCACGATGGGATCGGCTTATTATAAGCAAACGAGAAAATAGTGACCGGTCTGTGTGTAAATCTCTAACAGAGTCTGCTTCTTTTATTCGTATTTTTCTTTTGGCACTCAAACACAAATTAAGTTTATTTTTCTTAATTGGATCCCACAAATTGATAATATTAGTTTCAGATACAAGTCTTTGTGTTTTGAATTCTTCATACAGTCTATTGCCAAGACTGTGCATCTGACTAACATCTGTAGTGATTAATTCTGAAAAAACAGCCTTTGTTGAAATATTAATAAATTCAATACCTTCATATAAAAAAGGGTTTCCCGCTCGTATGAGTTCGTCACGTAATTTTTTTATTGCTGTCTCCTCTATGATTATTACTTTTTTGTTGTCATCACTATGCTTGCAATCGGCTCGTTTTTCTGCAATACCAGCCATTTTTGTTGTCTCATCAGATATACGTTGCAGTTCTGGAGCCGTTAAAAAATAACGTGCGAGTGCTTTTGGGTTTTGCGTTATGACTACTAAACCACCGGTAACTTTTAAAGACCTGTTTTCTTGTTCAAGAGCTTCACCAGCACCAAGAGCTGAAAATAAAGTCCTGTTTTTTCTAACCACCCAATTTCCTCTTTCAAATTCATTCCATATAGCAGGATTTTCTTCTTTCATTGCTTGCATTTCTGCTACATACAGTGCCATCATAGCCGAGTAATTCTGCAAAATCTAAAGCAAAAAAGTATCCAGTGATTGCTTCCACAGGCAATAAGTGTTCAACCCAATCACCCATTCGAACTGATCTCATAAATCTTAACAAACATTCAACCATGGTCATGTATTCTATAAAGAATTTAAATGTAGGGTTCATTTCATTCGTTTTGTCAAATTCGTTTATGTTTTCGGTTAACTTGTTTTCTTTAATGATTTCTAACAGTCTCTCAATATCAGCAGTTTCAATACTTTTGCTTTGTAACTCTTTTCCTTTTTTTAGAACATCTTCGGATGGGTATTTTTTTGTTAAAACATCCATGTAACAGTCGTATAGCGCGACAAGAGTGCGTTTGTGAGCTTCAATTGAACGTCGAATGTGTTTCCCCATGATAATCTGCTGCACAGTATTGTCACTGTACCAGACCTCCCACATTTCAGGAATACCGGATTCGTCAATAAATTTTCCAATAGCACGCAATAATGCCATACATATGTGCAATTCACCTGGCCGTAAAATGAATCGTCCTTGAAGACACTTTTGTGACATTATTAGTTGCTGCACAGGACGGTACAGCCCTAAGTCTAATGTAACGACACATTTCGACTCATTTCCACATATGTTTTTAGTTAAGTTTTCCAAGTGTGTCAAGAAAGTCAATTGGGTCGAACGATCTGTTGGCGAAGCTGGTATCAGTGGTAAAACACAAATTCGAGTTACTTGAGTTTGTGTTTTTTGCATCTTGACGTTAAATACAGTCCACGTTGGAACATTTGGGCGACAAGCTTTATCTTCACCCATCAAAATTCCAGGTTCATTTTCTGAGCGTTTACTAAGTTCATCAGAATATTCACTTCTTGGAGACATTAATTTTTCAGAATTGAGCTTTATGGAGTTCAATATGGTCTCATTTTTGCAAAGACACCATGCTATTTCTACTGGGTTTGTAGTTACATTCTGTTGTTGTCCGATGGAATCATATGCCTTAAAAACAGTACCCTTAGGTTTTAGGATTTTTGCCCCACTATAAGGGATAAAGTCAGTCATATAATTTGGGAGTTCCTGCAGTGAACGATTACATTCTGATGTGTCTGCATCACTTATTTATCTTCATTGCTACATTCTTCATCACAGTTGCGTGAAGAGTTCCACGTCCGTCAGGTGTATCTTCCAGGAAGTCCAAATTGTCAGCAGCACAAAATATAAACCGCCCTTTCACGAGACTGGGTGGAATGTATAATCCTCGGTTTTTCTCCATGCAGCGTAGTACTTTATTAGCTATGGCTGTCTCAAGCCGGAGAACTTTATTATAATCAATCGAGGACCCCAAACCATGCATAAGCTGCACCAAAAATTTACTTCTGGTTTTCGAATGTATTGTTAGTCCCACAGCAGTTTGAAGAGGAAGATCACGTGAGTGTTTGTGTTTTGTGATTAAGCTGCCTCCATATAAAACCTGACGTTCAGTTAAACACTCATACATGAGGCTTTGAGACATTGCGACAGCCTTCTGATTGATATGTTCACTTTCAGTCTGCAAGCTTTGTAATTTTGTTCTCCCCCCGATACACCATTTAAAGAATGTCAGAACTTCATTTGGTATTGTTTTATTAATCTCCATCTCTCCGACAGAACCAGTAAATTTCCACTTTTCCTTAGTTAGTATTGTTTTTCGTATTAATTTAGCTGCATCATACAGAACTTTCATATCCGAATTTATGCCAGAACTGCCCTCCGCTTGTGACAACAAAACATTACTTACAAATTGAAGAGAAATTCACTGTGATTGATTTTTTGAGATTGCATCGTTAAATACTACATCCATATGAAACAGTTCATCCTCAATTAGAGCCTTAAGGGATTTTCTAGATATCATGTCTTCTTCCTTTACGCCATTTGAAAGACAAATCTCCCTGTATTGTCGTTCAGCCTCTGCCATTGTAACGATTTTACCTTCAAGGAGAGCATCCCGCAAACAATCTATGAATTCTACTTCACTAGCACATTCAAATACACTACTTCTGTTTTCTTTTTTGTGGGTACTCCGTAAGACATTGATAACATATTTTATGTAACATTCTTTATGGTATGCCAAATCATATGCGTGGGCATCTTTAGGGTTGATACATCCGCTTAGTTTTAACTTCCACTGCTTATTTTCACTTTGTTCAACTGCCTCGTAGATTTTCCTGCCTGCTTCTTTTGTGCCAACTGTACGTAACTGATAACTGATACCTTTTAGTATCAGGCTTATCACAAAAGAAGCAGGACTCTTTCTGTAATTGTGTCCCGGAATTTTGAGATCTGGTGCAAGGAAGTTCATTATTACTCTCAGTGCTGGTGGAAGGGTTGTCATTTTCAGCGCATTTTTTCTTATATCTTGTCTGCAGCCTTTCAATGTTAACTTTGTGAGTGCACTTTTTGTAACAAGACAAGTGCCACTGTACATTTGACTGATTCATTTCCGTAGATGAAATATTTCCAATATAATTTTGAAGATGTTTATAGTCGGGGTCTTCGCACGTATTTCTAATTATCAAAGCGTCAATAATTCTTTGCTTAGCATTTGAATTTTTAACTAAGGCCTCTTTCGGTTGCTGCTGGCATAACAAACACAATTCGAAGTCTATGCCAAACGTGCGTCTTCGTTTAGATGCTTGCGCTTGGTCCGATTTCACTTCACCATCCATATTTAAGCTATCTTATTCTACCTGAAACAATTCATAAAAAAATATTATTTTATTTGGTTTTAGTTTATCCAGAACATGAACACAAACAGAAAAAAGTCGGGTTATTGCTACCCTTTCACAAAAAAATTAAAATAACTCAAATTCTGTTCACTTAACGGTTATTGTTGTGGTAATTGATCTTCTAGATTTGCTTATTCTCTTTAATTTGAGCCATAAAAAACGAAAATCGGCCATTAAATAACCGATATATTGTAGATTTATAAAATCTTATTGGCGGCCATCTTGATGACGTCATTATTTTTATATGACGCCCATCAAAGGGTGACACCATGGAAATTATCAATCTAAAGGTGGTGTCTGGTGTAAAAATCATCCTCCCACCTTTGCATCATTAACTCTGCCACGGGATGACAAATGCTCCCCGACTATACATACGGTAAACGATATGCTTCACGATAGTTTACTTTTTCGAGCAGATTGCAGAATATAAATTTAATTTTCTAAGTTTTGTGGGTGTTGTTGAAAGATAATATAAATATTTTACTGCAAAAACCTTTATATTTCAAAAGACAAGTGGAAGTGAGTTTCAAGGGAGCCTTCTCATGTTGTTGGTGCGACGCGACTAACATAGCGTTAAACAAATTAACGTTATAGCCTATATGTATTGTGCTACTTTAAGCTACTGGTCATTAGTTTTGTTCGTTAGTAAATAGTATAATCTTCATACTAAATAGGTTTTTCCATCCAACTCTGCTTGATTATATAACTTTTTTATTATTAAAAACACGTTTTCTGCATAAATAATGTAATTCTTTTTATGCGCCAAACATTTGCAATACCACTTTGCTTATTTTTAGTTAACTTTCATGAAACGTATGTGATATCTACTTACTTTTAGCTAATAATTTCATTTTGCAGAATTAAAATCGGACTATTTTTCGAGTTTCTAGGGCTTTTAACAGAGACACAGTGTCGACTCACCACTGAGTGTTGAACGAGCTCCTCGCGAGGTCTCTTTACAATTGGTGTTTCAGAGTTGGCGAGAGTTTTTTCGACCATTCACTTGTACACGCTGAATCTTGGACTGCTACTCTAACCATACTTATAATTCAAACGACCTAAATAGTAACTTTATTTTTTGACATTTGGCTAGCTTTTAGGTTTTTGTCCCCACTGTGCGACGTGTAGGTGAGCGTGGAGTTGGGGTGGAGAGGCTGGTGCATTTCTCTTCTATAAAAGCATACGTTCGCGTCACACCTCTTTTGGACCCATACTAACACATGTAAAGAAATAAGTAATACTCTATCAAGCAGTGATAGAGAGTCAACAAAATAATATATTATAACAAAACTTCACATAATATATAATCAAAGGATAGAATAATTGAAACGAATACTTATTACGAAAAAACACCACACAACACTCACAAACCGCAAGTACAATGAGCACGAACACTTGCACACCAACAAGGTCAACAAAACACTACGACAGAGACGCAACGGCTCCAACACTTTTATAGTAACAGTGAAAGTAGGCGGCAAACACCGCTAGAGTACCAAACAACTAAAGTGTTTTACGAATGGAATGAAGCCAGATGATCGGAATTTAGCTTTGTTCCATTCGTTATTAATAATTTTTTAAATAAAAAAAAGATTGCATTTAAACAGACACCATTAGTATTCATAAAAGGATTATATTTTATTTTCCCGATTATCTGAATCAATCTCAGCCCTAATTGATCCAGATAAACAGCTTTAATACCGACTGGAGAACTGAACAGTTTGTTTACATCAAGTGTATTTGGAAACGGTCGTCAACGTTTATTTGCAGCCAAGTCAATCAAAGTCGCGTGATATTATTAATTTAAAATATTTAACGTCCGCGGCAATAAACTCGTCTAACATTCTCTCACAGAAACGTGACGCAAAATATAGATTTCTTCTTTACTGCTTTTAATAAATTTAATTTATGTATGAATATAACAAAATTATTTGCCACGGTTATAGCAGTATTTCGTGACACGACTGGACTGGCTCGTTAAAATGTTGAACGGCCTTTCAGTACACATTTACGTCTCTCTCTCTCTCTCTCTCTCTCTCTCTCTCTCTCTCTCTCTCTCTCTCTCTGCCTCTCTCTCTCTTTCCTTCTTTCTCTGTCTCATGCCTACTCCGTGGTTTATATAATATGTACAACATGTTTATTTTATAATATTACACTTCTGCAATTGTCATTTAGTCAGTACCTTTTTATAGAACTAAAATATCTATAAAACATTACACCTACTGAGAATAACGAAGCGTTGCGGAACTGAGGAAACAAGGGGCGCGTTTAAACCCTTGACTCGTAAAATAAGGGATGAATTATACAGCTGAATGCGTCGGTGGAAGCATATTGGGCGGCTTGCGAATAGACGACCTTTGATTTGCCCATGTAACTAATTATAATAGGCCTAAGTGTCGGCTTTGTTGCGCAACAGTATAATTTCCAAAACAATTGTATCTATTATATTAATAAACTAGCACTCTTGAACTCGAGTTAAATAAGGGCTTTACGGACGGGTCGTAAATCAAGGGGCGTGCAAGATCAACGTGCAGTCAATGACCGTGTTCCCGGAAAGCGTGAAAGAGATTCGTCTATTCCAGGAAGCAGATTATAGATTATAACCTGCACCAGACGTTTGTGCAAAATGCCTTGCTTTTTTTAATTTTGAACAGTAATACTTAAATTAACATTTTTG
The DNA here is from genome assembly GCA_034769895.1 of Magicicada septendecula. Lineage (NCBI taxonomy): Eukaryota > Metazoa > Arthropoda > Insecta > Hemiptera > Cicadidae > Magicicada > Magicicada septendecula. Next base: position 7,509,556 of record CM068376.1, on the reverse strand, counting down.
ACTCAGGTGTTGTGGATCATAAACGACCGTCTGCAGAGTGTTTCCGAGCATCTTATTTTGAAAGAACAAAACGGCTTCAGGAAGACCAGATCTTGTACAGACAATGCTTTTATTATTATACAAATCATTGAGAACCATCGTGAGTTCAATAAAGAAACGCATTTAGCTTTCGTTGATTTTGAGAAGGCCTTTGATAGAGTAGACAGGAATTTGTTGTGGCAAATATTAGAAGACCGGAGATATCCTCAACAACTTATAAGAACTATACAAGGCCTATATAATGGAACAAGAATAGCTTTAAAAAATAATTGTAGGATATCTCAACAAATATCTGTCAATCAAGGTGTTAGACAAGGGCGCTGGATATCACCTACTCTTTTTAACATTTATATTGACTACCTGGTAAGTAAATGGAAACATCTATATTAAGTTATCACGAGACAGATATTTAAATGTGCTGTTGTTTGATGACAACTTTTATTGTACTTCAAAATACAGAATCTGATTAGTAAAAAACTGTTTTTAAGTTTCATCAGATTTGTAAACAATAAGATATGAAAATCCCCACTATAAAAACAAAGGTAATGGCATTTCGAGGTAAGGACCCAATAAGAACAAAAATAATGATTGGTGATCGAATTCTACAACAGGTGAGCCACTTTAATTATTTTGGAAATGATATTGGCTATGATAGAAATTGTGACATTTACGTAAAGTTAAGTAAGTTCCAGTTCCAGACGATCTGTGGAACAACCAACCGAATTTTTAGAAACAAGGTACTTCAAGATACAGAATTAAAGTTTTACAAAGCCATGGCAGTCCTTATATTGTCCTATAGGTGTGGGTTATGGACAACAACAAAAAACAAGACAGTAAAACACAGGTCTCAAAAATGGCATTCTTAAGAGGAGTTAAAAGTGTTCTAAGCTTGACCGTTAAGAAATGAGGCAATAAGAGAAGAGTTACAAATTTTAACTTAAATGAAAAATTAAAGGATTACAAACAACTGAGAAAAGGACGCTTAGAAAGAATGTCCTGGCCAAAGAAGTCTGGTAGTGCAAACCTATAGGACACAGGTGTGGGAGGATCTTTGAAGGCGAAACAGGCAGCACCTTGCCTATGCCGTGTTGTGAAAATGATGATCCAGGTGTTTCATTATAATATCAAGGAAATCATTTATGATCGTAGTAATTGATGAAATACGTAAACTTGTTTGTATTATTATTATTATTTAATGTTTTGGGGGCTCGGTAACTAAAGCCTTCAGGCCAACGACGTCTACTAGTAGCGCTGCTTGACGGGATGTTTCGTTTTAATCTACATTTTAGTTGACTCAATGAGAGTGGAAACTCGTATACACTAAGACGCGAAACGACATTTCCAAAGCATATACCGTGATATTGTTGTTTTTAAGAAGGACAGAGTTCTGTCTATCGCTAACTGTTTGATTCCGAGGTCTTCTTTCAGGTTACCTTTTACCAGTGGCGGCGCGTCCATAAGGTTCAATGGTTGAGTAAACCCCGTAAATAATTTAAATACATTTAAGAATTTATTGAGAGAATGGATTCGTATTTAAATATTGAGATTTGTGAGATTAATCTTTTTGGCTGAACAATAATCGATTCGCGTAATAGGCGAATTGCTCGCTACTACTGGTTGAGGTGCAAAGCAGCTCTCAGCACCTCCTAGGATAGGATAGGGCTTTGGAGGGGGAACTCACTATACGAAAAATTACATTGAACTGTCCCTAACATTCCAGCTTAGCGACAGAGACGAATAGTTCCAACGAGGGCTGAACGGCCCCCACCGGGAACGTCAACGTTTTCATAATACCGCCATTCACGATTCTTAAGATTTTTACCACATGATTTGTCCGTTTACCTTCAGTTTTGTGTCAGATTTACCTGTTTCATTTAGTGTGCAATGAAAATATCTGCAGTGAAGTCTTAAAATCAAATAAAGTAGTGAAGTCTTTGTACTCCGAAAATAAAGTGTTTGTATCATAAGTGTTTACTGATACACACTTTATAATTTCATTAAATAATTATAGTAACGTTAAGCTGACCGACGCGTGAATAACCTCCAAAGTGCTTGCTGGTGTTTTTTGTGTATTAAGTGTATTAAGTGTTTAGGTATTTATTATTTTCTTATTTCAGTTCATTGATTTGGTAAAATAAATAGTGTTCAATCTATTTTAAAAACAAATTTTTCTTTTCTCTCTCTCTCTCTCGCTCTCTCTCTCTCTCTCTCTCTCTCTCTCTCTCTCTCTCTCTCTCCTCTCTCTCTCTCTCTCTCTCTCTCTCTCTCTCTCTCTCTATTAAAGATAAATGCAAAATTAAGGAACTCGGTAGGCCGCTTCCCGTTTTAAAGATTAAACAGAAACATTTAACTATCTTTTTATTTTAACTATAGGCCTATACTTTTAGAATAATTTACAAATAGGATATACACAACCTAATATTAGGCCTACTTAAAGTTGCAACAGTTATTTCTTCATGTTGCGACCCACCCCGTGTGTTATTTGGAATGGGATAATTGCTCTTATCTTAGTAGAAACATTCAAACATTGAACTCCCAACTGTCAGAAACAAGAGCCTTTTACCCCGCGTCTCCGCCTGAGTTATGCAAGAGCACTACAGTCTTCGATTATATGTTTCACCGTCTCCGCCGCTCCGCCACTCGTTCTTGTCCTTGCAGGTGTTTAAGGAGACGTCAAGTTTGAGTGCCCAAAGCGCAGTCTGGTGATGCAAACTTGTTCACGGCGACTGTGATCATCTGCAACTTACCGTTTACGGACGGTCTGCTTTGTGTCCTCTGCCGTCTGTTCCACAGCTTCACGTCGTATGGCAATCGCAGCGACTCGTGGGATGTCCGCAGTATTACAGTCAGCTTCTCCGTTACCTTCAATACCTACATGACCCGGACACCAAACAGATGAACCAAGGTCTTCTAATGCATGTCATAACGCCATTAACTACTAATAACGGATCCACTGCGCCCGGATTGTCCAAGGCAATTATTATTGTTATTATTATTACTATTATTATTATTATGAAGACGTTTGATAAATTGTCACACCATATTTTTCTGAATAAATGAATGAGTTTTGGCGTTAGTCACAATCTAATTCAGTGAATCGGATCGCATTTTCACCAGCGGTGCTTTCGAGTAAGATCTGATGGAAATACATCTGATAGTTCTATAGCGACTTCGGAAGTTCCGCAGGGCTCCGATTTAGGACCTCTCTTTGTTATGTTATTAATGTCATAACATCCGTCCTAGATTGTGTTGTCCAAATGTTTGCAAATGGTATCAAAATCGCACTTTACATCAGTGTCAAGGAAGATCATCTAACACTTCGACAATGCATAGATAATGCTGTAGAGTGTCCACGGAGGAATTACATGCTATTAAATCATAAGAAAACTGCAATAGCCACGTACACCCGTAGAACCAATCCGTCTTACTGTGTTTATAAGATAGACGGTGTGGCTGTAGAAAGAAAGGATTTAGTATCTGATGTGAGGTTTCTTATGGATTCAAAGCTTCTCTTCCCTCAGTACGTTGAAAGTTTTGTCTTCAAAGCCTGCAGAAATTTAGGCCGTATTAAATGGATTGGAAGACACTTTAAAAGTACGGATTCCTGTGTGACTTTTTATAACTCTTTGGTTCGAAGCCATTTAGAGTATACTTCAGTCATATGGAACAGGAACTGTGAGTATACAGTTTACTCCATTGAGTGAGTTCAGAGAACTTCTTACATGGCCAACAGATTCAACTTATTGGGTCATGATGTAGAGGTCACGAAAACTGTTGGACTTCCTGCACTTTTGCTAGAAGAACTCATATATACCTGCTCTTTTTACATCGAGTTCTTTTTGGATTTACTTGATGTTATTGTTGTTTGAATGTCCCTACTTACACACTTCGTATTAGTTTCAAGTTTATGGTGGACATGCACGATCATGTAGTCTAGCTGTAAGTTGTGTTGAAGTTGCCAACCTCTATGTTGAATTCCTCGACTTCTTTAGTGACAAAAAGACGTTTCAACAGGCAGTGAAGGATGGAATTTTCTGACTACACGTGTTTGGCCTGTCACATTCATTCTGAGGCGTGACTTGTTAGAGGTGTAGTACTTGGAACTTACTGTGTCTTCTATTTTTTCTTGTCACAGACGTCTTCTTTTTTGACACAATAAATCCCTCAGATTTATTTTTTTTCAAGTGTGATATACTAAGATTCTATGAACCGTTCTATCATACTTGTCTCCTGTTCCTCTGCTGGGTGTCCTTTCATCCCAGCGGGTGGATCAGCAGGGTGTAGGAATGTGTGGGAGCCCTGAAAAAAAATTATTATTATTACTAAATAACCATTTCAAAAGAATAATTAGTTCTTGTACACTGTTTTGTGTGAGTAATTGCAAATAATTGCTATACCATTAGTATAACTTTCGTTGAGCCAAAAATAAAGTACTAAGAAAAAATTTAGAATGAAAGCACAAATTCTGACCAAAAAATCATTAAGTCTCGAATATTTCAGAATAATTGCAAGTAAATTTTTATTTCTCGCATTGCTGCCATCATTTAGGTCTGGGGATGTGCACAGGGAAACAAAAATGAAAATATATAGGACTGTTATCAGACCGGTGCTCTGCTACGGGTGTGAGGCATGGACAATCACACAGAAAACAGCCGACATAGTAGACACCTTTGAAAGGAAAATCCTCAGACGCATTATAGGCCCAATACAAGAAAATGGCTCATGGAGACTGAGATACAACAATGAACTGTATCAAATATATAAAGAGATACCAGTTTCAAAATTTATAAGAATACAAAGATTGCGTTGGGCCGGACATGTTATGAGAAGGGAGGATGGCAGGAACACCAAGAGGGCTTCGCTGGGTACATGGGAGGGAACGAGACCTAAAGACCTAGATGCAGACCGAGGAAGAGGTGGGAAGATGGCGTTGCAGAGGACGCGAGGGACATGGGGATAAGAAACTGGATGAGGGTTGCAGTGGAAAGAGTGGATTGGAGGCGGGGATTCGTGGAGGCCAGGGCCCGACTTGGGCTGTAGCGCCATAGGAGGAGGAGGAGGAAATTTTTATTTCAGTGTCCCGATACAACACGAATTTCTGACAGAAAAGTAGCTTTTGGATTTGGAAATAAGGCGAGTAACCGCATGAAAGTAATAAAGACATTTTGAACCGGTTCGGAGCAGTTCATCAGCGATTGGCACTTCTCGTAGAATATTGTCACGGTATTCTCTTTTCTGTAATCTGAAAAAAAAAACAGAGGACGACTTAATAAGTATCACAAGATGTTTTATTGCCAATTACTCGTCAATACATTAAATGCAAAAAATAAATTGTATAGCATTTGTTTAATAAATAAATATGCATATATTATGTTTTAATTCATTTATTATATTACTGCTATCAGAATAATTAACAATATGTTTGTAATCACCGACAAATTAACATGCACAAACCATAGAATATGTATTTTAACTAATTATACAAATTAAATGTTTAGTAAATTCGTTATTATTATTTATTTTACTCTTACAGAAGAGCACATATTAATCCACAGAATATATAGCAAAAAGACTGTGCATTAAACATGCTTTCTCGCCTCAAAAACCAGTAGTATGTGATCAAAACTCAGCGTTTTGTAAATAAAAACATTAATAATTGATCATATATGAATGTAGTATGAGTATGTTATTATTTTTACGTTATTTACACAAAAACAAAGATTTTGTTTTCACCTGTCTGTAGGAAAATCCAGTCGGTGGTCTGTTCTCTCGCCCCTCTTCTCGTCTCCTCTCGTTCTTCTTGTAGTTCCTATTCTTGTTTTTGTTGTTGTTATTGCTCTTCTTTTCCTTCTTCTTCTTCAGCTTTCTATTTTACGCTCGTTTAAGTCTCGGTTAAGTCTTGTGACCGATGTCTATCTGTCTACATGTTTTCCATTATAACGCTAAGGTTCCAAAAGTCTCTCAAACCGTTTGTGTTCCGATGGTTGGTTGTGGGAACCATAATATATTTATAAAGTTATTTATAATATGTTCAGCTTTATATAATTTTAAATAAACTTATATATTCATCATTCTAATGTACACAGTGTGTGAACGTATGTTAATCAAGTACTATTGCTAAACGTGTATACAATTTGTTTAAATTTATTGTTAGCATTGTTTTCATTCTAATTTTCCTTATCAGAAATTAGATAAGACACTTTTCTTTGAAACTAAAATGAAAAATTAACGCTTATTTCCGTTATCACATTCTTGAGGACAAAAAGCGTATTTACAGGAAGAATTACGTGATCAGAAATTAAATTCTTTCCTGTTTTGCTGTTACAAGCTGCCTATCACTAAACAGTTCTTGAATACAATTTTAATGTTTACAATTTAAAATTTTTAAATGTTTTACTTAATTTTATTTCTAATAATGACTATTATTATTATTATTTATTAATTCGACTTCCAACACGGTTTAGGTCAACTACCATCTGACCCAGTTCCTTAGTGGCCACGGCAATTTTAATGCCTACCTCCTCAGAATGGGAAAGGTGCAGAATCCAGCATACCAACACGGTGACTGTCCCCATGAAGATGCCTGTGCAAGATGCCAGTTTCAAAATTTATAAGAATACAAAGATTGAGTTGGGCCGGACATGTTATGAGAAGGGAGGATGGCAGGAACCCCAAGAGGGCTTCGCTGGATACATGGGAGGGAACGAGACCTAAAGACCTAGATGCAGACCGAGGAAGAGGTGGGAAGATGGCGTTGCAGAGGACGCGAGGGACATGGGGATAAGAAACTGGAGGAGGGTTGCAGTGGAAAGAGTGGATTGGAGGCGGGGATTCGTGGAGGCCAGGGCCCGACTTGGGCTGTAGCGCCATAGGAGGAGGACGAGGAGGTCGAACTTTTTGAAGTGCTGCAGATTCGCGAGAGAGAGGATGGTACTGGAAATGGAGCTCGGGGAGTTCACGCCCGAGAGCGTAGTTGATTTTATGCTTCGAGGCAAGGCGGAATGAGACCGCTTCTCTGCACTTATTCAGTGGGTCCTACTTAAAAAAAAAAAAAATAAGACAGCCTCAACTTGTACCCAACGGGCAGTAGAAGATAAGGAATAACTAGAAGGAGCCCGATAAGAGCGTAATAGGGTCCACCCTGAAGTAATACGCTAAGTGGTTCTAGTATAGATATGCAGATGCCTGAATTAGAGGTAGGTTTTTTAGTGGGTGAGAGTCCCACACACCGGGGAAAGCACGGTCTCCTCTGACAGTTCATAAAGCATTTTCCCCCTCTAAAAAAAATTACTATTATTATTATTATTATTATTATTATTATTATTATTATTATTATTAATATCATTATTACTTTATTTTGCCTCTGTTGGTCGGGGACGCGACCTTGGGAACGAGCACTTACGGGTGTTATCTGATACGAAGATGAGATTCTTCCATTAGATATGGCATACGAAGGACAAGGCTGCTAAAGCTGTCATGGCACTCAGCAGATTGACGACTAACGTGGATGGACCCAAACCCTGCAAGCGTCGCCTTCTGATGACGACAATCCAGCATTCTTCTTTTACGGCTCAGAAGTGTGGACGGATGCCCTGAAAAAGAAAGAGTGGCCTCTGTTTACCGCACCGTCTCTGAACCAGCTGTTATGGTTATCCCTAACCATCTTCTTGACAAGGAGCGGAGAGCTTTGGATCTCAAAAAAGCCGAGGTAGGCAAGGAGATGACAAACCACGAAGGAAGGCTCCACACCCTTGAGAGATGTTAAAGGTTTGTGACAAGGAAACGAGAAGATGCTGGACCGAAGTCCAGATCAAGCATGAGAGGTCGATTTATACCTGACGCAGCTTCTGAGCGGTCATGGATGTTTTCGATCTTATGTCCACAAGATGGGTATGACCTTGTCCGCAGACTGCCTTTACTATCCGGGTGTAGAGGATGACGCGAAGCACACCTTCTTCTACTGTGATAGGTGGGCCACGAGAAGAGTGTCTCTGGTTGGATATATAGGAATGATAACTCCAGATAACACCGCCGTAGTTAGAGGACGTCTGAAACTACGTAATACATTACGCAGAGAGTATTCTTAGGGCAAAGAAGGGAGACTTAGACCGTCCATAACGTAGATCAACGTCCATTTTACGTTTTGAATTGCATTTTACTAATCTTAAGTAGTGTGATGAATGGTCCCAGGCTAGTGCTCGATCGACGGAGAAAGGATTTTAGTGGGTAGTCCACTTGTGATGGGAGTCACATACTTCGTGCCTAAATGCATTTCCACTCCTCCTTTAAAAAAATTATTACTATCAATATTATTATTATTTCCACTAGTTTTTGTTTAATTTTCATTTTGTAATTTGCACGATAGAGACAACGTCATAATGGCATTATGGAGCCAACGATGTAACTGAGGTTCTGTTGAGTTACAATGATCCATTCTTCGGTGATGGTATTTAATCAAGGCTCAAAATATTCGGACAACGCTCTCAGTGCTCAATAAACCTGCCTTCCATAAGTACTGTCAGGGCAGTTGCAAATAGCTTCTTGACATCTTGCCAAGCATTTGTGACTAACTCGTTTGCGGAAACCATTACGTGAATTAGTATTTCAACTTCGCGCAACTTGTACAGATCTTTCTACTCGGCAGCGGAGTTTACTCTTCTTTTCTGCAATCGTTGACACAGGCTTGTCGTTCATAACCTTTGAAGTAATAACAGAATCAAAATCTTGTCCATAGACACATAATTGGCCGATAGTACTTGAGTTGCAAGGCCACGTACGCGGTATCTTGTAAAGCTCCAACAAATGGTCGAACGGCGCAGGGAAGCACTTCCACCCAACGTTATGGATATAGTCCAGAAAGGAGTCTTCCCTTCACCCATTGAAGACTCTTCAGCTGGCAACCACCATGTTTTTAACTAGACTGGCGATTCCAACTGGCGGCCCGTCACCTTGTCTTAGGAAACCAATTTAATAATTACTCTATTTACTTATTATAAATTACTTTGTGATAATTGCTTTAAAATCATTACATTAAAATTACTTTAAAAATTTTCAAATGTTCTTTTTAAACAAAAAAAATAATTGGCTCATTTCGCAAACTGTTAAAAATAGAAAAAGGTTCTAAAATTGATGAAATATATAATTTGGTGCAAATATTCAAAAAATCAGTTATGTGTTCAACATAAGATTCAAAGAATCTGAAATGCTGAAATAAAGTGTCGCGCTACTTACTAATCCACTTGGTGCTGCCACTGAAGAACAACCGATGTTCACCTACTACTGTTTGATTTACAAGCTGATACCTTCCTGCAGACCAGGCAAGAAAACGGGTTTGATTCCTTTAAGCTACTACCTCGTGAACGATTGCAAATCTGTAAAGTTTTGGACAGAAAATTGCGTCGATGTTTTGAAATACACGCATCTGTCAAACGTAATCTCCTGAAATTTTCTTTGGAAAAAGTTAACTGGCTCATTTCTCAATCTGTCAGCATAGATCAGAAGAGTTTATAAATAACAAAAATACATGATTTTTCGGAATTAGTTGCACATACTACACAAATCGTAGACGAGTGTAATATAAGATTCAAATAGTTTGAAATGTTACAAAAATAGTATCTCGCTATTCAATAATCCTCTTGGTACTGTCACCGAAGAACAACCTATTGACATTTAATTAGAATTATGCGATTTACAAGTTGATCCTTTCCTATAGAAGAAGCAAGAAAAGAGTCCGGATTTGTTTAAGCTGCTATCCCCCCCCCCAAATGATGTCAGTTCTTGGAAGTACGTACACCTGAAAAAGTGCGTTTTCCGTAATCTAGACCCACAACAGAAGTCACCTTACAGATTCTCTGAAATTAGCAACAACTCAACCCTGCTTGGATATTCCTGTTTAGTGGGCTTCAGCAGATCGACCTCAGTTTTCATATTGAAGACTTTACATAAATATATAATGTTTAATATTTTTCTTACATCTTAATTATTATAATGACATGATAAACATGGGGACTGACATAGGGCGACCTGTTTCGATTGCACCTTTTTAAAGGAAAATACTTAGGAAAATTTATGGACCCATTAGGGAAGGTGGAGAGTGGAGAATAAGGTACAAAAGAGGGCTATATGAGTTACATAGATCGACTGATATTGTGACATCAATTAGGATAGCTAGGCTGAGATGGGCAGGACATGTACAGTGAATGAATGAGGAGGATGTTCTTAAGACGATTATGAAATGCACACCAGAAGAAAAGAGAGGACTTGGAAGACCTAGACTACGATGGATAGATGGAATCCTAGAAGATGTGAAATACTTGGAGTGAACAATTGGTGGACATTGGGTAAGGATAGGAAAGTCTGGAGGAAAATTCTGAAGGAAGCTGAGGCCCACTGTGGGCTGTAGAGGTACTGATGATGATGATAAACTTTGTAACATTAAAGATATGTGTAGCAAGATGTGGCAAATGTATAGTTACCTCTTTTCGCTTATTTCCAATTAAATGCTGCCTTTCTTTATTTTTACGGTACTTGTCGGAAAGTGCTCGCTTATGACGCGCCCCAGCGCCCCACCTGTAGGTTTTTGACTTTAAATGTGGCCCCCGGGCGCTTTTAAGTTGGATACTAGACCATGTGCTATTCTTCTCCACAATTACTATTTATCAGTCCTCTGATCGGCTACAAACACTGACTTGTCACATACTTATTACGATAAAGACTTACAATTATTATTAACTAGCTGTTATATGCGGCTTCGCACGCGAATATTTGACTTTTAATACCTATTTTAATATAATTTTTATTGTCTATGTCTGTATGGCGTTCTGTCAGCTCGTATAACAATTTTGTAGTCATTAGTCAAATTCTCTCCAAAGCTGTTTTCAACACTTGTACTAAATTATTATGTTGGTGAAACAGCCTTTGGAGGTTTAAAAGTACCCGTTTCTAAAGCCTTTGGAGATATTCATAAAGTACCGGTACCTGTTAAATCAAAAACGCTAAATTCTTTATTTTAAGTGTTACTGTGTTAGAACCATTGTATAACACATTAAAAGTTATGTTTTCCTCAACCATAGCTTTTATTTATTTCAGCAGTAAACTAAAAACCAAACACCGTTGTCACCTAACCTCACAAATGAAAACGACACGTATTTTCGCTTTGCCTTAAGTAATAGGACAATTTACAGTTAGTACACTTCTTCTTTTCCACATCGTAATATATCGATACAATCGCATATTATATAAAACATCGAAAATGTACTTCAGGAATGGATAAGTGTTCAGTTCCAATGCCGCTAAATACCTTTCGTTTATTTACTTGTTACTATGGTAATTAATTCTGGTCTCCATGGTGTTTTTGACATCTTTATACGCGTCAACGAAAAGGGATAATTAAAAGAGCTTAAATCGTGCGAACGGGGCAAAATATCTAATTCCAAGTTAGACAGTATTTTTTGCCTTGTGTCAAAGGTTACCTGTGCAAAATTTGGTGGCAATCGGTGTAACGGCGTGTATTCAGTACCCATAAAACCTCAGACTTTGAGTTTTGTGTATATACGAGATGGGCGTAATACAGTGTCTCGCAGTTATTATCCCTGTGTAATTCTATGTTAGACTGCAAACTCTGGCTTATTTAAGTATGTCCGGACTATTCGCCACGTTTCCAGGATGACTGAGTTTGTTTTACTGTAACTGTTATTCTCGATACGTTTAATCGCAGCTTATACAGACAGGTTTTTATTTTGCTGTGATTATCAGCGGATTGTAATTTGTGAATTTCTTTGTATTCGATGGAAAGTGGAGAATATTTCATTATTTTCTGACACACAGAAGTTCCAGGACTGGGCGATCTCCAGGTCTCTATGGTGCAGCGTGGTCACACAAGAAGTTAGGATGATCCCATCCCCTTTGGAGTTCGTAGGTGTTCCAGTCCGTGGCTTCCTTAGGGATTCGCCCGTACGTGGACGACAGGCGCGACACGATCACGCGAATGGGTTCCGCAAGGAGGCGTTTGCGGTTTCCCGTGCCTAGGACGGATTGAGCTGATTCTGTTGTGACTGAAACTGAAACTTCTGGCCCAGCAAGCCCAGGTTAGGAAATCCGCTGCTGTGGGCCGTTGCCAGACTTCGACAAAACAAATGTTTATGGATATTATCTACTCGCTTTCTGAGTTATTGATATAGCAATCCCTTTGATAGCAGTGCCAGTGAGTCAGGATTTCTTGCTTTCAGATCCTGCAAAACTATATCTGGTATATTTGCAGATATCTGATCTCACGTTAGTGATTGATTACTCGTTTGGGCACTTAGTCAAACATATTAATACAAAGGTTTTAAAAATGTACAACCACTTGGTACGTTTCACAGTTTATTATTTACCTCTGCTTATAAGCTGAAACAGCTGTCAGAGGTAAATAATAAACTGTGAAATTTACCAAGTGTTTGTATATTTTTAAAACCTTTCATATCTGATGTATTGTTGTTGTTGCTCTTCTTCTTCTTCTTCTTCTTCTTCTTCTTCTTCTTCTTCTTCTTCTTCTTCTTCTTCTTCTTGTTATTGTTATTATTATTATTATTATTATTATTATTATTATTATTAATGTAGTTGTTGTTGAAGTGATGCTTAAAGGGGAGGACACATAGAACTGTGTGGCAAGCTTCGCAAAAGATATTATTCAGGCGAAGAAGACAGATTTGGACAATACAATATAGAATAATAACAAGACAGATGTAAGCCCTAAGGCTAAAGAACAATAGGCCTAACCCGAAGTAGTGCGTCAAAAATTTCCATGATAGTATCCTAGAAGGGGAAAGAGGTGGTTTTTTAGTGGATCGGGTACAAAATGCTCAGACCCACAGACCCCGGAAATGTGGACCCTTCCGGCCATTTGTACAGCTAATTTTTCCACTTGCCCTCGAGGGAAAAAAGAAATTGTTATTATTGTACTGTTCCGTGATTTGGGGATATATAGCCTAGACCTAAGAGACAACACCGATCGGCAGATTGAGGCAGTCCAAAAACGAGTTTTTCCTTATCTACAATATCGTGGTATCAATCAGCATTTTTTGTCACATGAGGCAAAGTGTAAACATTGGGCATTATGACCCTTGAGAACAGAAGACCGCTACAAGATATGATATTTATGTATAAGGCTATCCACGGCCTTATTGCGATAGATGTCTCGTGGATTTGTTACAGAGTTCCTTACGTAAAACAAAGAAGACACGTCTTGTTCAGGTACCTGCTGCAGAGTTACCTCGCTAGAGAGGTACCTGGCTCCATTGGCCAGATCCATCGAAATGACGAATCATGCTTGTGCAGTGAAGGACACTGACTGTTTTAATCAGAATATTACTGCCTTTAGGAAGAATGTTATGAAGATACTGGAATAGAGACTTTGACTGGGACATCTAATCCAAGAATTGTGTGTTGTGTACAAATTCATGTTACTTGTCGTTTGTTTTATATATGTGTAGTATATTTGTCTTTCTTCTACTCTTCTACGGTATATCGACGTCCCCCCCCCCCAGCGGATACATCGAGGTATTCATACTGTTCTATCCATTCTCTTCACATCAGAATAGTTATTCCGCTTCCCTGTTAGATAGAAATCTTCAAGAAGGGTGGAGTGGCTATAAGGGAAATGTGGGAGCCATTGAAAAAATATTTAACAAACATTAGGCCTATCATTATTATTTCTCACCCTTTCCATCCTGGATCTTTTAGACGGTGTTCGTCAGTAATCTCATGGTTTGGTCTTTTATCGTTGTATATTTTTTCCATTGAGTGAAGAGCTAGTCCACTGCATCAACCCCCATCTTTGAGGGCTAGGTAATTTTTTCAGGCCGTCTTGTTTAGCCTTTGACAGCCTAAATACCGTACTGCAAAGCCTGTTGGTATTTAGTTTCCCCCTATCCACCACATGGGGCCACGCTCCCTAAGAGTTACAGGGTCTCCCTAGGGAACAAAAATAATTCATGTGGCACGGGCATCTCAGAAGAATGGAGGAAGGTGGAATTCCCAAACAGTGGCAGAATGGGAGCCAGAAGGAAGAAGGTGGAGGGGGAATTGTATTGGTTGTGTACAGAATGGTATGGACAAGTATGACCTTCAATTAGAAGATTCTAAAGATAGATATGAATGGAAAATCGTGTTCAAAGAGTGACTAAACGTACTGGTAAATTCCTTGTATATGTTTAATGTGTTGACTAATGAACTGTACGCGTAGTAGACACCGTCAGCAGTGAGGAAATTTTCTAATAAAAAATTAGTATTATTATTACACAATTAATTAATTTATTTTTTATTTTTCCATCTGTAGTTACACAGTTGCCTGGGTTCGAAGTTTTCCATTACCCAATGCTAATATTCCAGAAGGCACAACCAACGTGTTATTAGAAATATTTGGCGTTATTGAACAAAATGGATAAATAAATTAACCTTTTCAATCAGCCAAGTGATTTCTTGTCTACAATTTATGACGCGTTTCAAAGCATACGCTTCATCATCAGATCTTTAAAAATCCCTCATACGAGGTTGTCACTGGTTACAATACTAATTGCATCTGCACTGAAGCCGTTGGTAGGTGAGCGCCTATTCACGTATGGTCGCCCACTCGTGCATAGGCGCGCACCTACCAACGCATACATTGCAGATGCGATTGGTATATTAACCATAGACGACCTCATATGATGGATTTTTTTTAAAGATCTGATGATGAAGCGTATGCTTTGAAACGCATCGTTAATTGCAAAAAATAAATCAAAAGGCGCATTGAAAAGATTAGTTTATCTATTCATAAAAGTGACTTGAAAATAATTGAAAACATGCATGCTAAAATAGCAAACTTTGGTTCTGGTGACAATTCCAAAAATTTCCGGTCAATTTTTATCCGGATTTCCAATAAAGCTTTTTCCAATACGTAAGTACTCGAATCTCGAGCAAACAGCACGAACGTCATCCCTAGAAACAGATTATATCTGTCAAACAGATCATATGAAGTCATACCAGCGTATTAGGCCAGTGTTAAAAAATAATTCAGAAGCATTAACATTAACACAATTTAGTAAAACAATATTAGGGGGACTACAGGGAACAGTGTTAAGACAACTCAGTTGAGAGTAGCGTTTGGCTCAGGTGCCTGATATAGTTAGATTTTGGGTGGATTGGGCAGTTAGGAAGGATGAAGGAAACGCACTTAACAAAGCAAATATTTGTCCAAAGGCTTAGAGGACGACCAGGAATTTGGTTGAAGGTTTGGATGGAGGGGGACTTGCTATGGCTGGAGTGAGCAATAAAGACTAACGGAACAGGCCGAGACCCACGAAGATATGTGGGGTGAGCAAAAACTTACAGAACGGAACAACATTTCTTAGTCTGGAAAGCGTTCCGGAGATATCTGGTTGAGTAATGGAGTTTCTCCGTTCATTAAAATACAGACTAACAGAAATATAGTTAATTTTTATTCAAGAAGAAAACCGCTGATCCAAATCAATTACTGTTGTATAATAATCATTCTGTATCTACTGTATATTAGTAAAAATGAATTATATTATTTTATCACTTATTATGGTCGAGATACCGTTTTGGTCAACTCATTTCAGTCAACAAATACATGTATGTCGATCTGTATTCAGAGGAAACTGTTATGAACGATTTTCATCTGTCATATTTAGAATGTAACAAATAACCAAGGGATGACTTTTACCAACCAAATGTATGTCGTCACCTGAGGTCTAGTAAACTGATTTCACATTACAGTCTCAGACACTTTCATAAACAAATTGCACAAATAAATGTGAGATACAAAGTTCAGACAGGCACCCATTCCAGAGGATGGCAGTAGGCCCTACTCTTTGGCCTTTATAATGTTAGACATCAAACAGAGTAACCAGCGACTCTTACAGTAATACCGTGCCACGCAGTCCAAAATTTGTATCCTATTCTCCTGTCCAATTGCATTTCAGTTTTGCTGTACGTACTATTACGTCCCGCCTTGCAAATCTTTATTGCCTCTCTGCTGACTGAGTCTGTTTCGTAAATCCAAACTTTCCACACGCAGCTGCATGAGTTGAAACTTAAACGCCGATGTTCTCTTCTGCCTCGTATATTACTACAGGAAGCAGTCACTGACAAACTGCATTCCGAATTTCAAAATTCCGGTTATTCGTGCATGGCCAAATATTTCAGCATGCTACGCTGAGGTGAAAAATAACAAAAGTGCCTACGTGACCCTTGGCGCGCGAGGCTGTTCCAATCGTTTTAGAGATCATTCTGCGCGGCAGAGTTGCGTAACGTTCTACATCAATTGATATGCCGCTTCCAGACGTTACTGGACGTTACCGACATCCAGGCCCACTATATCACTACAGTGCAAGGCGGCCGTGGTATAAACCCTGGATTTCGAAGCAGCCCAGTTCAGTTAGACCTGGCGATATTTCAAGTGCGGTTCGAAGTTGTGGTTTAGTGGAAATTGATTATTGTGTTAGTTAGTGCAAAACTGTAATAAGGTGACATTAATTGCTTTGTATTGGGCAACTGTAACTTGGATTATTGTACAAGACTACCTTTGTTGATTTCTAACTGTTGTTCGTATCCAATTAAAGCTGTAATTAGTGACTTCGTTGGCGTCAGTAATTCTGTTTTTACTGGACAATACGACGATCCGTGAGACTATCGTAACAATATACTTTTAAGAGTGTTTCGTAGTGTCTGTTAATCATTTAGGATTCAGTTCGCATAAATTTGGCTTTCGTGAGATTTATCTTTACGTCAGTTTTCCTGTAAACATTACGGGCTTAATTAAAATTGTTTGTAAAATTTAACATTTCTCCTATTCGTAAGTTATTAAAAATTGTTACTTACTTTACTTCTTAACTACAAGTTGATCTTTAATTAATTGAAACGTTTAACGATTATGTGAGATGCTTGTACGCCAGAGCGATCTTTGTCGTCTCAGACTTATACTTTCCGGGACCAGATACTTAGGTCAGGCCTCTTCCCCGGACACTAGACTTCGAACGAGTTATGTCAACTGCAACTTACTGACATACAAACGGGCGCTTCGCCTGTGTTACTCTCTGGGCTTGTACGGATGTTTCTTTCTGAATTTTAGAATTTTATTACCCTGGGAAACCGTACTAGGCGCACTAGCTGAACGGAAAACAGTAAGCCCTCTGTTTTGTCTGTTATTCCAACCTTTCTACAATGCGTCTGATGAAGACTTTTTATAACAAACAATAAACCGTTTGTTCATAGAAAAAGTAAAACGAAAATTATTTTCAATGTAGGCTATCCAGTTCTAACTTATATTTATTTCTACAGTGCATACTTTTCGAGATATAGGTAACATTTTTGTAGTTTTTAAGGTGTAAATTAGAGTTTACTTTCAGATTTTTGGCTATATAAATTAGAGCTAATGATTCTGTATTCGCCGCTGGAAACACGTTGCTCATGATCATTCAGGATCCTGTGATGTCTTGGACGTCCTTTAGTAATAATATTTTGTGAATAAACTACTTAATCATATAGTTTAATAGTTTTAACATGGGTGTGTGTGTTTGTGTGTGCACGCCTATATCCAATTGTTTATTTCATGTTTATTTATTTAACTCAAATATATTTTACGAAATTATTTCAAGTCGCTTCCAGTACCGTTTTTCGCACGACTGTCCGTCTTTTGCGCCTCAAAGATTTCTAAGTATATTGTATAAGTGTAAAACAGAACATAAACGTTCTCAAAGAGAACACTCAACACTAAAATATTTAAAATACGTGTTTATAAAATATCTCGAGTTTATAATTTACATATTTGTTAGGTCGCGTGACAAGCACGACTGTCCACCTGGAACATGAACCCTTGTTTGCTTTCATGGTAAAACTCAATAAAATTACTCGCCATTGAACACCATTTTTATACTTGCCCAACATTTGTTTACCTAATTCCCTTTGTGTTAAGTTTAATTTATTTTTATCTTTCTTCCTGAAAATTATTCTAGAGTTAATGACGCGACCCGTATTTTTGGTGGTGTGTTTTCGAAAAGGTTCCGAAGCGCCGTTCATTATTATTAGCAAATTTAATTCAGTGTAGTTATGCTGTTCCGCATGAGTGTACAGATAAAGTCAGAAAAACGATGCGTTATAGAAATTATTGTGATCGACTGAAACGTCACTTGCGACGAAACGACGTTTTTGCCTGTTTTTACGTGGGCAATTGCGCCTCGCACTTTCACTTGGTTGCAACTAACCGAATCTGTGGCAACTAGTCCAAACGTTTCTATTCCGAACATCGTTCATCATCATCATCATTCTCAAGGTTTAAACCAAGAATTGTTTGTTCCGGTCTCAAATTGGCAAATATTACAGCTGGTCACTCCAGCGCTTCCTCGGACTTCCCACACCTCTCCGTCCCCCTCGGCTTATAGTTCCATAGTTGTTTGGGGATACGGCAGTCATCCATTCGGCAAAGATGTTCCCACCAAATCAGCCGATACTGGGCGATCCTGTCGAGTATACTCATAATATTCTGTTCCTGCCCTATATCTGTATTTCTTCTATGATCATGGAGAGTATAACCTGCCACGTGCCTGAGAAATCTCATTTCAGCCGCTTGGATGCGACTGGCCTGGCCTTTCGTTAAAGTCCAATTCTCAGACCCATAAAGAAGTGAGGAAAGAGCCATTACCTTGTAGAATTTTAGGCGTGTTCCTTTACTTGCTGACTTAAGTGTTCGCCTGATGGTCCGCACATATGGTTGAACTTATGCACCACCGATCATAAGTTGAAACTTCCGAAGATCGATGAAGTTTTTAACTTTTCATTTGTGCAAGTAACCTCTTTTTCCAATATTTTTGTTAGGTTACGATGGAGGGTAAGATGGGTTAGGTTAGGTTAGGTTAGGAGTATTTAAAGTTATTTAAACCTAACTTTAAAAGGAATGCTGATAATAATTGTAATTCTGTTAGGAGTAAACAGAATTTTGTAATTTCCGTATTATAAGTATACAAAAAATGGCAGTGACTATCGGCACCACCCTACGACAGCATAAAGTTCACACTAAGATAGTGTAGAGAAAGTTGATTGGTCGCAACACGCCATTGATAGACGCAGTATGTGTCTACAGGTAATATAAAGATGTTTGCGATCCTAATTGGCCGTGTTCAAATTTTTACCTCGTCGCAACTGACCGGGTTTTGTACGATTGGGTCGCAAATGACCACGGTCCTTTTACACGGCTACAGGTTAACCTACGGGCCAGAAGTTCGGGTCCTGGGATAAGTTCAGGACGTAGACGGACGTAGCCGAATTGTCTGGCGCAACCGGAAGTCGAAACAAAGCGAGGATCGCCGGTCTGTTGGGCCTTTTACAGTTTCCTGACTGCGTGTCACAATAATGCCACGAACAGCGATTACTGAACCCCTTCGGTTTAGGCAGGAGCAGTGACCTCTTTAATACACTAAGCGGTTGTATAAACTCAAACACCTGTTTCAGAGTTATTTTTAAACACATTAATTTTATAATAGACGTGTTTACTGTGCTATATATGTAGGCTACACCATGCTTTTGTTTATTTATTTATTTTTATTTATCATGTCGCTGTAAAAAACAATAATTATTAAATAACTATACACATATAACAGAAACAATGAAAAGAAGAAAACTATTACTTTTTGGACATTTATATAAAATGGACGGCAATAGGTTAACAAAGCACATCTTCAATTATCTGTGGGAAAAGAAGTCAACATCAAGTTGGATTAAACAAGTCCAAAAGGATTTAGAAAAAAATAATATAAACGCCGAAGAAGCAACTGAAAGTGACGTTTTTCGGGAAAAAGTGTTAAAAATGGAAGGAGTCAGGGGTGGGAGAGAGAAAAACGCTGGTTCAAAGTGGTCTGAAGACAGGAAGAAGAGACATAGTAAAAAGATGAAAGAATATTGGAGAAAAAGAAAAGAACAAGAAATAAAGAACTGAAATTGGCATGTGGTATTCAGATGGCCGCTACAAAAATTAAAAAAAAACTATACACGATACTTAAGCATACATGTATAGAACTGTCAATCGTTAACCAAATACTTGATTAAAAATTAACAATAAAGATAACTGGTATTCATGGCCGACGTCAAATCGTCCGGGCCGTGGTTCTCTACAGCCGCTTCGTTGCAATATCTACACGTACAAACAAAAACCGAAAACTAGACACTCTTGAACAATTGGAAATATACAAACACACAAAAACACATAAAAACGACATCCTAAACGAACAGACACAATTCAAATCACACGCATTATTCGAACATATCACACCCCACACACACACACACACACACAACATCGATCCTTCAAAAGTCGACACCGTCACCAAGAACAAGACGGACAGCGCTCCCAGTGGCAGCCTCTGACGAAGCTTATAATAAGCGAAAACTGGTTCAGGCTATAAAGTAAAACTTTTACGTTTTTATGCATAAAAACTTTGTGTTCCGAGTCGGTAGTGATTTAATTATATTTAGTTAATCAACGGACACGTCATGGACAACGAAATCCAAGAAACTTATTTATTACGAAACAAAATTATATTTATCCGTAACAAAGACACGACTGAGTAACATGTCAGCGGGACTATGATTTATCGTCGTCAACATCCTTGGTACTACAAATCATTGCCGAGACTTGACCTCCTACAGAAGACTTCTCCAACGGTCCCGATCCGACCCGATCTGGCTCTCCAGCCTCTCGGTCCAAATAGTTTGACAACATTGCTGACATTTAAGATCTATGATTTAGTGTAATATTAAGGCATTTGCAACATGAATTAAAGTGTTGTGTTAGTGGAAAAAAGTGAATAGTTGAAGTGCGTGAGCGTATTGCTAAAGCTGGTGTTAAGAAATTGTGACAGTGAAGAATTATGGATGAATTTTATTAATTTTAACGTTAATAAAACTCTCCTTCTCCTTCTCCTTCTCCTTCTCCTTCTCCTCCTCTTTCTCCTCCTCCTCCTCCTCTTCAACGATTGGGTTATATAAACCTGTTCCATCACCCATCTCGTCCTCGGAGGACCCACGTCTCTTCTACCAATGGCCTTTATAGTTCAGTGCCGCTTTCGGCAATCGATCCTTTGTCATCCTTTGCAGATGATCCCACCATTGTATTTTATAAATTGCAATAATTTCATTTATGTCCTTTACTTCGAGTTCTGCTCTGATATCTTCATTCTAGATAATGACGTCAATCAGCTTTGCCACTTACTAGATAAGCTGAGAAAATTCTAGGCGCTTATTCTTGAACCTCGTAGAATAAAGCATGTTTACCTATCAATGCAAACTACATTTATACAGAACATTCCAGTGCCTATAAATATACATAAGTTATATCTCCACGTGTACTGACTAAAGAAAGAAACAACCGCTACGGCTTTGCACACTTCATTGCTTCGTTGTGTATTGGTGAAGAAGGTAGGATCTCTGTCATTTCGCTGTCTTATCTAAAATTTAAACAGGTAAGTTTGTTAATTTTAAACCCCTTACTTTAAATGTAATCCTTTGTGAGTTATATCAGTTATACCTTATTTCATTCTATTTAGGACTAGTATGGAACAGTGAAATATTTAACTAAAATAGTACACAGAATTATCGTAAACTATAGCCACGTTGAGCTGGGGTAATAGCGCCAAGTTGGCGTTATTACCCCGTACATTGTCTGTTGAGTCAAACATGTAGCTAATCTGTAGATAAAGTCTTGCCTCTTTAATTTTCACGGTGTAATGAACTTTTTCTTGTAAATAAATATAAAAAATTAGTTAATAAAAATAAAAGTGGGGCAGATGAACTTACAACAACCTATTTAAGTATTACGTCACTGTATGTTTAAATTAGAGAATTTTTTTTCTCTACCTTATTATTGATATTTGCATAGGAATATGGTACTTTTTATTTGTGTAAAAGCAATTTTTTCTTTTTTTGTAGAAGAAAGTGATAATGCCAAGAGTTTATCATAAAAAGAATCTGCGGACAGTATGGCCCAAGGACGTGGGCCATAACCCTTAGTGACAAGGAGACGTGGTACTGTCCTATATGCCGTGAGGACAAAGTTCTTGATATGCGGAAATGTTTAATGTGTAATGTATACTTTCACGAACATTGTGTTGGACTAACTAAAAAGGACAAAGAAAAATTTGTGTATCCATATTGCTCATAAATTTATTTGTAAAAAGATACTTTTATGTCTTTCCTATTGTTTCCTAGTTTAGAAACAATGCAGTAATTATATTGTATAATCTCTCTTGAATGTATTGTAAACATTAAAAACATTATTATCGTATTATAAAGCAACATTTCAGTATAGTTTGTGTATTAATTTGTATGGCGATATTACCCTTACCCTTTACCTGCTGGCGTTATTACCCAGATGCTAGGGTAATAACGCCAAATTGCATCATGTCACACAGTGTGAGTAAAAACTATTAATTTTGTATAGTAAGAATGTAGTTCTTTTTTAATAGCATAACAAAATAATATTTTATTAGATGTGGTAGTTAATTAGCCCAGAAAAATGAGTAATCCTTAATGTGGCGTTATTACCCTGACGTACCTTACATGAATTGTGGATAATGTTAATACACGTGAGTACGTACTTAACCTACGTGAGTAACATAACTATTATAAACAGTTGCAATAATACTAATCACAATATTACTTAATATAGTCATAATATTACTTTGAATGTTGGTTGGGGATTCCATAGTATACAACAGATCTCGATCAAATAAGTTGTGACTAAACTTCGCCACTCAACGAACCATCGTACTAGGCTATGCGGGAGTGGCGTGGCTGCAAACGTTGCTTTCCTAATTGACCGAGTCCAGAGACGAGACTGACGGATGGCATCCCAGCTACACTCCGGAAGAACATCAGGAACACAGGAAGGCGTGTTGATATCGTCAAACGGTGTCATCGTGACGGCATAGTGTATCATCGTGAACCATCGACACCAGGGAAGTGAAGAATTAATTATCAAAGGCAACACAGTTTAATCAGATGTAAAGACTTTACGTTTATCAACATTATTAAAAACTATAATTTCAATATAATTCATGATATTCCACATTAATTCAATAAAAACGTGGTTTTTTTAAATTTTATACACTTCTTTTAACACTAGATTTACAAAAAAAGTTATTTCAGTAAAATTGTTATTAAGTTAGTTGTGAAAGAACATTGGATTTTGATATTTTACAAGTATTGGTAAAGATTTCTTAAAATTCGTATCAAATTTATAGGTGAACTTCATTTACATAAAATCTATAAAAGGAATGATGAACCTCCGGAAGATTTCATAATCGGTAACTCTGCAATTGATACGTTGTTGTTTTCTAATGACCAGGCTATCCTGTCGAACTCGGAAAGTGGCTTGCAGAAGGCTGTACAGTCATTGAGTCGAATCTGCAAGGATTTCGGATTACAAATCTGCACACTGAAGACCAAGGTGATGGCTTTTCGTGGAGCTGATCCCGTTGGTACTCTTCTGGAGCTATAATGTGTCTTACATTACAGACAATAACTCGGTGAATAAGCTACATAAATTCAACCTCGTGTGCGAGACCACCACGAAAACTCTAAATTTGCCTAAAGTCCATCTATAGTCCTCCACTTTAAGGGGGGAGTGTCGAGTTTGTCAATAACAAGAGCAGTACAAGAATTTAACGAAAGAAGAAAACCAAATAAATTATTCTTAAAGTATGGAACTACTTTAATTTAATTTTAAATTAAATTTAATTTCAGTACCACATACAAAATTTTAATTATAAAAAATATGGAAACTTAAAAACTTAATTTGTTTATAGCTTAGAACTTTAAAATTGTTTAATTTTCTTTTATGTTTTACAGAATTTTTAAATATAGAAGCAACACTGAATTGTAATTTAACAAGCTTTTTCAATACTTAATATCAGTCTGCCATGCACCCACCCACACACACGCACGCGCGCGCACACATTTTAAAGTGCAGAAGGTTGTGTGGGTTCATATAAAAGGGGAATGACGTAGATCTCAAAAGGCTGAGAAACCTCTGCGGTAGACTATTTAAATTGACAATAATTATTATTCAAGGTAAAGTGAGAGGACTGATCCCCTGACAAATAACTATCAATCACTGAACTGTTGTATAGCTTTGAAAGCGTAGGCACTGCTAGTTCCGTCACATTAGGTCACCAAATGCGATGAAATATCTAGTTGTCTTAGTAGCAAACAGTGCGAGCGGAGCTATCAAGATAACCGCTGCCCACCGAATCGCAAGGTAGACCTTCCTCTCCTACCAAGAACTTCAGGCACTGAAGGAAATGTGTATTTATTTTGTAAGCGTACTTAATAACTGAAATAAATTTTGCCTATTTCAACTTAACTAATTTTAATTAATTAAAATTACTTTTGAGATGACTATAATCAACAGAAGTGGTCGGTGTCTCACTTGAGACTAAACATTGTGTTTTTTAGGCTTACCAGCTTTGGAAGTTTCGGGGTGACACACGACACTGCTCCAGTTTATAAGCTAGACTAGACGAATACGTTGTCTTGTGGCGGTCTATTTGAATTGACGCAATTTGCCATCACAGAAAAATTATAAACGCGACGTTTCAGCTACCGGAAATATCGGCAGCCGGCTTCAGGCTAATTGTAAACTAATACACGAAAAATAAATAAATAATACTCTATCAACAAGTGATAGAGAATCAACAAAATAATAATAAAAATAGTTTACATAATATATGATCATAATATATTTAATATTTATAAATTCTTTATCTCAATATGTTTTATTGTGTTCCTATCCTCAGCGTTTCTAATATTGAATCTTGTGAAGTAATTGTGTGTTGGTTGGTTGTTGTTGTGGTTTCCTGTTGGCCTTTGGCACTTTATATTGGTATTATTGTGTGTGATTGTGGTGTATATAGTAGTATTTTGTGTATTTTTGATGTTGAATGCTTTGAAAATTGTGTCATGTTTTGTATTGATTTGTATTTGTTCAGGTATTAGTTTGTTTTGTGTTTTATGTTTGTATAATACCTGAACAAATACAAATCAGTACAAAACATGACACAATTTTCAAAGTACTCAACATCGAAAATACACAAAATACTAATAAATATTAGTTTGTTTTGTGTTTTATATTTGTATAATACTAGAAAGGCTGAGGATGGGAACACAAAGCGTCCCGAAACATGTCCCAAATAAGGGAATAAAACATCTTGAGGTAAAGAATTTATAAATATTAAATATATTATTATATGCATCAAGAAATAGACTGTAGCAAAAAGTGTTTGAATATATGATCAAAAGACTAAATAATACAAATAAATACTTACTACGAAAACGAAGACGCAAAACACAAGCACAATGCACACGAACACTTGCACGCCAACAAGGTAAACCAAACACTCGTCGCAGTGTTGTTTCCTAGTAAGTATTTGTTTCTATTATTTAGTTTTCATCATGTATTGTGTATAATTTGTTGTTATTATTTTGTTAACTCCATCACTTGTTGATAGAGTATTATTTATTAATTTTCATACATTAGTATATAATTGGCCTGAAGACGGCCGCCGATTGTTTGTATAGCCGAAACGCCGCATTTATATTACTTCCATGTTCCATAAGGAAATGGAAGTATGGTGATGGCGAAAAAAATCGTGTTCGAGATAAGGGCTAAGTCTGGTTGTACTACCCTCAAAACATGAAGAAAAGTCATTTTTCTAAAAGCGTCTCTGTGTGTGTCTGTATGTAGAATTTTTTCTATGGCGAACGATAACTGCCGTAAATTCAAACAGAATCAAATAATTTTTCCGCTTACATCTCTGAATTGTAGAGGACTCAAGGGTATTTGATTTTTGTAAAGATCGGTTAAGGGGAAGGAGTAGTTTACTTGCAACGTTTTATGTTTTAACAAGAGTAAAGTACTTAATTTTGATAAATAAAGTATCCTGAAAAGGAGTTCATAATAATCCACTGTAGAAAGATAGATGAACTATCTATAAATGTAGAGGCTAGTTAAAGATGGTGGGGGTAATTTTCTATTAATGAAAATGACAGCTGAAGGGGGAGGGGATAATTTTTATTTATATGTCATGTGTGCTACGTTATCGGTAACAAAGAAGTAGTTTGTTGTTAAAATTCCTTCCCGGGCTGTTTGGCGTGGTCCAATGTTTTCTACAAAACCAAACGTTTCGGCAGTGCTATCGACTGCCATTATCAGTGAAAATCGAGTGCACTAACGTGAGATGGTATACGTTAGTGACCACAGTGCTGTGGTTAAGGCTGAAGAAAGAAAGAAGTAGTTTCTATGGAAATATTTCATTTCGAAAATTATTTTAAATATAAATCTTAGAACATGGAAGTCATGTATGGTTCTCGATACCGATATTTTTTTCTGTAATGTAAAGATTTTGTCGTTTAATTTTAAATTTAAATAGATGAATACGTTTCTGTTTTTTACTAATTTCTTCGTAGCCCCAGGAACTTCTCGCGGGTTGGGAACCGCTGCTCTTATATGGGTTGCGTTATTCGTGCGGGCTCGCTTTGTCAGAGGTCAATCCGTCGGCAATCCTTAGCTAGAACGTAAAACGGTAAATTCGTGTACAGAATCATGAAGCCCGTATATATTTAGCCTAATAAAAAAAAAGTAACAACGAAATACAAGTTTATTGGTACAGGTCACGCGTGTCGAGATGGCGACCGTTTGAGCGAATTCGTAAAAATACTCAACAACATAGTAAGTACAGTATAAAACGTAATTAAAAAGAATGCTTTCACTTACAAAAAACCTAGTGTTCCGAGTCATTAATGTAATAGTGATATTTAGTTAAGTAACGGACACGTCATGGACAACGAAATCCAAGAAATTAAAAAGAATGTTTTTAAATTAACGTACGGTAAAAAGGATCAGCCTGTAAAGGTGCTTACTATCTGCTGCCAGCTCGCA
The DNA here is from genome assembly GCA_034769895.1 of Magicicada septendecula. Taxonomy (NCBI): domain Eukaryota; kingdom Metazoa; phylum Arthropoda; class Insecta; order Hemiptera; family Cicadidae; genus Magicicada; species Magicicada septendecula. The sequence continues at coordinate 7,482,552 of CM068376.1, read as the reverse complement.
GGAACTTAGTGTCAATATCTGTAACTAATCACGTTTACTAGTTAAACGATTATTAAAACCGCAGAGGTAGTTTAATGCTCGGTTTCGGTATTATTTAGGCCGCGTACTAGTGGTGAATGACCGGCAGTTGGTGAAGGGTGGACCAATCATATGTCGCATGTCATGGAACTATTCACCACTGTGCTTGTGAGGTTAAACAGCCACTACCGAAGACAGGAAAACGGTAAGAAATGGTCCACGGCGTAACACAAACAAAGTAAAGTAGTTCTACAGTTTATTATTCTATAAGTTCTCATAGATGTTTATTAAAAATTTCCTAATTTATTAGTATTTGCTTTGTTCCTAGCTGCCCATGAAGAAAGTGGTAACCGATGTGCTCCTTGCCGCCCGGGAAGAAGGTGGTAATTTCTTTGGTCCTTGCTGTCCATGAGGAAGTAGGTAATTTCTTTGTTCCTTGCTGTCCATGAGGAAGTAAGTGATTTCTTTGTTTCTTGCTGTCCATGGAGAATGTGCCAGTTGCTTTGGTCCTTTTGATAACTTTTCATCGCTCATGGCAAATAAGTAACTTTTAATAAATTAATAAAGTTTATTAACTCACATAATCACAAAGATACAAAGTAAGCGAAATGACGCACTTGGGTACTTAGAAAGAACTCTTTGCTCATGCGCATTACTTCGGAATCCAAACTTACGTATACCAATTATCAACTGTACAAAACGAATCTTGGACCCGGCCTCGGCAAACTCTGACCCTGAATTAGACCTTATGTAATTGAAACAACACAGGCCACACCCGGGAACCCGCGGATATTATCGTCCCTACGGCGGGAGCTGATCCGAAACTCGGGCCGCGGAATCGTGTCGGGCGCCGACGGACTTGCCCTTCGCGTCACTGCTCCAAATAGTCGTAGTATGCGTCTGGCTGTCGTTTAAAAAATAATCAAGGCTAACCGATTTGTGTGAGGTTGATGAAAACCCTGCATCACAAGAAAATGAAACCGTAGCAAAATTTTAACTCGTTAGTTGGCACGCGCGCGCGCGCGCACACACACACACACACACGCACACAGTGTGAGCGGTTGCAAAGGGGTATCTGTAACTTTCTTTTCTCGGAAACAGGGTCAAATCGTCTGTTTATCCTCCGTAACATTTGTTGAAGGTTGTTTTTTCAGTCCCGATCAGGTCATAAATCCTTTGGTCGTAAACTCTTCTTCATTTGCTATTCTACTGACAAAAACTACTTAACTGCGTTGCAAACACGTTGGTAACACGATACGTCGATGTTGCTCTTTATTCCTTAATGAATACAATTTTTATATTGCGGAATAAAATCGCTGATGCAGTTCAGACTGGTTCTAAATATACATATTTTATATCAAATATATGAAATTAATTACTGAACGCTTTTATGTTCCTTTCCAGTAGCGTTTCCATTAAGTTTAAAAAATATTCATATACGGAAATAAAAAAGAGACCTGCTACTTCACTATGTTATTTCTATGTTGTGAAAAATCAGTGTTTGTGCGCAGCAATTGGAGTCTGTTCGATAGAGACAACGGTTTCATATTTCTTCTGTAGTGTAGAAAACCTTTGAAGTCGTGTCTGTGATGCAAGTCGTTTTGTTTTTCCTCGACTTTAAAATCATTCTGCGTTATGACGGTACCATTTATGATTACAATGTTAACGACAAGAGCATTAGTAGTTACAGAAGAGAATATTTTGGTATGAAAATCGTTCACGACTTGAGAAAACATTAAGTAAGAATGAAAAATCCTATTCGGCACTTTACCTTCTCAGTTCAGCTTAATTTCTATTGCGAAACTGATTCTTCAGCAACCTTTGTTTTCCCAAAACTGGTAACACCCCAACGCAGAGCTCTTCTATTTGGCATTTTTTTTATCTTACGTTGTGTTTGCTTGCAGACAATTCTTCCTTATTCGGAAGCTTCAACCAGAGACTCTTCTTCCAATTCAGGGACAAGCACGAGCCTCCATTTCAATTGACCTTTGTGTCGTAACGCAAATCGATGTGCGATACTGTGGAAGGGCTGGTAAACCGTAAGCGGAATAGAGGACGAAGTAGAGACCGGACGATAGACGACATACGGATACGATACCATGAAATGAAGACACTGGCCCAGGGTACAAAAGCGTGGCGGAAGCAGGCGCTGTAAGACCTGGGCAGAAAACACATAATGATGATGATTCAATGAGGTTATTCCGTCCCCTACAACGCTTGACCCATCCATTGTTGCAATACCGAGGGTATCCACGGTACCTCTAGGATATTGCACTTTATATTTTTGTTTTATGAATTTGTTAGTTTTTTTTTTTTAATTTCCTTTTGTGATCTTTCTGTGCCTCTTAAATAATTCAGTAACCTTCCTTTCCGGGTTCTTTTCTGCACCCATTGTTTCCACTGTTTTCAAATATTTAAATTCTCTTATTGCCCGATCTTCCGTATTAATTCCTATACTTTCGATAAGCCTACACATTCAGTACGTTTATCCCTCATTCCCCTTTATTCTTCCATGAGATTTCTTGTCATGTATGCCAAGTAATCGTAATATTGAGCGTCTGAGAAACTCTATATGGTATCAGTTCTGGGTGTTGTACATCTTCTATCAGTTTCTCATATACACAGTTTTTTCCAAGAAAACTGGAGAAACGTAACCATAGAACTCTGCAGAACGACGATCACCTGATCGTCAATAAAACACGTAGCTCGTCGTCGTCCTTAGCACTTCATTGAGGAAACAGGACAGTCCCCAATTTACAGGACCCTACCCGTTTAAGTCGTCTTTTCTCATTAATTCGAGTTCGACGGTCTGAACATAAAAGCGAGATACTATTTTTGAATAGGGTGGAACACACAAGAAAAATCTGAGGCATGGGAGGTTCGCAGTAGGCTTTATGCAATTACAGCTGGTCATATTTTTACGTAACCTATCAATGTAATTTGTGTACGTGTATCTTCGCAAGTGCCGTGAATGTGTGTTTTATCCTTAAAATTTTTTTGACAGTGTTCTGCACTTTACCTTCTCAGTTCACCGTAATCTCTTTTGCGAAACTGACTCTTTAGCAACCTTTGTTTTTCTAAAACTAATACCATCCTAATGACGAGCTTTTCTATTTACCTTTTTTTTCGTTCTTACGTTGTGTTTGATTGCGGACAGTTCTTCCTTGTTTGGAAGCTTCGAACACGGACTCTTCTTCCAACTCAGGTACAAGCACAGGCATCCATTTCAATTACCCTTTCTGTCGTTACGTAAATCGGTGTTCTTCTTTTGTTCTATGTCTACCATATCTTCTGCCGACTTGTCCTTCGGGCACCATCACCTTCTTAAACGAATAAATCCTTAAATTCGTAGTGACCGTCAATCAATGAATTTTTCGGTGAAGGGTTTGTGAGGATCGGTCTAAAATATAATACAAATTTTAACTTATTTGTGTCGACGTTTCGATAATGTTTATTGTCATCATCAGGACAATTGTTGCTGACGCCAAACACACAACTGTGACAGCTGGTTGTGTTGGTGTTTTTATTTGATTTATTTTTGTTTATGTGGTTAGTAATAATATTAATACATTCACTCCTGACGATTTCCGGAATTTTATCTTCAGGTAAGTTATGCAGAACGTGTTCCACTTCTGTGATAATTCTCTCAGTGGGGATGCGATTATCATTATCTGGGAGGGCAAATTTCGGTCCTAGGGAAAGTAATGATTTATGTCCAGTGGAATGTCGATATCAGGATGAAATTTTGGAAGGTTGTCATTATGTTTTCTTATACGGTTTAGTTTCGCGGTTTGTATATTTCGAATTTTTTCTAGCATGTGTTGAAACGCATTATTTTGTTTATTCGCAAATTCATTTACTATAAAGTCTGGTAAGTATTTATAAATATTTAGTTTAGTTTGTTGTATTCTATTTTTTATGAAGTTGAGATTTTTTTATGGAAATGTTTATTTCACTATTAAGGTAGTCCTTTTTAAATCTAGTCGCACTGTTGACAACACTACTGTACACCTGTTGTTCCATGGTTCGACGTTTAAAGTTGAATATTGCATCTTTGTGTGCAGGAAATACTTTAAACTGTCGACACTTCAGCAGAAAAATACGTTGGTTAGTGAGAGAAGTGAGTTTCCTGCTATCACTGGGCCATAATTTTAGAAGTCGGCAAGGTAGAGGTCCGTATGTGTCTGATATTTCTCCGTAAAATCTCATATTTATGCTGTTGAATCTCCTCAGTTCTTAATTAAATCCTTAAATTCGTAGTGACCGTCAATCAATGACTTTTTCACAAACAGAATTATCACTGTTGCACACAATATCCGATTTCACTGTTGTGAAATATCCGATCTGACGATGAGCTGAGAAGCTTGAAAGCGCTAATCGGAATAATTTTTCTATAGTGGTGTGCAACAGTGATAATTCTGTTTGTGATTATAACCACTAACACAACTTTCTTCATTAAACTAATGAATTTTTCGGTGAAGGGTTTGAGAGGATTGGTCAAAAATATAACACAAATTTTAACTTATTTGTGTTATATTTTTGACCGATCCTCACAAACCCTTAATCGAATATTTGGACGCCCTTGCTGTTTCAGCAGTGCAAATTTTCGTCTTCTCTTAGCCCAGCGTTTCAGCTCCACAATAAATCCGTAGGCATTCACTACATCTGTCTACAACGCGCACGCGATCCAAACGACACAACGCGCCAACCTTTCACAACACGTTGACAAAGTCTGTATGCAGTCCCACTGGCTTTCATCTCTTGTATACATTGCATTGTTAGACATTACTAAAAACAGAGATTCAAGTGACAGGGCAACTAGGTGAGCCTAGACTATACACAGGAGAGGGATTACAAACATTTGCGTTAATTGCATAAGGGGAGACACGGTTTAAAATGCTTTATTAAATTGCTAATTTTAATAGATATTGAAATAAATATAATTTTCTGCAAAACTATTAAGTTTGCAGAAAACTCAAATTAAATGTAACTAATAAGCATATCAGAGTCAGACGAAACATTATGAAGTAATATAGTGGCTGTCTCTCTTTCTTTCCCTCATACACTGCCTGCCTCCACCGTTTCTATCTCACTCTCCTTCCCTTTCCCAGTGCGTCCTCATTTCATTTTCTCATAACTGATTCCTCTCGTTAGGTCATCTAAAATTGTAGTCCTTATCCTGTCCTCGTTTAGTTTTCTGCACATTCTTCTTTCTAGAGCATTACCAAACGTTTCTTCTCCACCAACATTCATTTAGAAATCCTAGATATTTTACTGGTTTTCTTGTTGTGTGTGTGGTATTGTGTTCGACGTTTGAGTGCTCTAAATAACATTCAACCGTAACTAACTAAACATTTCCCCCTTTTCCCTTCCCCTCTACTTCCCCTTTCTCGGAGTAAATGAAATAATGTACCCAGTATTGTTGCGTTTTCAAAATGTAAATATATTATCATTTCGTGCAAAATAATTGTCATCATAAAAACATTTAGCGGCCGTTTCATTCATAACGCAAATGTACTGTATGTGGATTTACTGTGTGAATAATCAGATCCGGAACCTCATGAAAACTCGTTTTATGAAACGATCATTCACAATAAGTCATTATTATATGCCTGGATATTATGACGCGTCTGTTGTTATTAATTAACTATACATGATACTACCGACTCGGACCGCAAATTACTATTGATAAAAATCATAAATTTTTACCTTATGGCGTAAACCATGACCATCTCATTGAGGCAGACCACACATACACAAACATAAACGTTACATGGAAATCCTACACGTTCACAAAAAAAGGCCGAAAACTAGACACTCTTGAACAACTAGAAATATACAAACACACAAAGACGTACAGAAACAAAATCCTAGACGAACAGACACAATTTAAACCACACATAGGTTACTGTTTTAACATATTACGCAACACACACAACAACGATCTCTTGAACAAGGGCGCCGTCACCGAAAGCAGGACGGACAGCGCTCCTAGCGGCAGCCTCTGACGAAGCTCTAACGGAGCAAAAGCTGGTTTAAGCCATATGGTAAAAATTTATAATTTTTATCAATAGTAATTTGTGATCCGAGTCGGTAGTATACTATATAGTTAATCATAATTATAGTTTTTAGTGAACACGGGGCTCACCGTACTAGTAACATTATTACTTAGTAATTTCTTACGATGTAACAACTGTCACTTCAGTTTTCCATGCAGCGTTTGGTCAAGCGTAATCAGTATAGTAATAAATTCTATAAGCAAGTTAACGAGCTTATGGTTTTTGATGTTTCACGAAACGTTTTTGCTACAGAACTTACTATACTGTTACAATCTTGTTATGATAGTTCAGATTCTTATACAAAACCCGATTTTTTGCAATGCCACTGTAATTATTTACTTTCGATTACGCGTTTCGGTTAATACGCCATTATCAAGACCAATACTCCTCCCCGCCACCTGCTCACGGGGACTCGATAGTGGTGCAAATGCAGATAACTATAGACAACTGCCTTTTGAGCCCACTTTCTTTCTTTTTAAACGTCTAAAAACTGCAGGATGTTCTGAATAACTTAGACTAAAGTGGTAACTGGTACTGCTGCCACCCAAACACTTTTCAACTCGTATGTTTGTTTTCTGCAAATAAAGTTGGAAAAGTTAAAAAATGGTTTTGTGAGAAAACCTATGAGTAGGGTAAGAATGAGAGTTCTAACGCGGAAGTGACGTCACAGCCCCCCCTTTTGGCGCGAAATTCAAAAATCCCTGTGGTGGGGGTAGACTTCCGGCGCAGCGTGTCGTCATGTGCAGAGGTTATGATGGACCGGGGGGGTAGTGGTGTGTCCCACGTGACCTCGATGGGCGTACCGAAGTTGTCGGCCATGTTGTCGGCGTTCGGCCATGTTGTCGTCGTCGTCCATTTTGCGTGGTTCCGTGTGCGTTGATTGGCGGAGGCGTGGCCGCCGTTCGTCGACAAAATGGACGACGACCCCACCACGACGGGCGAGGATCAAGCCAGGCCGCCGCCCAGCGACGATGACGACGTCAACGACGACGGCGAAGGGCGAACGGCGAACATAGCCACGCCTGGTGGCCATGTTGGGAAAGCTGTGATGTTGTCGGATTGTGCGTGTGTGCTGGTTAAGGTTGGGCCACGTTGCCGGATCGTGGTGTGTTATAGTGTATGGTTTGGGTATATGTTTTGTTTTTCCGGAAGGGCGGCCATGTTGGAAAAGCGTCGACGTTGTCAACTTGTGCCGGCCACGTTGTCGGCTCGTGCATGTGTTATAGTGTACGGGTTTTGTATATGTTTACACTGCCACCATTGTCCGTCGACGTTGTCAACTTGTGCCGGCCACGGCTCGGTGTTATAGTGTACAGGTTTTGTATATGTTTACACTGCCACCATTGTTGCCAACTCATGAACTGTAAATTTGAATGTGTGCTTTTGTGGTAAGTATATATTGTAAAAATACAAAAAATGTGCACAGCATCGATGTGAAACTCTTGTTGACTGGCTATTGTGGTGTAATTGTTTTGATTGACACTTCACTTATAAAACATGCATGATAGAAGGAAAAAGGATAGTTGAAAAGAAAAGAAATAACTAAGCAAATTCAAAAAATTTACATATTTATATACAATATATATACCGAAAAAAAATTACAAATACAATATATATATACAGAAAAAAAACATTATAAATAGACATATAAATAATATAATTTAATGAAAAAATAAATAAAAAGTTCAGTTTATATTACATTTTATATACAATATATATACAGACAAAAAAACGGTTATAATATATATACAAAAAATAAAACATTATATCAAAAAAACATCACTTTGTATATTACAATAGTAAAAAAAAAAAAAAAAAAATACGGATACAATATACAGAAAATAAAACATTGTATGAAAAAAAACATCACGTTGTTCATATTTAATGTGCACGACCATCTGTAACAGAAACAAAAACAATATTAGTGATGTATAATTGATAGGCGTAGGATGGATTAGAATAATGTGTACTGTTACATACCTCAAAAATGCATGCGTGCATAAAATGGGTGTATTGGCCTGCTGAATGCATACACCCGACATTGCGGACATCCTGGCGGCGACCCCTCCAGTGCCACGGTTTGAAACCAGTTGATGATGCACAGATAGTGGTATGTGTGCCCACACATTAAGCCGAGGAGTCTCTGCCCCTCAGTATAATTTTCTTGGCACACACTACAAGATGTGTGCCCTAACATACCCTGAATGGGGCAGAGATCTCCACGGCTCCATCGCCACGTTGGAAATCTACTTCTGAGAAGTAGTCTCATCGTGGCGACTTCGCTATGCATCCTTGGTTCCACCGTGTCGATAATATCATAAAACACGCATGGCGCGTCTTCTGGAGGGGACTGTAATCGTGGATCGTGCCGCATATGCTGTTGCTGAGGTTGTGGTTGAGGCTGCTGAGGCTGTTGAGGTTGTGGCTGCTGTTGAGGCTGTGGGGATTGCGATTCTGGTTGTCGTGCTGTACTTATCCATTGCGGACGTGGTTGCGGCTGTTCCTGTGGTTGTGGCGGTGGTGATGGCGATTGTGGTGGTGGTGATTGTGGCGGTGTGATCGTTATTTGTCGTGCTTGTGGACGAATATCACTGGTGAAAAGAATAAATATAAAAATCATGTAAAAAAAAAACATGAAAGTATGTAGACATAAGAAGAAGACTTACATATTAAATGTGATGGTAGGTAATTGTTGTTGTTGTTGATGCTCATCAACATTATTTTCATCATCATCATTATTAGTTCTTTCGTCAAGCAGTAACGTATCACTGTCACTATCATCGTCATCATAAACCATCATCTCATCATTGCTGAAAAAAAGTACACTTTTAATACCAGATGTAAACGCAATAGTACAAGTGAACGTTAATGAAAAAAAACGTACCGACTCGTGCCGGCTTCCTGAGATGCTGCAGCAGCAGCAGCAGCAGCAGCAACAACAGCAGTAGCAGCAGCTGAACCGGTAGCATCACTGAAAAAAAAAAATACATTTGAATACCGAACGTAAACGCAATAGTACAAGTGATTGTTAATAAAAATGGTCTTACCGACTCGAGTTTTGTTGTGATACTGATGAAGGTCCCAATAAGGCCTGACGTAACCTTTGGGAACTATAAAAAATAAACAGTAAGTCAGTCGAATGTTGTATTCTGTTTGTACTCGTTAAATAAAAAAAATGTTGTAATTTACCTTCGAACTCGTCGCTGCTCCTCACAGACTCTTTTATATAATCTATTATCGCTTCCACTCATTCTGTAAAACGTAACAAGAAAAATGTTGTATAGTAATTTGCTAACATAATAATGTGTGTGTGTGTGTGTGTGTGTGTGTGTGTAATGTCAAATATTAACGTAAAAATATAGTAAGTACTTACATGCAAATTGAAAAATTATAATGAATGTGATAATACTTATTATGACGAAATGCTTATATATACGTATATGCTTGGTAGGAGTCTGCTATAGACAAAGTCCCCTTACCCTCAAAGTGTTCACCACACACACACACACACACACACACACACACACACGGCTTGCATCCTGTACGTAACAAAGCCCCTCGCCATCACAAAGTTCACACGCTGCGATAACATATGGCTAGTCAGCGAATAAAATTAACTGCACATGTGCATAGTGTGGGAAGGTCTCAGTGGGAGTCGATTACATCCTGTTATAAATATTAACCATTAATGTCTAATCGTCTACCTCACCTCTCCTACCAATTGAAAATTAAATGAAAGTAAATAAATAAATTTTATATTTGCAATACAAGTTTATTATTACCATGAGTTACTGCTCTGTGTATCTTAGTCTCTTCATGTTAGGACTGGTATCGTCATTGGTTAACGCACGTTTACACACTCTGTAGTGTCCGTACGCGAGTGTAGTTACACCATCGTCCAGTACGTACCTCTTATCGTCATAAGGAGACAGGGAAAGTTTTGTTACACGTTGCGTGTACAGCTTATGACGATCGCTTCGTATACACTCGGCAGAGGTGAAAACTGTACGACTATCGAAAAGACACTCGCTGTATAACTGATGACGTAACCTTTTTTTTATTGCCGTTCTTGGAACACCTTTCGCCACCTTTTTGTCGGTACAGTCGGACAACAGGAGCGAGTAACATTTAGCTCTGAGTCCGACGAATTCCCTGATGGGTTTCCCATTAGTTTCATCCTTGAACTTCCCCACGACTTTTTTGTTGTCGTCGCAATGACAAGGATGATCTGAGGGATAGTCCGACGTGTCGAAAAGGTGGAGATCCTCTTTCATATCCAAGTACACATCGTCAGTCTGTATGCTGTAAAGTAAACTGTCGGTATCGGTCATTAATAATGTTAATCGTTGTCCGTACTTGCTGACAGCGTACCGATAATGAAAATCGTACATTATCAATTTACTGACATCAAGTACTGTGAAACCAACATACACTGGACGGGAAAGGTATATAGTTCTGTTTCGTAAAGCCAATCCGACCAAGTCGTCGGTGTAGCGGATCATACGCTTTAGTCGTGGATTGGAAACAAGTTTCTGCAGCCGCCCTTTGGTAGAGACTAGTTGGAAGTCTATTCGTTTCCTTACGTTCTCCAGCGATTTACCATAGACAGCGTTGACCATCAGTTTGAAAAAATCTTTTTCAAAACTGTTGGTGGCTGCTGCTCTCTTTTGTGTGTTGAAATCGATAAACGGTTTCATCCACGCTTTCTGTTTAAAAATCAACACCCTATGGATCGCTTTCAATTTTAGACCAAGGTTCAGATACAACTTTAAATTTCGAAAATGAAGAACGTATTTTTGCTTATCGTCCAAAGTCGTTAGCAACTTGGGGACGGACGATGAGGGCGTTTCTGATCCGTTATACCCTTTTGTATAGTGTAGTCGTGTGTGAAGTCGTCGAGAGTACGGTGAAAGTATGTCAGGATTGACGCAGGAACGCACAGGTGCTAGTGGATAATCTGAGTGAAGATCATGAAGTTCGGATGGATAGTGTAGGTCGACCTCAAGTATGTAGCCCATGTCACTGTCATCACTCAGAGTACGTGCGTCCAGTGAGTCGATCTCGTTACGATCGAGCCATCTAAAGTCACCGTAAGGGAGTGGCTGTGACATGGCTGCACCGTAAAGGTTGTTGCAGTCGGTGTACAATATGAAAGAGGTCGGCTTTGAAGCATCATACTGATCAGCGATTAGCGGGTTGTTGGCCTTGGCATAGCGGTTGGGTACCATGCTAACACCACCGCGAATGGCTGATTCAATAAAAAGATGCTGGTCTATATCCGTCAACAGTTCCAGTCGCACACCGGTCATCTTTAACATCGCGTGCCAAGCAACGCCGGGAAGCGAGTAAAGATGAGCCGGATCAATCTGGTAGTACCGTATGGCCATCTCACGAAACGCCTCGAAGACGTCAGCCAGCAGCAGTACATCTGTTTTAAGATAAAGATCGTGATAATCACCCAGCGTGCGGATTCCGAAAGTCTGCCACACATTCTGTGCATGTGCGTAATCTTCGTCCAACACGGGTGATTCACTCAGCCTATTGAAAAAGTGTTCGCGTGCGGGCAGACATGTTTCGTCGAACTTCTCGCTACCTGTCATGTAATCGTAAGGGTACACCCCCTTACGTAAGAGTAGCTCGAAGTGTTCTTCGAAACATTGCTTTGTTAAAGCGAAATCCGCACCGCTCGCGCGCAAGTTTCCAACAAGTGTATCCAAGGACGTGTTCAAAAATTGTAACGTGTCTACGAAACGTAGGGCACCCAACGTGACTGATACGAAGCGTTCACTAGTGGTAGCGATACAAGTGAGAGTTTCATCATTGTATTTACCCAACCCTTGTATCAAGTGATGTGCGTCGTAACCTCGTAAGTTATGGAAAAAGACAGGAATATGTTGGGCGGACTTGGAGTTGAGGTTACATACGTTGTGAGCTGCGCCAAGGTATCGTCCAGTCAGATGACAATGGTTGCGCACCTTGTCGTCATCAGTCAGCAGTTTTTCGCAGAGATGGCATACGACAGCATTCGTGAAAGATAATACGTCACGATCACTCATAGTCATAGGGATATTGGTACGCATGATCCTGTACAGTTCATGCTCTTCATCGATTAGTCTATCTAAAAAGGTTTCTATCACGTTCACACCGCGATAAACGACCTGTGGTTTGAAAATGTTGCCCTCGTGGTCGACTATGAGGTAGGAAAAACCTGAAGGAAGATGTAACGACTCTGTTGTGGTGGACGATGTGTGTGGAGGAGCATCACAACGATGGCAAGGTACAATGAACGATTCAAAGTCTGCATATATAGCGAAAGGGACTTTATGACAGTACGTGTAATTTTTGAAGTACATAACCTTCTCCTTCTCTTTCGTTGGTAAACGAATTCTTTGTTCACCATACGGTGAACAACGAGGGACATGTTCACTAAGGAGTCGTTCTTCACAGAATCTATGCAGACAGTAGTTGCAATAGAAAGAACGTCCGTTGTGTTTGGTTAGTGAAGATAGTAAGCGGCTAATATTTTTTATTAAACAGTAATGTTTTCGGTCAGTGGTGGTGAGAAGTAATAGATTAAAATGGTGTTTTCTGTCACTGAAAGGAGTTATTCTTAGCGGGTAAATTTCATTTTCTTCGTAACCAAAAACATTTATAGAAATGTCAGAATTGTCTCGTTCGAACTTCACAATATCGCATAGGCGGGTGGGATAAGTTATACCAGAAGTGGTGATACTGTGAATATGTGATTTGTATTTGGATACACGCTCGCTGTCTCTGTGTTGTGGAAACAGTGCGGCCAACACTGACCATATAAAACACATTTGATCGCCTGTATTGTTTACATTGATGATGGATTTAGTACAAGACAATTCAGGAGGTGTACGGATGAAACTGGAGGCGGCCAGCGGTTGGTATCGTGAGAGAACGAGTTCTAACGAGATTATATGATCCAACGCCCAACCGCTACCCTCACGAGTGAATTTATAAATCGATTCGATGATTTTTTCGTACGAAGCTTCTAAACGTTCAGGCAATACGTTCTGATCAGCGATCAATGTCGTATGACATCGTCCATGAAAATAGCCTTCACTCGTCACTTCTTCGTCCTCGTTCGTGTCGGCATTTACAATGTACTTGACAAATCTCGCTTTTAGCGCTATATGCCACTTTATAGTAAGCAAACGTGTCAGTTCGTTTAGAATGTCCGTACGTAACATATCGTGAATTTCATCGAAAAAGGTAATGACATCGTTGACACATTCTTCTTCTTCCTCTACAAGAGGTGTGTAAACGTACGACACCAACGAGCCACGCAACGAATGTTTACGATCAACAGAAAACGTCTGCATTGTTAGAATAACGATAAAAGCAAAATCAATTACTTGCTCACTTGAAGAACATTAGAATACTGATACAAAGTTAGAAAATAAGTAACATTTTATAAGCAGTGCGTGAAAGTTAGCCTGCACGAGACTCGAAGGTGAACGCAGGCAGCGATCACCGCTCCACTTATACTATCTATGATGAGTGCGTGCGCAGCTATTTGTTCCCACTACTGTGCTTTATTTCATACCGACCAATTGACGACAGCAATCCCCACTACGATTGCGCGCGCAGCTACCACTGAGGAAGTGAAATGCAGCGCAACAAACCAACATTCTTGCTTCAGATATGGACGTGCACACATATTCTTTTGCAAGCCGATTAAAAAGCTTTTATAACATCCATCGTCGAGGTAACATTAAATTTTACGTGCGTAAATTTCCGAATACGAACGTGAGATTTTTTGACCTAGCCAAAGCCGGGTTTATTTATGAAGGCGATGATGATGTTGTAAGATGCTGCAATTGTAAAATACGAATTATGGATTGGATGGCGGGTGATGATCCTGTCCAAGTCCATAAGGCGTCAATGCCTACATGTAGTTTCGTTCGTGAACACTTGTAGAAGTCGACGCACGCAAAAACGGCTCTTTTCAGAGCCAACATAAACTCATGTACAAACATACCCGTTTGGGTAGTACTAGTAGTACTCTGTGTTAGTACTATACTAGTACTAATAGTACTATATATATTACTATTACTAGTACTACTACTAAATGTGTGTACACAATTCAATGTCTGACTGATGGCGTCAATGATAAAAAAATAAAACAAAAGATTTCATAAAAATTATACCTATTAAATATCATGACAATTTCGAAGCTGTATCACTTGCATCGCAGATCGATGACACAATGGATGTTTATCGATACGATGATGGGAAACATTTCACACTAACAAAACCGTTACGAAGCACGATACGTTCCAACTTGTGTTCTATGTATTTTGTGAAGAAAAAACGGTTTTGTGGTAACTACTGTACACGTTATAAGTTTGGTGTTGACAAATATCACGGACGTTGTTGGCGTCACATAAAGAAACATAGCGGTTATCTCCAGCCGATCGTGCTGTTGATGATAATCTCTGATCGTATACACAACAAATCACGATGGCTTCATTTTATCGAAGAGTGTGATCGAAACAATGTACCGATTGAACTCGTGGTTTATGAAAAGAATATGTTCAAGTGTACAGTACGTCACGCGTGGAATTTTATTTCACGTTTCCGACCGATTCCTGAACTGTATCATGCCGTTCAACGTGTTCACGGCTTACATGATTCACACGGACAAATGAACTATGCGACTGTGTACACAGACATGCTCGCCTACGGAAGTTCAATCCCACACGCTTTGTGTTGCATTGTCATTACAGAGCGCACTATTCCGATACGTACAGCGATTGAAATATACAGAAGCGCGATTATGATAGCACCAAAGTGCGCAGTGGATCCTAGCTACAACGTAAGTTTTGACGTGCGCTGCCCGCCATCTTCGTTACCGACACTTGCGAGAGGGAAACAGTTCACATTGGTGAACAACAAGGCGCAGGGATTGTTTTCAGTAGCCTTTCTGAAGGAATCATTGCCTACACTCCGCAAGTATTGTGAATACTTCGGTCTGCAGTATTCACATGAAAAAGGGTACACAGTGAAAGATCGACGTTTATACGAACAGTGGCAACGATGTACAGGTGCTATGGCAGACGAGTTTTGGTTGTTGAACTCGTATCTTATACACCTGCATATGGAGTCGAGAAGTCATCGTCCGATCATAGAACTCAAAGCTAAACACATGTGCGAGCATCTACCCGTAAACGATAACGTCATAGTCGCGGAAATGCACGAGTATCGTGCCAACGTTATACGCAGCGTCATGTTCAAAGACATGAATTCCGTCAAGACCGTAAGAGCGTTGGACATGAAACAACACACGCTCATGAGATATTACATCGGTATGAGTCTCGTGCGTAATGGACGTATGAAAATCAGTTTAGCGCATGTTTTAACGTACTTACGCAATCACAAGAAGAACGCGTTGTTTTTCCGTTCGGTCGAGATGATATAACTGGACGTGGAGTGGAAATCTTACTACAGTCACGCGATGGAAAGCAGACGTACCAGAACGGTACCGAGGAGAGTTACATTCAGCACTGAGTTAACGCTTTACCACGTTCCGACGTATTGTGAATCACGGTTCGTACGATATGAGAATGAAACGACAGGTGAAGAACATACAGCAGAGCGTTCGCAAGACTATCGCGAAGGAGTTGCACAGACCGGTAAGAAGGAATTTTCCGAGACGTGCGGTGGAGTTAAAGGGACTTCACGACTTGTACCAAGCGGACCTGGTAGAGATGATACCGCACGCGAAGGTGAACAAGGGATTCAAGTACCTTATGACAATCATTAACGCGTTTAGCAAGTACGCGTACGCTGTTCCGTTGAAAACAAAAACGGGCGTAGAGGTCGCACGAGCTCTGGAACCGATTCTTCGTGCTAATAAAATGAAATATCTGCAGACAGACAACGGGAAAGAGTACTATAACAGTAGCGTACAAAAATTGCTGAGCAGATACGGTATCACACTCTATTCCACGTATAGTGAAAAAAAGGCCTCCATTGTGGAACGTTTTAACCGTACGTTGAAAACGCACATGTATCGTGCGTTCAGTGAACAAGGTCATTATCGTTGGTTGGATATGTTGCCGGAACTAGTCAACACGTACAACAACAGCGTGCACAGAACGATTGGAATGAAACCGTGTCAGGTGAAAGAATCCAACGAACGTACAGTGCTACAAAGGATTCGTGTGAACACAGCGAGGAGCATCGTTTATAAACGACCGAAATTCAAAGTAGGCGATCGTGTGCGTATAAGCAAACACAAAATGACATTCGCCAAAGGATACACACCAAATTGGACAAACGAGATATTTCTCGTTCATTCGGTGCGTACCGGCAGCGTACCCATTACCTATTCGCTAAAGGATCATACAGGAGAAGTGTTGAAAGGTGGTTTTTATGAACATGAAATCAGTAAATCGAACGTTGGTGACGTGTACTTGGTAGAAAAGATTGTACAACGTAAAGGCGATCGTGTAAAAGTCAGATGGTTAGGATTCGATGGTAAACACGATTCGTGGATACACAAGAAGAACTTGCTATAAAAACTATTCGACTCATGGAAATAGAACCAGTATGCATCGATACGTTATGATGACAACATGCACGCTGTGTACAGTGTAAAAGACATTGTGTCACATCCTGGTTACGATGAGTACATCGTGAACACGACTGCAAACGACGTTGAACGCATGCGTAGGATCTTGACAGTGCACGAGTACTGGCAACGGGTTATCAATCGTGTGAAGAAATTCCGTCTTAACGAAATAGTACCAAGTGGTACCGGATTCGATCACTACAAAGAATGTGTTTGGTCGGATCCGAACTGTGAAACGGGTCCGGACACTTGTGTATGCAGTTACATATCTACCGACTGCTGCAATATAGTGCGACTATTAAATAGACTGTGCACGGAACGTCAACATGAAAATATTGCAACAAGCGCACAGATTAAAAATAAAGGACGTGGACTATTCGAAATTGTGCGGCGATGGTGGTGGGGGTGGTTGTGGCAGAAAAAAACGTAAACACGGATGTCTTCTGCCCGATACCGTTCGTTCGATCATCTGCGGACCTTCTGCGTGCGGGAAGACAAACGTCATGTTCAACCTGTTGTTCGATGTAAACGGATTAAGATTCGCGAACTTATACGTGTTTTCTAAATCACTATTTCAACCTAAATATCAGATGCTGGAGACCTTGATGACACAACTTTCCAACGAAGGAATGGGTTATCACGCCTACAACGATAACGAAGAGGTACCGCCTCCCGACGAGGTCGATCCTGATTCTATTATGGTGTTCGATGATGTGTCTTGTGAAAGACAACACAATATACGCAAGTATTTCTCTATGGGACGTCACAGCGGTGTGGACGCGTTTTACCTTTGTCAGACGTACAGTCAAGTGCCAAAACAGTTGGTTCGTGATAATGCCAATCTAATAGTATTGTTCAAACAGGACGATCGCAACTTGAAGCATGTGTATAACGATCATGTCAACACGGACATGAAATATGACACGTTTAAGAACATGTGCGCTGAAGCGTGGAAAGATCGTTATGGCTTTCTCGTTGTGGACAAGGATTCTTCTATCGACACCGGTAGGTACAGAGTCGGTTTCGATCGTTTCATAGTAGTCGCACCTAACGATTAAACAAAAAAAAATTGTCAAAAGTTTAGCTAAATACACGTGTCCTGCTGTCAACGACTTTAGTTGTCGTACTACCGTTTATCGAGATGGATGACAAGAAAAAACGATTAGCACGTGATATCGACACGATCAGTGATGACATACGGAAGAAATACCATGCGTTAAAACATGGTATTCGTGAAGAAGAAGCAACGTTATCCAAAAGTTACAAACCGATTCTGGAACCGTTACAAAATATTTCACAAGCATTGCTTGAAAAGAAACGTAAAACAACAAATGAAAAGCCGATAAGAGTGAAAAAAATGAAACAAGAAGAAGAAGAGGAAGAAGAAGAAGAAGAGGATCCATTAGATGCAATTAGTAAGAGCGATGTAGGAACACCACTTCGTTCCCGAACGAAACCGTCTTTCCTGAAAACACCCGTGATAGCCGAAACATCAGGTGATGACGATGAGGACGATCCTAGTCAAAACATTGAAAAAATGTTAGACACACCGGAAGGAAGACGTGAAGCGCGTAGATATTTTCAGGACAAATACGACAGTGAATCGTTAGCGAACAAGTACATGCGTATGATCGTTTCGTCCGAACGCGATCGTCTGATGGACTATACGTACGGTGTAAGACATGAAAACGGAAAATGGATGATTGGTGATTCACAGTTCGAAATCGATAAGGACGATACGATTCTTATCAACGGTAAACGATACAAAGGTACACCTGGACTCTACGAACTTGTATTCATGAAGCATCCTAATGAAAATATTTACAAGGAATCAGATCTGAAAACGTACAAAGATATACTGCGTAACACCAACGCGCATAAGCAGTATTACTTAGCGAACGCACAGGTGAACGCGAACAGAGGTGTAAAGTATAAACGAATAATATCGCAACTGTTTCCATCGAAACGTACAGGACAGGGGCATAATAATATTGATACATCGTATATGACGCTAACGAGAAAAAAAGACAAAATCGATTACGTGCACTGGGACGATCCGAACGAACTGGTGGACAGATTGCGACTGTTAATGGCATCACAACGTGTTGGAAACAGTGGGCACACGAACGAAATCGTCTCCATAGTGGAAGAACTACGTGAAGCAGACATAATCGTATAACAAGAGCGGTATATATCATCTGACATTAGCAGCAGCAGCAGCATGGAATCGATCTTAAAGGACTCGTTAATGCCATGTGCTCCCTATTCGATTCTGAAAGCCGATAAAGTATAAATAATACTGTCGTACACGCACCGGGGGACATTCCACGATTGGTTGTGACAACATGGATATCGTGCTACTGTTTATTATTGCGTGCACAAGCGCCGTCGTCGTCGCATCGTCCGTTAACGCTAACGATGTAGATTTCGCTATAGATTATTTGGTGCGATACGGATACGTGCCCGACGATAGTTTACGACTCACGGACAACACTACCATCGATATGGACGCCTACCTTCGCACGTTTCAAGTGAATTACAATTTAACCGTAAATGGAGAATTGAACAATGAAACGATGAATCTGATGCGTGCGCGGAGATGTGGTAACGAAGATTTCGTGTCGTACACCTTACGAACGCCGTGGGCCAAGAAACGTCTGTCGTGGCGATTCTTTCACGGTAGCGTCAGCGCTATAGAAGCGTCGCGACAAGCGTTCGCTGTGTGGCAGAAACATTCGAATCTGGAATTCGAATATCGACCCAACGACATAAACGCAGACATGGTTATCGCTATGAAATATTTTAAACACAGGTGTCTGACTTCCAGGTGCACGATCTGCGGGTACGATTTGGACGGACGAGGAGGTATACTCGCTCACGCTTACTACCCGCCCGATTTACCGTATAACACTACTGAAATACATATGGACTACTACGAGTCGTGGAATTATACAAACGCAACCGAAATACCGGACGATCAGACCAGTTTTCTTCAGGTGCTAACGCACGAAATCGGACACGCGTTAGGACTGTCTCATTCCCTCGAGAGGGATTCGATCATGTACCCGTTCTACGTACCACGCTCGGACGGACCGTTCGACCTGAGAGACGACGATATAAGAGGCATTCAACGCTTGTACGGGAAGCCGCCGCCGCCGCCCGCTACGACGACGACGACAACGTCAACGTCGACGACGACGTCAACGACGACGACGACACCGACAACGAACGAGACCGTGCGGACGACAACGGATTTATGTCGACTAAAGAACGTTAACCAATTTTTAATAATCAACAGACATCTGTATATCGTGCACGATAACTTTTTGTGGACATTGGATATCGAGTCGAAGCGAACGGGCGAGAGTCCGCTTCTGTTGACGGATTGGTTGACTTTCTTACCGCCGACGTTCACCAACGTTTCGGCGATGTACCAGAGACCGCGGACCGAAGAAGTGGTGCTTTTCATAGACAACTATGTATACATGTTTGATATACACAGTCTGCAGCCGGTGAACGGGTATCCGCGTTCAATCACAACGCTCGGTGTTCGCACGATGACTAAAATAAACGCTGCAATACACACGTACACGGGTCGAACTCTTCTGTTGTACAACGATATGTATTACAGTGAGATAGACGAGTGCACGTTCACGATCAAGAAACATGGTTATGTTAAAGATCGTTTTGTCGGCTTACCAGAAGCCGTTGATAGTGCGTTCCGATATATCGACGGAAAAATTTATTTCTTCAAAGACACACACGTATACGTGTACGATGAATTTCTAGATACGATTGTAAAAGGAAAACATAACGACGCACTATCCGTTGTCGGAATAAAATGCATAGACAGTACGATCGTATCAAAACTAATCGATTTATTACGTGAATACGTATAAATGTCGTGCACAACGAACGAGGCGCATCATTCACGAGATGAGTGTCGACAAGTTTGGCAGACACCAGAGCGCTGTCAGAGCGCGAAGAGAGACGCGACGCAGTCTGCGAGAGGATATTGGTATCACAATGACCGAGGACGGACACTTTGATGTAGCGGGAAAAAAACTACATAATTTGGGCGAACCGCGCGATGATAGCGATGCCGTTTCACTGCGCTTTGTGCGTGACAATTGTCTGTTAGCTGGCGATTCGTCGACGGCGGCGCAAGGAATAGATGCGAAAGGTCGTAAGCTCGTCAACGTCGGCGCTCCTGTCGATCTCGCGGACGCTGTCAACAAGCAGTACGTAGACTACTCGTGCTTACGTTTCACACAATTGGTACCGAACAAGAAGAACGGGGCTGTCGTCGACGCACGAGACCATCGCATACAGTCTCTGAGGGAACCGATTCGTGCGAGAGACGCCGCGACCAAAATATACGTGGACTCGAAAATCATACCGAAGGATACGAACTCTAACCTAATGGTCGGCAATGTGCGGATAACACAGTTAGCTCCACCCATGAACAACAAGGACGCAGTGAATTTGGAATTTTTGAACCGACACACAATCACCGCGGTAAACGATGCTTATTTCAACGCGCAAGGAAAAACCATTCTAAACGTTGGCGATGGTGGCGCACGGGCCACAGATGCAGTGAACGCGCGTCAATTGGAGGACGTGAAGCGGTACGCGAAGAGCGAAACGTACAAACTCGCAAAAGTGTTCCAACATCGTTGGGAGAAAGTGGTATCGTATATCTATAAATTGCATACACGCGCAGCGCGTACTTCACTTGGTGCCGAAGAGGCAGACTTACTACTTATGAACAAGACGGAGACGAGCGTGTTGATTAGTGATCTGGACAAATCCAACAACGAGCAAGATTGGAGATCTCTTTATCGAGAGCAAACGAAACAGTAGTCATGTATGAACTACGTAGCCGTGTTGATAAAAAAAAGGGGGGCGTGGTCTTATCGGAAAAATAGTTAAAAGCGCGGTACCATTCGTCGCGAAGTCAGTACCTACACTGATCAATCGAGCGGTGGACGTATTACCGGTAGAACTACATCTGCCTGGCTACAGGTTCTGCGGACCAGGAACGAAACTAGAGGAGAGATTGAGTCGTGGTGATCGAGGAATCAACGAGTTGGACGAAGCCTGTCGCGAACACGATATCGCTTACAGCAAGTACAAGGACAACGAACGACGAGGTATAGCGGATCGTGTGCTAGCCGGTAAAGCGTGGGAACGAGTTAAAGCTTTGAATTCAGGCATCAGTGAAAGAGCGTACGCAGCAGCCGTAGCAGCAGCAATGAAGGCGAAATCTGCGTTAGGCAGCGGGCTATGCTGTAGTGGTGGTGGTGGTGTGCGTAAACGTCGACGTCGCACCAGACGACGCAAGCCGGTTCGACGCACGATAATCAGGAAGAGGAGGAGGACGACGACGACAACAGGGACAGGAAAACGACGAAGAAGGAGTGGTGGTAAAAAGGCTTCAGGACTCTATCTTCGACCGTACCGAAAAAACTAATCAAAATACCCGTGCGTCCATTGTCCGATCATGATCTTTATGAGTACACGAAACGATTGCGTATACCCTATTTCAGAGGTGTGTACATGCGCGACGCACTTCCTAGTACATCACCGTGGGTGAACGAAAGTGCGATCGTGAATCTGGACGATGCTAGCGGACCGGGCACGCACTGGGTATGCTACAAGAAGCGAGGCGACAGAGTCTGGTACTTTGATGGATTCGGCAATCTACGTCCACCTGTCGAGCTAATGCGGTACTTTGGATCGAACGTGACCGACGTTCATTACAATTACATGCGAAAACAACCGTCGGATACAGTCATCTGCGGACATTTATGTTTAGAGTTTTTGACATCGAACGATCAGTAAACTACAAGATGTCTTCGCTTACGGTCACCGTCACAGGAATGGATCCAAGCGCACTGGTTTGTGACTTTTTTCCACCGCTTGAATTGACGGACGGTGAATGGTACGCAGGACTGCTGGACTTTACCACGTACAACTCTATACCGAACGTGGAGAGTGGAAAAAACAATGTCTTTCCTGTACTAAAGGGAGCACGTAAAACGTTAGAGCTTGTCAATATACCGACCGGTGTGTATGAAATCAGTGATATTGAAACATACCTGAAAAAAGAACTAGCAGACCCGAAATTTTCTCTACGACCCAACAACAACACATTGAAATGTGAAATTTATTGTTCATACGATATCGATTTCGGATGTACGGAACACACGATCGGTACCATGTTGGGTTTTTCCAAGAGCCGCAAGTTAGAAGCGTATATATTACACACGTCGGATGCGCCTGTAAACATTAACAAAGTGAACGTTTTGGAGATAAGGTGTAACGCTGTTCAAGGTTCATACAAGGCGGGTCGAAACGAGCATATATTGCACTCGTTCTATCCAACAGTTGAGCCAGGATTCAAGATAGTCGAAACGCCTAGAAACGTCATTTATTTTCCGCTTAACGTACTCCACTTGCGTAACGTTACAGTGTCCGTACACGATCAGGACGGTGATATTGTGAATTTTCAAGGGGAAGTCATCACCGCACGTATACATTTGAAACGTGTGTAGTAATCATGGGAATTTATTTCACCGAAACCTCCATGATGATGAAGAGCGGAGGTAGCGACGGCTTGCACTGCAAGATAAAAGAGGACAACACTTTTGGAAAAGGTATCAGTAGACGTTCGTCGTTGACACGATTAACAGCAACTAACCGACGCTACCTGATTTCACTAGGATTCAAACTCAAGAGAAACAAGTAACATGACGGACAGCGGTATAGTCTTATCGGTTGAACGTCGACCGTTCTTTGAAGACAACATCACACATTATGAATATCATCCTCATGCACCGTACGCGTCAGCGTCACGATATGGAAATAATGATGAGATACGCATACCTATCCTGCAACAGGAAGTCTTCACTTTACCGATGGAAAGTTTCCTGTACGTTGAAGGCAAGTTGAGCAAAAAAACCACTGCCACTGGTAATGTGAACGTGAAAATGATAAACAATGCGATTGCGTTTCTCTTCGAAGAAATCCGTTACGAATTGGCCGGCGTGGAAGTAGATCGTACCAAGAGTGTTGGCATCACATCCACTATTAAAACCATACTATCTGCCAGCAAGCAGGACATTGTTTCGATGCAAAATGCCGGTTGGGTTGCTCCTACAGCTGACGAGCTAACACCATCTGGTAAAAATAATGAATTCAACTTTTGCATACCGTTGAGGATGCTGATGGGATTTGCTGAAGATTTCACACATGTTATTTTAAACATGAAACAAGAACTGATACTATTACGCACTTCCACTGACGTTAACGCTCTGTTCTCGTCTACGGATGCGCCCGCTAACGCTGATATAGAACTAACAAAAATCTCTTGGATGATTCCGTTCGTGTATGTGAACAATGAAGTACGGATACGATTATTGGATATCATACGCAAAGACCTACCACTATTCTTACCGTTTCGTAGTTGGGAACTGCACGAGTACCCGGTTTTACCAACGACTGACAGACAGACTTGGACAGTGAAAACAACTACACAACTGGAGAAACCGCGGTACGTGATACTCACCTTCCAGACCAGCAGAAAGAATAATCTGAAAAAACATGCCGGCGAATTCGATCACTGCAATGTGACAAATGCGAGACTCTTTCTGAACGACAAATACTACCCGTACGATAACCTGAACCTGGATATCGATAACGGACGTTATGCATTGCTGTACGACATGTATACACGATTTCAAAAGTCATACTACCACAGAAGTCAACCCAACGTACTTCTAACGCCTACTGAGTTCATAGCAAAAGCACCGTTATTCGTCTTCGATTGTAGCAGACAGGATGAGTCGCTCAAGTCTTCACCAGTCGACGTCAGATTGGAATTCGAGTCATCGAGCAATTTCCCCGCTCAGACCGCGGCCTACTGCTTGATACTGCATGATTCGCTCAACGTGTACACTCCGTTATCCAACACAGTGCGCAGACATAATTAAACATTTACTATAAATTATTGTTTTTTTTGCTGTAAATATAATGTTGCTTTTTAGAATGTAATGTATGTGTTACATGTATGCGATTTTTATTTAAAAAAAAAAATGTAATCAATTTTTATGTATTTGCTGTAAATAGAATGTAATGTATGACTTACATGTATGTAATTTTTTATTAAAAAAAAATGTAATCATTTTTCATGTATTTTATTTTGTGGAGGGGGAAACGATTATCCTCTTCTTCCTATTTTTTTTTGCTCAGTGTTTCATCAACACGACTCGCGAGAGGACGCACAAGATGCTTTCACACGATTTCGATGATGATGATACCAAACCCAAGAACGACCGCTATTTCAAACAATGCGGTGAAGCGACAGCAACAACAATCAAGTCCTTATCACCAGACGATAAAGAAGTGCAAGTCATCTTAATTCAAAAAATCACATCTCCGTACCCGCGTTACAGAAGCTTGGAAAATCGTTTAAAGAGTTTTAAAGAATGGCCTGTATCGTTAACGATAACACCTAAAGAATTATCAGAAGCGGGTTTCTTTTACACTGGATGCAACGATAGAGTGATTTGTTTTTGCTGTGGAGGCGGATTAAACAAATGGGAACGTGGAGAATATGCTTGGATGGAACACGCACGTCATTTCCCTGCGTGCTCTTACGTAATGTTAAGAAAGATAAAAATTTTATCATCAAGGCACTGGGTATCGTTACCGAAGCGCAAGCACCAACAGCAATAGCGACAGCAGAGAACGAACAACACGTCGACACTATCAAGGAGAATATAAAAAACATAGAAGGAAGCTCTAATCGTGATACAATGTGCAAAGTCTGTTACGCACAGAACGTGGAAGTTGTACTTATTCCCTGTCGACATTTTATCACATGTGTGAATTGCGCCATAACCCTACATACTTGTCCTTTATGTAGAACCACATGCACCGCTTACATGAGAGCGTATTTCTAGTTCATTTTCACGCCTTAATTTAATCGATTAGTGAACACAAGGTTTGAAAATATATGCTGCCGTGGCAAAAGTGTTTAATCCAAGTCCACTAATATCGCATACCTCAGTGTTTGAACAGCACGCGTTGAAGACGGACGCATGGAGCTGTTATCTCCGTACCAGTACATACGCTGTAGTGAATTAAAGCACACAATACTATACCCTATAGACATTTTTGTATACAACATTTTGACCTGTAAATTTGTTGCACTGATCCGTGACGAAAATATAAGGTACAAAATAAACGTTCCAAAAAAATTCTTTACGAGCGTTTCACAACATACAACGTGTCTGTTTCGTAAGACGGACGGATCTGCAGCGTTCTTAGTAACACCAAACACATTATTTATAACGAAAAAAGGATGTGCGAGGATAATCTAGCAGTCATCCTTGACTTTCACTGTTTCATCGACAACGATGGAAACGAACTCGTTAAGGAACTATCCATTATGGATGTCACTGCATTTGCCAGCAGACATTGGATATTTTCACCTCCAGCAAACATGATTGTTTCGAATCATAAACATGCGAGGACAAACAGATGGTTAACAGAGCATTATCATGGACTAGCGTGGACGGACGGGGACACATCGTATGAACATCTTGTGCCGATATTAGAAAAATATACATTTCCTTTTAAATTTGTGTTCGTAAAAGGATTGCAAAAAAAGAAATTTCTACAGAAGCGTATCGTACATTTTAATATTATAAATTTAGAAGATTTCGGTTGTCCTAAACTCGATCAATTACAATCAATACATGGAACAGTCTGTCTCGTGCACCACTTACTTCCAGAAATATGTACAAATACTAGAGTACACGCTTTACGCGAGTGGGTTGTATCAGATTTTAGAGTAATCAATATGTTTCTAATAAATTACTAATTGAAAACATTATTGTTTAGCGCTTACGTAAAACAAATTAACCTTTCTGACGATTACATCACTCTGTATAGTCATATAAAAAAAATTAGATTCACCGACATGTTCTAACACGCATGAGTGCTGTTAATTAAATCATTCTGTCTATTCATAAAAAAAATAACCGAGTCGTCTCCTCTTCCCCGCCTACCCATCGAGTCGTGAGAAGTCAAGTCGTATCCTGTTCACACGGATAAAAATAAACGCTTACTGTACGATAAAAAATTTAGCTTCAGCAACATGTTCTAACACGCATGAGTGCTGTTAATTACATCATTCTGTCTATTCATAAAAAAAAATAACCGACTCGTCTCCTCTTCCCCGCCTACCCATCGAGTCGTGAGAAGACAAGTCGTATCCTGTTCACACGGTTAAAAATAAACGCTTACTGTACGTTATGTAGTTCCCCCTCTCTGGTTCCACCTCCACAACTACCTCCCTATTTATTCCGCTGTGCGAGAGCGTTATTCGTTCAGTCCTTGAGAGACGCGCGAGACAAATATAAAATTCTTTATTTTAAAATGGCATCATTCACTGAAAAATTTGCAACTATTAGCGCAATTGAATATAAAAAAATAAAAGAATTAATAATCGGTGTAAAATATCCGATAGAAGAAATGCAGAATATAGACGCGAAGTACGGGAAAGCCGTACTCGTCACTCTTGAAGATTATAAAGACCCTAAACTAAAATATCGCGTATATCTACCTAAAAGATACGCGAGCGTTTTCGAAGATGATGAATTAAAAGATTTAGTACCGTGTTCGCTGCATCTAATTTTTCGTGGAGAAAAGGATAGAGCGTACATAGTAGAAATTGTACAGTAAGACCGAATGGACATACTCACTTACCATGTATAATTTTCATTGTAAATACACATAATTGTCATTAGCTGCACGTACAATTATATATTAACATGTACTTAGTTGTATTTTAATTTATAATATATTGTGCTTACACATATATTTCATTTAATTTAATTATATTTAATTATCAATGTATTTACTGTATATCTAGATAATAAAACAAGGCTTACATGGTGTACATTTTAGAGTAAGCCTGGATAGACATCTTCAAAATTAACAAATATATTTGTTCAAAATTGTCATTGCACACGTACACAAATAGTAAATATAATGTGCTTAAACTTATTTATTTTAATGTAATTCAAAACAATTATTAAAACAATTACAAATAATAAATTATTATGCGTAATGAATTTATAAATTAAAATCTAATTTGCTTACACATAATATAAATGTATACAAATGTATTTATTAGTTTTACTTATTTGTAATTCATACACAATTGTCACACATGTTTACATATTAATTTTTGTCATTACTGTGTACGTCATCATATTTTAATTTGTAATTACTTTATTTAGATGAATATTGTACACAAATGTCATATTGTATATGTTTACATATTATGTATTTTGTACTTGTCACCACTGTTTACTGTTACATAATATTTATTTTAAATTGTAATATATTTTGATTACTTGTATTTTAATTAAATAATATTGCTTTAACATTTTTATTCTATATTTATTTCACAAATCCTTGAAAGATTAACACTAATCATCACTCAATATACAAGCTAAAAGAAATGTTGCGCAATGTGCATTCATGTGTTATTACATATAACTAATTTAAAAAATCAATATTATTAAACAATAATTGCTTGATTAGAAATTACAAAAATTATTTTAAAATAAAACTTACCTTGTACGAGCTCTAGTTGAGAATTGCTTGATTATATTATATTTTAGAAATTAAAAAATTATTTAAAAATGAAACTTACCTTGTACGAGTTCTAGTTGAGTTACTGAATGTGAATCTCGTCGAACGAAAATTAAAAAAATTATTTAAAAAATGAAAATTATTTTAAAAAAAAATGAAACTCACTCTGTACGACTGAATGTGAATCTTAACGAACGAAAATTAAAAAAATTATTAAAAAAATGAAAACTTATTTAAAAATGAAAAACTCACACTGTACGAGTTCTAGTCTCGTTGAACAATGTGATGATGTGAGCAATTCGTACAGCGTATATATACGCTATCTCAAGGATGAACGCGAAAGCAGCTGGTATCAACCAGAGCTGCTACACGTGCAGTCAAGGACAACCATTTAGCTTGGCTTTTCTGTTTCGACGACAAAAAAAACCTAGAGCTACTACACGTGCAGTCAAGGACAATCACTTAGCTTGGCTTGGCTTTCTGTTTCACACAATAATTTATGTACGGTCATCACTTCGTTCACACACACATTAACAAATGCGCAGACAGCTGGAGCCCAATTAAAATATTACATCACCAACGACTTGTGTTCTTCAAATTATGTACGGCTATTAAAGCCTCAGCTCTCACGCTTTGATAATAGATGGCTAGACAATTACATCATCACCAGCATGTGTACATATGCTCAGATAGGCGAAGCCAATTATTATTCATTAGTTAGTCAACGGCTAGGGTTCTGTTATTAAACAAATGGATGTACGCACACACAAGCGCGCACAGACAGCTGGAGCCCAATTAATAATATTACATCACCAACGACTCGCGTTCTTCAAATTATGTACGACTAATAAAGCTTTCGTTCACACGCTTTGGTAACAGATGGGCACACAGATGGATTGATTACATCATCACCAGCATGTGTACATATTATGCTCAGATAGCCGAAGCCAATTCATTACAACTAGACATTCAATTATGCAATGCATATCATGTGTATTTTCTTACATGTACACAACAATGTAAATTTTTTGAATTTGCTTAGTTATTTCTTTTCTTTTCAACTATCCTTTTTCCTTCTATCATGCATGTTTTATAAGTGAAGTGTCAATCAAAACAATTACACCACAATAGCCAGTCAACAAGAGTTTCACATCGATGCTGTGCACATTTTTTGTATTTTTACAATATATGCTTACCACAAAAGCACACATTCAAATTTACAGTTCATGAGTTGGCAACAATGGTGGCAGTGTAAACATATACAAAACCTGTACACTATAACACCGAGCCGTGGCCGGCACAAGTTGACAACGTCGACGGACAATGGTGGCAGTGTAAACATATACAAAACCCGTACACTATAACACATGCACGAGCCGACAACGGCAGTGTAAACATATACAAAACCCGTACACTATAACACATGCACGAGCCGACAACGTGGCCGGCACAAGTTGACAACGTCGACGCTTTTCCAACATGGCCGCCCTTCCGGAAAAACAAAACATATACCCAAACCATACACTATAACACACCACGATCCGGCAACGTGGCCCAACCTTAACCAGCACACACGCACAATCCGACAACATCACAGCTTTCCCAACATGGCCACCAGGCGTGGCTATGTTCGCCGTTCGCCCTTCGCCGTCGTCGTTGACGTCGTCATCGTCGCTGGGCGGCGGCCTGGCTTGATCCTCGCCCGTCGTGGTGGGGTCGTCGTCCATTTTGTCGACGAACGGCGGCCACGCCTCCGCCAATCAACGCACACGGAACCACGCAAAATGGACGACGACGACAACATGGCCGAACGCCGACAACATGGCCGACAACTTCGGTACGCCCATCGAGGTCACGTGGGACACACCACTACCCCCCCGGTCCATCATAACCTCTGCACATGACGACACGCTGCGCCGGAAGTCTACCCCCACCACAGGGATTTTTGAATTTCGCGCCAAAAGGGGGGGCTGTGACGTCACTTCCGCGTTAGAACTCTCATTCTTACCCTACTCCTATGTAAATATATATATATATATATATATATTGCGACAAAACATATATTAGGCATTGTAATAATTGAACAATGTAGCAAGTTATCTGGAGCAAGGTTGTATATTTTGAAACAAATTTTAAAAATGGTCTGTAATTCACAAATAATTTATTTTACTTTAATAATTGTCTTTGCATTATCAGAACTGATCTGTTTAAAAATGTCAATTGTTACTTGAACGTTGTATCCAAATATATGTTGATTCGTCTCACTGCTGGTCCTGTGATCCGTCGAAATCTGCTCCCTCGTCGTCTGCTAACCTCCGCACACTGACGCTTCGCTGACACTCCTCTTGTACGCACGCACGCCGACACACCCGATAACAGTTTACTCTTTATCTCAAGGTACTGAACTGGGCTGTAATTTAATATTTATTTACTATGGTGCTTTAAGCGTACACCTCCCCGCGCCTTGAGGTGTCCTCGCGTTAATACAGGAGGATCCCGGATGGATAAACATCCCCTGTGCGGAAATCTTGACTCACGTGAGACTAGCACTGTTTAAATATAAATATTTTATTATTTGAAAAATATTGAGTTCGTACCAATACAAGGTTAATACCTAACGGGTAACTCGTCGCTAAATTGTCCTTGATAACTCTTACATAAGAACGTTTCTGTTCGAAAAACTCGCACAGAGAGCACGTCCGTAATATTCGAGCTGCTGGATGGAACTGCCTAGACTTACGTTGCCGGAGACCCAATCTAAATGAAAATTGGGGCCGCTGATTGGTCGAAACACCTATCACGTGATTGATGGGGTAGATCTGATAGACAAACTTCTTGAACAGATTGGCAGGTTTCTGCAGAAGCAGGTATAGATTTTATCTATAAATTTTCTGACTTCTAAAAGATAAGGCATCTATAGAAATTGATTTTTACTAAAAAAAATCCCTATTAAAATAGTATGTAACAAGTCTCTGGCACCTAGAAAATATAGCGCTATTTAAGATGCTTGCGCTGTCCAAATCTCAGTTCAATACGTTCATTTATGACAGGTATTCATAACATACGAATGACACGCGCACTCGCGCACTCGCACATTAAACTCGCACATGACATGGTCACAAATAAATTTATGGGCATTTTGATACATAATAGTTTTTTACCCAATTCCTAACTCAAAACTTATATCTAATTAACATAATCAAACAAAAATCAAATTTTAACATGTCTATAACGTCATAAAATGATATATCAGCATGTAGTCCTAGCTACAGTTTCCTTTACTGCAATGTTCTATTGCAATATATATATATATATATATATATTTGCATATTTGCCCAGGGTAATTTATTTGTATATATTAAGTAAATATAAACAGATGTAAATAGTTTTAAATAGCTCATACGGGAACAGACAAGAATTGGACAATTCGTAACCTGTTTTTAAAAACACCTGTTCTGAACAATTATTTACGTGTATTACTACGGAGAAGGTGTGTGTGTGTGTGTGTGTGTGTGTGTGTGTGTGTGTGTGTGTGTACGCATGTATTTTACTTGTGAGCACCACTTCAGGCAGGCATAAAATATGAATAATTAAATATATTTATTTTATCAAAATTCGCACACTGACCAGACATACAACAAAGTGAATGATGTCACTTTTAAGACGCCCATAATGACACATGTGTGGATACAATTTTAAGGTGAATGGTAAAATTAACTAAATATAATTAATTCACTACCGACTCGGAACACAAAGTTTTTATGGGTAAAAACGTAAAAGTTTTACCTTATAGCCTGAACCGGTTTTCGCTTTTAAAAAGCTTCTTCAGAGGCTGCTATTTGGAGCACTGTCCGTCTTGTTCTTGGCGACGGTATATCGACTTTTGAAAGATCAATGTTGTGTGTGTGGGGTGTGATATGTTCGAATAATGCGTGTGATTTGAATTGTGTCTGTTCGTTTAGGATGTCGTTTTTATGTGTTTTCGTGTGTTTGTATATTTCAAATTGTTCAAGAGTGTCTAGTTTTCAGCCTTTTGTGTGTACGTGTAGAATATCCATCTTGTCGATGTTTTTGTATGTGGTTTGCTTCAATGAGGTGGTTTGCAAAGATGGATTCTGTAGTGGGGTGTAGTGCCTTTGTGTGTTCAATGTATCTTTGTTTGAAGCTATGTCCTGTCTGGCCTATGTAGAATTTGTTGCAATCTGAGGAGTTTAGTTTTGAAACACCAGGTAGATCGAATTTGTTTTGTGCTTGGTGTGTGTGTTTTGATAGTGTGTGTTCTGTTTTGTTAGTAGTTTTGTATGCGATTCTGTATCCTGCTTTTTTGAATTTGTGGGCTATTATTTCAGTTTGGTTGTTGTTGTATGTTAGTATTATGAATTTGTTGTTTTCTGTCTTTGTCTGTTGTTTGTTTTGTGTTTTGTGTAGGAGTTTATTGACTATTGTTCTGTCGTATCCGTTGGATTCTTCTAGATATTTTATCGTGTTTAGTTCGTCTTTGTAGTCTTTTTCATCTAGTGGGATGTTGTTAAGTCTATGTATGATAGTTATGAAGGCAGCTAGTTTGTGTTGTATTGGGTGATTGGAGGAGTTGTGTATTAGTGTGTCAGTTGTAGGTCGGTTTTCTGTATATACTGAATTTGTGCCTGTGTTCAAATCTTGTGATAGAGAGGCCTAAGAAGTGTAACCCCTCTTTAACTCAGACTGTTAAAAAAAAAGATTATTTTTTTTTTGAAAATTTTTTTTTGAAAAATTTTTTTTTGAAAAGAGGGGCCACAAGTTAATTAGAACTAGACCAAAGCCTAGAGAAGCCAAAAATGCGCTGGATCCAGTGAGACGGGACTTGCAATGAAAACTCATAAATTTAACAATTAATAAAATCTACTTTTATAATTCTATCTCCTTTTTAAAAACAATATTGACAACAAAATCAATAAACATAACAGTCAGAATCTATTTCCCCTTAAATTGTTAATTAAAATAATTTATACTCTTTTAAACAATGTCACCTGAAAATTATTAACACATAAAATTTATTTGCTATCTTCTCTTTAAAATGAATTAAAAATTAAAATCATTAATTTTCTTAAAGTAATGTTTCCTGAAACATTAATGACGTAAAGAATATATATGCTATAACTGCGGAAAACCTGGACACCTCAGTAGAAACTGTAAAAGGAAACAGTACAATCGGAAAACTCATTATCCAAAAAAACATGTAAGGCAGGGAGATCCGAAACCCTGTGTCTTCCGCAGCATCGTGAAAACAGGTAAACCCCTGAGAGACAATAAAATAAAACAAATTAATAATATTAACAAAAGAAAATTAGACCCCTATGTAAAAAAATTTATCGATAAATGTAACGCTATTAATAAATGTGATTTCAATAAGTGTCAATTACCGTATATACAAGGTGACCTTGGTGTTACTTCCACCCTCGGATTAATTGATTCCGGATGAACGCGAAGTTTAATTAGTCAAGAGCTAGCCAATAAATTACTTAAACATAATTTAGTTAAACGCAGTCAATCTGTAAATATTAAATGCGCTACAGCTAACAAACAAAACTTAATGATAAAACTTATCATGACATTTAAGGTAAAAATTAAAAATCTGACGTGGTATTTTCCAATGTTAGTATGCGAGGAATTAGGACCCGAGTTAATATTGGGAGCTGATTTTATCAGTAAAACAGGAATAATTTTAGACATTCACGAGAAGAAATTTTACTTTGGATTCGATCGTTCACGGAAATATAACTTGGATGATAATTCAAATAACAGAGAAAGTACTAGCACGACTTCTTCACATCTAAAGCATCATGAATGTGAATTAGGTCACCTGGAAGGTAAAGATAGACGGAACATACAGACTTTAATAAAACAATTCTCCAATGTCCTCACCCCGAAGTTAGGACTGACAGACCTGATAGAGTATAAAATAAATTTGAGCGACAACAAAGTAATACGTTTAGCCCCATACAAGTTATCACCTCCAAAAATGGAAGTAATGAGGAACCAAATTAATAAACTGTTAGAACAAGGAGTCATCGAACCCTCTACGTCATCTTATTCATCCCCCGCGTTTTTAGTACCCAAAAGTAACGACAAACATAGATTAGTTGTAGACTATAGACAACTAAATAAACGGATAGAGTTTGAATCCATACCACTTCCCGACATCCACAGTGCTTTTCATTATTTTACGAAAGCAAAAATTTTTACATTATGGATTTAAATCAGGCATTCCATCAGATACCCCTTTCGGAAGAATCAAAGCGTCTCACCGCTTTCGCCGTCCCTTTCAACCTATACCAATTTACAAGGGTACCCTTTGGTATATCCCAAGGTAGTTCTGTATGTAGCAGATTATTAGAAAAATTATTTCATGACATAAAATTTAAAAATGTGTACCACTACCTAGATGACATTGTTATTTACAGCGAGTCAATTGAGCAACATCTTGAACATCTACGTGAAGTACTATCCCGATTGGAAAAAGCTGGATTAACCGTAAACCCCAGTAAAGTAAATTTTGCTGTGACACAATTCTCATTTTTAGGTCACATCGTAAAAGCCAACGGAAAGGTAAGCATAGACCCAGAGCGAACCCGTGCTATCAGAGAATTTTTACCGCCGCGGGATGCGAAAGGAATAGCCCGATTTTTAGGAATGATAAATTATTTCCATAAGTACATCCCACATCTAGCCGAAATTGCAGCACCGCTAAATACCTTAAGAAAGAAGGGAGTTAAATTTGAGTGGAATGAGCTACATCAAACCGCATTCGAGAAATTAAAAGAAAGCATAATATCACCCCCCGTACTACAATTAGCCGATTTTACAAAACCATTTGTTGTGCAGACAGACAGTTCAAGTGTAGCCCTAGGTGCCGTAATATATCAGGAAGTAGATAACTCTAGATTACCTATTAGTTACGCTTCTCGCACCCTCACTGAGCAAGAAAAGAAATACTCCGCATACGAATTAGAATGTTTAGCTATCGTTTTCGCCTTTGAGAAGTTCAAACCTTTTTTAGAACATAAAGAGTTTTTGTTAGAAACAGATAATCAAGCTTTATCTTGGCTACTAAATCACCCAAAACAGTTAGGTCGTATCGGAAGATGGGTATTAAGATTAAATTGTTTTAAATTCAAAGTACAACATATTAGAGGCACCCAAAACGTAGTTGCCGACACCCTATCACGTATGTTCCAGCCGAGTAGTAATACTTACGAAAACAAGAGTAGAGAAACGCCGATTATTAATACTTTAATTACCGAATTTCCTCTTGCATTTACGGATTTAGCCCATTACCAACGACAAGACCCTCGTTTGAGTCCAATTATTGAACAACTTGAAAAAGGAAACAAGTCAGAAAAATACCTATTAAGTAAGAGAGTATTATGTTGTAGAATAGCGAACGGAAAATATTTACGAATAATCGCCCCTGATATTATTAAACCTATGCTGATGGAATATTATCACTCCTCCACCATTGGAGCACATATGGGAATAAATAAAACCATACATCGAATTCGTAAAGAATATCACTGGGAAAATATGAACGGTGAGATCGCTAACTTTGTAAAGAAGTGTAAGTTGTGTGCACTCAGCAAACCAGCGAGAAACAGCCAAATAAGTAAATTAATCTCAGAGATTCCTGCTACCCCATTCTCCAAAATTTATTTAGACTTTTCAGGACCCTACCCGCGTTCTAAATCAGGAAATACAATGTTACTAATTTGTGTAGACTCTTTTAGCAAATTCGTCTGGATGTACCCCATGCGACGAGCCTTAGCTACAACCACAGTAAGTATTTTACAGCATAGATTATTTAAAGAATTCGGTATTCCTGTCCATCTAGTGTCGGATAACGGACCACAGTTTAAGTCCAAGGAATTCAGGAACATGTGTTTCAAACTAGGTATAGACCACATTACCACTACAGAGTATCGTCCGCAAGGTAATATAGCTGAGAGGTATTTGCGAAACCTAAAATCTGCTTTAATAGCCTACCATGCTAATGACCATACTTCTTGGGACCAGAACCTATCCTGGATACAATTCGCCTTTAATTCAGCATATCATGAAGGACATAAGTCTACCCCATTCGAATTATTGTTCAAGTATAAACCTAACCACCCATTATCCACTAAGTGGAAAATACATGAGTTGTTACCCCTTGAAATTAGGGATAAAAATATTAGGAAAATATGGAATGAAGCGCGCGCTAATTTACGAACAAACTTAGCGAAATCAAGAAAATATCACGAGCAAAAAAAATAATAATAATGAAGTAAAGTACCAAATCGGTGACTTAGTTATGTATAAAACGCACCCAACGAGTAGTGCAATCGATAAGACAACTTCCAAGCTATCATACAGATGGTGCGGTCCTTACCAAATTCACAAATACTTAACTCCAGTAACTGTAGCCCTGTACGAACCCTCTACTCAAAAATATGTACGAAGGACACATATTTCGCAGATAAAACATTATCACGAAGAAGGAAATGGTAGAGTGCAAGTTAAATAAATGTATTAGATGTAGGTACTCAAATGCAAAGAGTACTTGAGTAACATTTGGCTACCTTATCGTATAAATAGGTACGAGGCCTGATCAACCTTGAATCCTATTCATCGAAAGTAGAGCAAAGTAAGAAGTCAGCTGACATCCAATATAAAAAAAAAAATAAAAAGTAATTAAAGAGTAAATTCTATAACTAGAATAACTCACAGCTAAAGAAAAATCCGGTAGTAGTCATAAGTAATAGAGTTAAGAAAAATTTAGAATGTTTAAAATACCTTTATAGTGTGTGAATTTTATGTAGTAGTAGAATTAGTCTGTAAATTATGAAATATGTATAGATAGTAAGAAGCAGCAAGTCGAGAATGACTTATGCTGCTCGTAATTACATACAAAGAAAAACGGGTGAGAGAAATTTCACAGGGTACTCCCCAAGCATACTCCCGGTACATTGCTAACCAACTTGTCAGGAGTCTGTGTTTGTTAAAAGGCGGAGTATGTGACGATTTTATTAATAAAAATAAATTAGTTAATTAAGTTGATAATGTATAGGTTGATAAATTTTGAGTGTTTAATAAAATCTCACATTTTTTTACCTAAAGCTTATTGTAATCATTAAATAATAATAATATTTAAATGAAAGTCTAATAATATATTAAAAGGAATACGAGAGTACAGAAAGGGTAAAGCTTGTTAATTAATCCTGCAGAAACAGGCGCTAACCAGAATCAACTTGTTTTCCGACCCCTTAACTAACTAAAAATAATTGTAAATTGATTATTATGTAAATAATTAAACTAGACTACTATAATGTACTTTGATAGCAATTGTAACTAAGAATCTCTCTACTTAATTATTTAATCTAATTTTAGTCCTTTAAATAAAAAAGAAACTTGGAACTATTTTTATGTTGAGTTGAACTGTCGCGAGATTAATACTCTCACCCCTAACTATTTTCGCCCACTTGCTAGGGAGCGGTCAAACAGTAAGCTGTGTACTGCCGATATGTGCTACGTTAAAAATACTTTATTACAAAATGTAATTAATCCGTCAGTTAAGACACTGACGCATTCTTTTTACTATTAAACAATGTGTTGCGTTAATGTAGTTGAACCGCGACTCATATAAATATGGTGTAAACGAGTGAGAATGAATAACTAAAATTTAGCGCCGGTGACATCTCTTCTAAAATCTTAAAATATAATACTAATGTAATTAAAATTGTGGTAATCCCATGAAGTGAAGTGCTACAATCAAACTATCATGTGAAGTGGATACAGGTGAATGAAACTTTGTGTTAATCATTCAGATCAACGAGCTATTACTATCAGTTAGCCAAGAGCTGAGAACCAGGAGACACCATGATCTAAAAGACTTCAGGACTACACCATTCCCGGATACGAAGATAATGAGAGACACCTGACCTACTTCAAACATGCTGCAACCGAGGACCTACGACTGGAATAACGCAGAGCTGGAAGACATCCAAAAAGGTGACACGGAGGCAAGCCTTCCGTGCTTATGAAATACTAAATATTATATTCAACAAAAGACAATTAATTTAACCACATTAAGACGTTTTAAGTAATTGTATAACAGTAATTGTATACGCATAACTTGTATACTTATCCCTAGTAAAAGAGTTATAGCTCTAAACTGTAAAGCCTTATTGTTTAAAAGATTAATAAAGACCATTCTTCAAATGGCAAAATTTTGAAAGCTTTATATGGCGAGGTAACCATTCTTAACGTATTAGAGGAAATCCCGGATCCGGAGAATTAATTAAATTCATGTACATCTTATTTTAAGGGGCCTTGTAAAGAATAAAATATAATCATCATGTAAACTGTAAGCTATTGAAGCATATGTGTCGAGAATTTTAAGTAGAGAAAATAATACAATATGTAATAAAGAGATGTCATCAGGAGTACATACTATACTGAGTGCATAAATCAACAGTCTCCCCTTCCCTGAATCCTTGTATATTTATTGTTTGTTGTTCTGATTAATTTTCAGCTCGTCACAAGTAAGGCAGCCTGAATAATTGGCAGAACCAATTATTGCGGGTTCCCTAAGTTATAACACAGGAGAAGATGTTATAGCAGTAATGAAACCCTTATACTGAAAATAAGCAGGAATTGCACGTGTGAAAGGTGAACTGCCAAAGATACATGTCAGCCCCTGAGCTAACAGATTATACAACAAATTCATAAAATTTACAAATGATTTCCCTCCCAGTTCACGCACTATACTGTCCCGTTAATTGGGGATCCAATTAAAATATTTAAAAACTTGAAAGTCATGTTGTTGACTGATTGAATTGGTTCACTGGCTCTTATTGAGTGCATCACTACGTGTAAAGAATATAATGGGTTGAGATCACCTTATTTTTGTCAATGGGGGTGAAGTGGCAATCTCGTGGCCTACATTACAGGTGTTGGTGCTTCGTCATGGCAATTCCTCCGGCAGATGAAGTGAGAGAAGTTCTAGGTGTTACATGTTCAGGTTGTTGTTGGGCTGTTTCCTCGAATTCCTCGGGGAACCCTGATTACACAACATTATATCAGTCAGAGTACACAAAACAATGCCCCCAGAAAGTTCGCACACCCCCAAAACCCATATATAATCTTAACATAGCTTTAGGGCTATCTAAATATAATACTTGACAAGGTTATATGGCCAACAGGCCCTATTTGAAAATATTTAGTACAGTTAAATTTTATAATAATAACTCCACCCATGCGGGTTACCATGATTGAATTTTGATAGCTAATTATGGCTTGTTACACTTTTAATAAACTTTATACATAGTCTGAATATATTGTGCCACGTGGTCGAGATAGGTTATATCTGATTACATCATTTCTTTGCTATATAAATTAATACCATTTGGCAATTATATGACTCTCAATTGGTGCCTCAGTAAGCTTCCTGATATGAATAAAGTTTTATTATAATCCCTAGTAAAAGTTGTATGCAACTTACACTGAATTACGTATTGCACAATAACCATGAGGTAACGTAATAAGGTTATCAGAAATTCACTATTGTGGCCTATTAAACAAGTTTTTCTTTAGTAAAACTTTAAATACTTAACTATGAAAATATTGGCGAGACTTACCGCAGTTCTATTCAGATCTAGCCTGTCATAGTGGGAAGAATGGTGGAAGAAATTTTCTTCATCTGTCCGGAGTAGAAAAAGGCAGCCATAAACGACGAAGTTTGATGCGAGACAAACTTTGCATAAAAACGTTATTTCCGCTTCAAACTCGCAAACCGGGGCTGTCGCTAGAGGCCAGCACCTCTCAAGCACTCTAGACTCACCCAGAATTAGTGCTTATCGTCACTGCTAGGGTGTAGCACTAATTAAACCGCTTTAAATACTGTACTGCATTTAACGTTTACCTGACGTTATACGGTGAATGCGCGCCGAATCTCCCAGACTCGGCACAGAAGTTTATGCTATTGTTGTGTTCGTATTCCACAGTAAAGGTTATGTTTTTGTGTATTTTGTTTATATGCGTTATTAACTGTTCACATTGTCTTTTGTTTCCCCTGTATAGTATAAGAATGTCATCAACGTATCTGTGCCAATATAGTATTTTATGTGAGTGTCTGTCATTGTTTGTGAGGATTTTTGTTTTTTCTAAGTGTTGCAGGAAGACTTCTGCTAGAATGCTGGTAAAATTAAATCGGAACTATAAACAAATTAATTAATTATTCAGCTAATTAATGTGACGAGCAATTAATTGGTATGTAAACAAAGACAAAAGTATCAAGAATCTAATTATTCTATTGGGTATCTTTGACCAAAATGTGAGTGATTAAGAACGTATTGTCAGTTAATTAAGGACTTGGATTTAGAATAGTATTAAGATGTTGAGGACCTAGTGTTGTGTTTGCGAAAAATTTGTGCGTCAGTGGAAAAGTGAATGTATGTGCGCTTATCAATGGAAACACGTCTTCGAAAATAGTAACACCATACCCATTAACGGACATGCTACAGTTATTTTAGAGTGCAGAATGGTAAAGAGAAGTGGCCTATAGACGAATTAAATAAACTTTAATAAAATAAAATATTACAAATCCTAGTTACGGAATTAGATGGATAAAATTTGCCATTCAAGTCACGCGATATTGATTGCTCTAGACTGCCGGAAAGTAGACACTCCATCATGTGGCCTGCATATTAGAAAACGTTTTGAACATTTTTTGTTGGAGATTCAAAACGTCTTATTGAAGCCAATCAGATTGCAGTATTTGTTTTTCTGGAATGCAACATTACTTTATTAGATCGTACAGCATTAATAATGCTTAAATAGATATCGTGTACAGTGTTCGAATTAGTCACCTAACAAAAAGGTCGTGCGTAACCTTATTATGTTCGTTAAGCATACGTGCTAAGGTTCCAGTGTCAACCAAAACTGTGCGAAATCATGGCTGCCTAATTAACCTGGGACGGAAGCTGTAGCTGCGGAGAAGATCCTAGTAGAATCTTGGTAGTGACCGTAACATACGAGAACAGGAGGAACCAGGATGGGTTTTGAAACCTGACGGGGCCATCGTACCAGACTACCTGCCTACTATGTTAACAACCTTCGAAAGGGTAGCTTATTGTTTATTTTCATTGCACCTAAGCAAGTCATACATATTTAAGGAAATCCCCAACCAACGTGGTCCCGTCTAGTTTCTTAAAGGCCATTTTATGTAGACGGTGTACAGTGTTCTATCAACATCGTGTTTTTTGAAGCGTTGAGATTTAAAAGTACAGTGTGTAATCCAGTGCCAATGCGTTTTGTTACACCAACCAGTGCGTTATGAAAAAATAAACTAACTGTAAAGTGAGGAGAAACAGGCATATTAATTAGGGGCAAAATGGAAACTTGATTTACAGATGTAGGGCAAAAAACTGTCGAGTGAAAAAACATGTATGGGAGAGTACTATCTTTTGTCTTCACGCGTTCTTCCCGTCACCTTGTCCGTTTTAATTGCATGGATTTTGAAGTATCCTTTTCTGCCCTTGTGAGAGAGACTGGTTTGTCACAACACGCAAGAAAACTGAATAAATTCTTTCAGTGAAATTCTTGTTGTGTGGCTGATTGAAAATTCTTGTAAAATTAGGGGCATAGGGCAAACTGTCGAAGTTGATGAAAGTGTATTCGGTAGACGGAAATACGTTCGTTGGGTTATCGTTATCGTCAACGTTATCGATGGGTTTCGGTGGAACCCAAAAATAACCAGTATCTTTCCATATTATCTTAAGCGGCTAAAGATACATTCTACAGAAGTGGTTAAGAAAAATATATGGTAAGTACTTAAAAACATTAGTCTTATTTTGATTTTGATATGACAAACAGTTTCAGAATAGTTACTGTTCAATCCGAGTACGCTCATTTTATTTTAAAATGTACCTCAAAGAATTTCACGGGGCCATCCTAAATTTTACCTGTTATACCTGCAGTCATTGTATTTTGGAACAATAAGCGACCCTTTTAAGGTCGTAAATGCGATTGTTTATGATTAAAGCAGGCAGTCTGACTAGATGGCCCCGTCAGGTTACCATAACCCACCAGGATTCATCACGCGTTATCCAGATTCTTTAACTACATGAAAGTGGAAACTACCTGTTTTATTACCATTGTTTAAAAAGAACATTTAAAAAAAAATTCAAAACTTTAAAATATTTTTACTAATTATACGGACTCATATTCATGACCATTATTGGAGGGGCTGTTAGGCCGTGGCCTAGAGTCTAAACTGACAGGCGTTTCGGCCTCACCATCAATGTCGGTAACAACTGGCACGGTGTTCACTCCAGTGATGACGTTGAGACTATGTATTTGGTTTTTAAGTTATCTTAACCACATCACTGGGGGAGAGTTGGCGGACATTGTTACCGACACTGATGATGTTCCCAACTATGTGGACGCCGGCTGTGAATGCCTTAAAAACTCTGTTATTAAAAGACTTTATTTACAATAAAATTATTAGCACGCCTAAATCAGTAAAGGCCAATGTTTTTTTTTCATTCTCACAAAGGTTTTAAACAATTTCTGTGTTTGTAATGTTATGTTAACTATCTGATGTAAGGTCGTAAAGTTCTACAGTTATTGTGTAATTTATATTTTTCTAAATTAATTACTGTTTTTAATACCAGTAGTGAGTGAAACATGTTAAAAATAAATTTTAATAATTACGTAGTTGAGCATCCCTTAATCTGTTTTTAGTTATAATATATTTTAATATGCTCTATGTTGAGTGGTATATGTATAAAAGTTTTCTGTACCAATCTAATATCTAATTGTTGATTATTGCTTTTATAAGTAATTAAAAATATCATTACATGTAGTAATTTAAGTTGTAATAGTGTATAAATTAAGTTCTCCGATATTATAATTTTCTTGTTGTCTTAAAGAAAACATTTTGAAGATGTAAACAAACTATCTCAACTCCTTCACATATACAATGATACATACATACGCACGCACAAACACGTTCACCCAAATGATTGTTCTGTTGTGTTTGGCATTTCTTTTGTATTCATACACAGGTCCTGATGGTGACAATAAACATTGTCGAAACGTCGACAAAAATAAGTTAGAATTTGTGTTATAAATTTGACCGATCCTCATAAAACCTTCACTGAAAAAGTTTTAAACAATATTTTTGTAAATAAGACCAATTTATTTAAGTTTTGTAACAAATTAATTATGCTAAACAATTTTGAATTTTATACGGATGTAAATACCAATTTTTTTTTAATTCAGTGTAAAATCGTACTGAGTAGGCCTAGTACAAATTTATTTTAAGTATAAATACAGTATACACATTTGTTTATATAACCGAGTATAAATTTGTTTTGAGTAGGCCGTATGAAAAGAACAATTAATGAAGTTTTTGTGTACAAAATGTTGCACTACAAATAAATATATTAATCGCCCATCTTAAGAACTTCTGTCATTTCTATACAGATCCCAACCTGTAGTGTTGTAAGGCGCGCGAGCGTGCACACATATATCTGCTTTTTAATGTTTAACCATATATTCTTTCTAAACAACTGGGTTACCAATAATCAGGAACAGCTAGTGTCGGTCAGCTCTCTCCAGTTTTGTTACATAAACGTTGATCTGACTAATACGATATGTTTGTGTTGTTTTTCAATGATTGTTCAAATCCAAAGTCGGTGTATCGAAAACGTTGCTTTAAAAATTAAATAAACGACGGCTGGCGTCTTTATTTTAAATCTGAACAAAATATTCGATCAAGGATAAGGTTGAAAAATGATGTGAAAAACGGTTAACAGTTCGGAAACCGTGGGCACATCCACTCGGTGTCCGCCAAAACCTCTGAAATGGTCCATGGAGCTACCAAGATTCAGGTCATTCATCTAGCCTTACATGTAAAGCGCAGCGCAGCGCAAACAGAAATGAAAGCGACCGATAAAAAACACTAAAAGAAATGGCCTACTAT
This sequence comes from Magicicada septendecula, assembly GCA_034769895.1. Lineage (NCBI taxonomy): Eukaryota > Metazoa > Arthropoda > Insecta > Hemiptera > Cicadidae > Magicicada > Magicicada septendecula. The sequence continues at coordinate 7,438,202 of CM068376.1, read as the reverse complement.
GCAAGCGACGACATGCAGCAGTAACGTTGGCCCCAAAACTCAGTAGCTGGTGAAAAAAAATGCGAGTCCGGAATAGGATCATCTAATCTCGGCTAAGACCCGGTTAAAGAAGCTGACGAATTGAAAATAAGACATAACCATGAGATAGATGAGCTATTGAAGCATGAGGGCATTGTAAGATTTTATAAAGGCTCAGCGAATACAGTGGTTAGGTCACCTGATGAATGATCATCGTATGACAAAGAAAATTCTAAGGGCGCAAGTCTGTAAAAGCAGAAAGAGGGGCCAACCTACGATAAGATGTGCTAGAAGATCTAAGAAGAATGGATGTGAGGGGTTACATTGAGGTGGCAATTGATAAGAGTTAATGGAGAAGATTGGTGTTGGAAACCAGGGCTGTAGTGCTAAAGGAGAAGATGAATCTCTAGTAAGATAGTGAAAATTTCAGTCGATTTTTCTCATCTCATATGTAATTTTAATTGATTAAAATTAGTCGAATTAAATTAGATAAAACTCATTTTTCTTAACAAATAATTTTACAAAATAAACTATATTTTGTACTGTATCAAGGCTTACTGGTTAGAAGTCCTTGCAGAAGGGAAAGGCCCGCACTCCATCTACTTAGTGGTGTGTGGCCATGTTAACTCTGGGAACCACTGTTGAAGACAGTGCACCTATTTTTGATTAAGTGAAACGTAGATTGTGTAGATGGGGCTAGTCGTACACGCTGCAAATTGGTATTGAGATAGTGGTGTCACAATATGAAAAACAACAAAGAAAAGCGTAGTTAGAAAAAAAAACTCATGAAGGTACAGACACCTCACCATAGTGATCAGCATTATTTTAATTAGAAACAACGTAATAAAAAAAAAATACTGGAAGGCGTAGTCAAGGTCCGCGCCGTAGATTTTCCGTGAAAACATCACAGTCTACCGTAGCACCCGCCATCGACGCACGCGCATTGATGCCCGACGTTGACAACACGACGATATTTGGTGATCGCAATACATACTCGTCTGGCGCTGTCACGTTGCCATTGATCTCTATATTATCACTGTTTTCTGTATTGCCTTCCAACGACGTCTGCACATGATCTGTGGACGTTTGGACTGTCGGTGGCCGCTGTACGCCCGATGGGCCACCTACGTTATTGCTTTGCGCCGTTTTTTCATTTTCTTTTCGATGCTGCCGTAGCTCTCGCATTTGCTCGGCACTGGACTTTTTAGGTTTTTTAAATTCCTTTCGATGCGAGCTTTCCTCTGATTTGCGTTTTCTATAATTCCGCGCATATTTACGACTCATATGAGACGACATCTTTAATTTTTTTGCAATTTTCAATTTAATACCGATTTTTACATATATTTCGGCGAATATTTTTATTGTTTCACTTTGAGTCCTAGTAGTGCTTTTCAAGCTCTTTACAATGACAGCCGAATCAACGTCCTAGCTAAACGCGTTCTCACGCTACACTAATTTATAATTTTACACAACGCTAATTCACAACAATCACGCGCAGGCGCCTACACTAGCCCGATGACGTCACAGGCAAAACAAACACTGCACAACAAACACGTACAGACATGCTCTATCCATTGTGACCTCAACCGTTGTTATCGCATTATCAGTCTCGTAGTTATTACCGATTGAAATCTGACGGTATTTTGTAACACAAGAAAGTTTGACCGGCTATCACTGTGCTTAACGAGCGAACAGACGTTTTCACGTCAAAACCTACAAACACTTCAAATGTGCTTTCTCGAAAAAGTTCGTTTTTCATATTCAGTCTTCCCTTTCTGAGGCCTCCGTAGAAAGTAGGAAACGAGTTTGTCTGACAAGTACGTCAACATAGGCGTGTCCAACGAAGGTGCCACCGGTGCCGTGGCACCACCACTAGATTGAGAATTTTTTTGTTTTTGTTTTTTTTACGTGCAGAATATGTTTTTACGTAGAAAATGCATAATTTCCGTGACAGTATTCCTATTAAACCGATAAATATATGAATCTAATCAACTTTAATTTCGTATAGCTTTTCTCACATAATCTGGCGTCGGCCGTCGCGTCAGGAAGCGGCTGCATGAATAGTGTAGTTGCCGTCGTTGCCGTGTTTTTAGGCCTTACTCAGCGCCAGGGTGGCGGCGCCAGCTGACTAAGACATTTTCAAAAATCTTCCGGGGGAGGACCCCAGACCCCCCCCCCCGGAAGCCATTCTTGGCACCACCACTACTGAAGTCCTGCACACGCCTATGTACGTCAAGCAAAGTTTTCAAAAGCAATCAGAGGCGGCCCTTATACGTAGACGAACATAGGACCTCGGGGAAGTTTTAAATAGGAGGAAAAATATCATTTTTGAATATGAAACACCAGACGATATAAATGCAGATGGATAAGATCTTCCTAAAGACGTCACACTCTGTATGGTTAATGACATGAACAGCTTAAGGACTTTCACAAGATTTGCAGAGTTACGAAATGACGAAGAAATCATTGATTATGGCATTAACGTCTTTCTTCATAGCATTAAAGCGTTGAAGAACTTTTCCATAAAAACAACTACCTTCAAAAATTGCCGACTGTGCAAGTCGAAGGTTTATCATACCGTGATATAAACCTAGTTGAAGACATATGAAAGTGCTGTCAAGACTGTTAGGACCACAGTGTTGATGATATACGTTAGGACCACAGTACTGTGGTTAAGGCTTAGCCAACGCATCTCACGTTAGCGTTAATCGTATCCACTGAAGATGGCAGTCGGTGGCACTGCCGAAACGTCTCGTTTTGTCATAAACTTTGGACCACGGCCAAACAGCCCAGGAAGTAATTTTAACCAGAAAAAATACCACAAATTTTTACCTAAACACCTATGTGGCTTTAAGCGGTGCCAGTGCACGGTACGGTCGTTTGATAAAAGTCGATCAACCACGTCTCAAGGAAGTTTCTCTTCACTTGTGGTTTAAGTGACATTTCTTCAAAACTGGACTTTTCTAAAGTCACTGTTAAAATCAGTACTGCAAAGAACAGAACAATAAGCTACCTACATTATGTACACATATTATACTTACATTGTGTTGACTTATTACAAACATTTAATATCTTTATGATGTTTATACTCTCTCTGTTAGTTAAGGTGATTATTCACTTACATTAATTCAATGCCTCCTCCATTTCAAATTTTAAGGGGCCTCTTAACAATATTCTCTTGGTGTACTGGAAATCCCAGGGCAGCCACTGAACCTGAAGGTACACTATTTTCGTTATAAAAAATATTTTGTGAAACACAGTTCATTTTAAAACATGAAAAATTGTAACTTTCTACAACAATCGGGGAAAAAATTGTAATCAACATAATAAAAAATATTAAAACTTTTAAAACAAATTTTAAAACGTTTAATTTTTCAACAAAGCGTTGAGTCTCTATTTCCAGTTGTTGTTTCAGTAAAGCACATAAAAGATAGTTATTTAACATTGGTGACGTATCCCTGTCGACTCTGCTTAATATGTTTCAAAGAAAAACGATCGTCAAGACGATTTAGTGGTCTGTCGAGTTGTTCCAATTACTGGACACAAAACGAGCGCCAACACCCGACATGACACTGAGTAATTTGTCGTATGTATTATTGGAGTGGGCAGACAGACATTTCAACGTTCATAACTCGAAGCTCCTAATTGAGGCCATTACTACGTACCGCCAAAGTAATAACGTGAATTAAACGTCTGACGAGCGTCTGTGACGTAAGAGAAATTGGCACACTTATTTTCGAATGTAAGTAAAGAGTGTATAAACGCGTAACTTGGGAGCAAAATTCTCAGTCACTCAGTGCTGTACTAGTCACGTCAGCTGATTTACACTGACTGGCAAAACTGATTACAGCGCCACAATGCGACTCCGGCACTAAATGTTCCTAAACACAAACACAAAGTGAGATTGTAGAAGCAGCAGGACGAATATAATATCAATTTTACATTTTGAATTTGTCATTATCCATCACGTTCCGGCTCCTCCTATTATCTCTAATATCCCAATTCTCTAACCTCCTACATTTCTTTAGTTTTAATTTTCCACGTCTTCATCTCCATAGGGTGTAGTGGTGACTAAATGCTGTGTCTCCATTTATTCTTCTGTTATACATTACACATTATATATTTTTGATACTAATTCCTTCTAATTCTTTATATTTGTATGTGTACATACCATTTAAATTTCTCGGGCTAACTACTTTTGCTGTATTCTCTTCTTCTACTCTTTTACTTACCTTGCGTCTCTTTAGCCCTTTTTTTTAATCTTCTCCTGTTCCTCTACATGTCTTCTCCTACCCATATATTTCTAAACACACTCATTATTTTTGTCTATACCGCATATATTAATAAATGATATAAATATTACCATTAATATGTAAGCTTTAAACATTTTATATGTCCTTACTTGCGTAGTATTATTTATTCTCTTGCTTCTCATCAGCTAAAATATTTTGTCTCGAGACTCTTTGCAATTTAGAATATTGTTTATGGGCCATCTGACTACGGCTACAAATTTCTTGAGTATCCAAACCAATCTTTTGAACGCACAATTTTGTTTCGTAATACGAAACAGATTGCTCAGTATTTCTGTACTCGAAAGCAACGAAACTTCAACAAAAGTTATCACACTACCAAATTTCTAGATTAAAGTGTTACAAAGAACATATAAGTTATATTAAGAGAATACTTGCTAGTTTTTTCCTGTTGTGTTACTTCCCTGGTTCTTTCTAACTAAACTTTATACCTAAGTTATGTTATAACTATTCTTTATAACTAAACTTTATAACATAACTAAACTCCAGCCAGAAAAATGAAACAACCGATCTCATGACGAACTGTTTTGTAACACTGAACATGGACATTTTCGAACATTATAGTTGTCTAATTTCTTATCACAAAAGTTACAGGAAGTAGTTGTCTTTGTGTCTTTGAATGAGTGACTTTGTAAACAGCTAGATATATCATATATGCACCAACATAATCTACATCAGTAAACGATGAAGCTTTGTAGTGCGACCAATTAATATTTGGCTACGGAAGATATTAGTTATGCTAGGCTTTGGAGGGAAAATTATAGCAAATCACAGTTTAGAACTTATACTACGCTAACCTGAAACCGTAACGTTATGGTGTTTTCCCACTGCTTCAAACTGTTCATTGATTTCTGACGTAACAAGGTACATCGGCTTGCAAAAACCGCATCTTCCGATCACTAACGAAATAAGTGAACAAACTGAAGAACTCGTCGACTGGAAAATATGCACTACAATTGGGACGGGTAACAGTCTGAAGATGTAATTGTAGGTGAAACGCAACGTGGGATGTGTCACTCAGCACACAACATTCCGCTGGCACATAAGTGTCAACGAGTTGCCTTACAGGATGTTTGCCACAGCCAGTAACGCAACGCGGAACGTGTCGCTCAGCACACCACATTCCGCTAGCACAAAAGTGTCAACGGCAACTACACGCGCTGTCGGACCGGTCCAACGAAGCCGAAGTTACATCGTGTTATGTGTGTGTCGTTATTGTGATTTAGTAAATATGTGCAAATGTGTTTTTATGTGTTTTATGTGAATTTTAACATTTGACGAGGATTACTGATGGTGTGACACATGTCACGAAAAGCGTCTATATAAAAAACGCTAGAACGAAGTCACTGACGGATACAAGGTAATTAAATTATAGTGTCAATGAGTTGCCTTACAGGATGTTCGACACAGCCAGTAACGCAACGCGGAACGTGTCGCTCAGCACACCACATTCTGCTAGCACATTAGTGTCAACGAGTTGCCTTACAGGATGTTCGACACAGCCAGTAACGCAACGCGGAACGTGTCGCTCAGCACACCACATTCTGCTAGCACATTAGTGTCAACGAGTTGCCTTACAGGATGTTCGACACAGCCAGTAACGCAACGCGGAACGTGTCGCTCAGCACACCACATTCTGCTAGCACATTAGTGTCAACGAGTTGCCTTACAGGATGTTCGCCACAGCCAGTAACGCAACGCGGAACGTGTCGCTCAGCACACCACATTCTGCTAGCACATTAGTGTCAACGAGTTGCCTTACAGGATGTTCGCCACAGCCAGTAACGCAACGCGGAACGTGTCGCTCAGCACACCACATTCTGCTAGCACATTAGTGTCAACGAGTTGCCTTACAGGATGTTCGCCACAGCCAGTAACGCAACGCGGAACGTGTCGCTCAGCACACCACATTCTGCTAGCACATTAGTGTCAACGAGTTGCCTTACAGGATGTTCGCCACAGCCAGTAACGCAACGCGGAACGTGTCGCTCAGCACACCACATTCTGCTAGCACATTAGTGTCAACGAGTTGCCTTACAGGATGTTCGCCACAGCCAGTAACGCAACGCGGAACGTGTCGCTCAGCACACCACATTCTGCTAGCACATTAGTGTCAACGAGTTGCCTTACAGGATGTTCGCCACAGCCAGTAACGCAACGCGGAACGTGTCGCTCAGCACACCACATTCTGCTAGCACATTAGTGTCAACGAGTTGCCTTACAGGATGTTCGCCACAGCCAGTAACGCAACGCGGAACGTGTCGCTCAGCACACCACATTCTGCTAGCACATTAGTGTCAACGAGTTGCCTTACAGGATGTTCGACACAGCCAGTAACGCAACGCGGAACGTGTCGCTCAGCACACCACATTCTGCTAGCACATTAGTGTCAACGAGTTGCCTTACAGGATGTTCGCCACAGCCAGTAACGCAACGCGGAACGTGTCGCTCAGCACACCACATTCTGCTAGCACATTAGTGTCAACGAGTTGCCTTACAGGATGTTCGCCACAGCCAGTAACGCAACGCGGAACGTGTCGCTCAGCACACCACATTCTGCTAGCACATTAGTGTCAACGAGTTGCCTTACAGGATGTTCGCCACAGCCAGTAACGCAACGCGGAACGTGTCGCTCAGCACACCACATTCTGCTAGCACATTAGTGTCAACGAGTTGCCTTACAGGATGTTCGCCACAGCCAGTAACGCAACGCGGAACGTGTCGCTCAGCACACCACATTCTGCTAGCACATGAGTGTCAACGAGTTGCCTTGCAGGATGGTCGCCATAGCCAGTAACGCAACGCGGAACGTGTCGCTCAACACACCATTTTCCACTGGCACATGAGTGTCTGCGAGTTGCCTTACCGGATGTTCGCCAGAGCCAGTAACGTAACGCGGAACGTGTCGCTCAGCACACCAAACCACGAGTGTCTACGAGTTGCCTTACAGGATGCTTGCCACAGCCAGTAACGTAATCACAACAATGCGTCAGTAATCAGAACGCATGATGTCTCCTTGTGTTTAAAGACACCTAATTAATGCTGATACATAATATGCAAACGATCCCTTGCACAAGTATACATCACAACAATGCGTAAAGACGTTTCGTCGGAAAGACGTTTAGAAGTACAATATATTGTACTAGGTCCGGACGATTAGAATTCTTAGCAGCAAATTTTTAGAAGAGGTTTCTAGAGAAGCTGATAACTCTGAGTGATTACTTGTTCGTTTCTTTGAATAACCTCTCAGTTACTGTCGAAGAAATTTGCCTGTTTATTTTCCTTGTTATTTAAATTTGTAAGTGTAGAGTAGAATATTCAAACCAAATGTAGGCTATTTAAACGTACGTGGAACAGTTATCAAAGAAGTGATCGATGAAGTGTTGAAAACCACGAGTGCTAAATTTACAACAAAGGCAAAAGCGAAGGTGGCGTTTAAGGAGTAGCCCGCCCGCTTCTTGCGACTGCCGGTTACTGGGAATTAGCAGTTGTACTGCCAAATTGGGCTGTAGCCAGAAACATCGATGGAGTGAGACGGACGGTGTTCATTCCTTGCCAGCAATTCTGCAGCTCATTTCTCACCCAACTAGTGCAGTATGACCGCTGTCCTGCTTACTTTGTCTGGTGATCGAAATTTTACGCGCAAATTTACATAAACGCATCACGTGGCCGCCAGCATCAGCCACAGAATACATTCAAACAGCGCTAGGCAACGTGGTCGGAGATGCATGGGGACGTTCGTGTCCAGGTCGTTGGTTTGCCGAACCGTCTGACTGTTAGGCGATTTATGGGAAATATTCGGCCTATTTTTATTACTTTTGAATTACACATAACGTTACAGCAGCATACACAATATAAGATCTGTGACTAATTAGTCGGTATTAAGAATTCTAGCTTTGAAACTGAAAAATCAATTATATAATTATTACAATAACACATGATATATAAGGATGTGTTAATTAAGACATAATGAACAACAAAACTAATGAAGCTGCTAGTCAAACTGCATCTTTACAGCGTCTTTAACCGTTACTCAAGTATGGCCAAAGTGTTTTCCGAGTCTTTAGTCCTATAGGGAACAGGGTGCCCTAGAAATAGTCGGCGTGTTTGCAGAATTCGATGGATGGCTTCACAGTGCACTTCTTCTTCTTCTTGTATGGCGTCACCGTTCGGAACCTTAGCCTCCATAATCACCCGCCTCCATTTTTCCCTGTCCTTGGCGATCGATGTCCATCGTTTTATTTTAAGTAAATTATCAGCATCCCTCGCCACTTGGTCAATCCAGCGTGTCTTGGGTCTTCCGACAGGCCTTTTACCCTCGATTTGACTAAACAGTACCTTCCTAGGTATTCGGTTGCCTTCCATCCGAATGATGTGTCCTGCCCATTGCAATCTGTGCAGTCGGATGGTGGTGGCCAGATCATTGTCTTTATAAAGCTTGTATAGTTCCTCATTGTGACGCATTCTCCATATCCCATTCACTTGGATTGGTCCTTATATTCTCCTCAAAATTCTCTTTTCAAAGGTATTGACTATGTTAGCGAATTGTTTGTTCAGAGTCCAAGTCTCACTGCCATATGTTATCACCGGTCTAATCATAACTTTATATAATGTGACCTTGGACTGACGGTGGATATTCCTTGTCTTGAATATAGTTGTCAACGAAGCACATGCTCTATTTGCGGCCTGTATCCTTTTCCTTATTTCGTTTATTTCTTCATTATCTTCTGCCATACAACGCCCCAATTTTTAACTATTTTCAGGTATAATGGTTCGATTTCAAACTGTTCAGGTTTCCTGGTTTTCCTTTGAGTGGTGATCACAACCTTTGTTTCATCTGTATTAACCTGTAATCCTATCTCTACTGCTTTATCTTTGAGTTCCTGGAAGGTTTCTTTTGCTCTTCCTTGGGAGCTTGCCATGATAATAATATCATCTGCATATCCTACGATTTAGACCATTTTATGTTCTAATGTTAAGTTCCTATCAATTGATAATTTTCCGATCACATATTCAAGTGCTAAGTTGAACAGGGTTGGTGCCAGCCCATCGCCCTGTTTTAACCCTTTCGTGACATTAAAAGGATCTGTCGTACCCGTTTGCAATTTAACTTTGGCTGTCGTCTATATCATTGTCAATCTTGTCAGTTGTACTAATTTAATGGGTACCTATTTGAAAGTACAGCACTATTTCTAAAAGTTTATTCCTATCTGTGCTGTCATACGCTTGCCTAAAACCTACGAAGATTTGTGTTTGGTCCAGATTGTTTTCCACATTTTCTTCTTCAATATTTTTGACTGTGAAGGTTTAGTCTATAGTGGATCTTCCACTTCGGAAGCCACCTTGGTATTCCCTAAATATTCCTACAACATATGGTTCCAGTCTCTTCTGCAGCATTCAAGTGAATATGTTTTAAACTGTACACAGCATTGAGATACGTCTATAATTTCTGCAGTCCAATTATTTCCTTTTTTATGAATAGGTACTATTAAGCTAATGTTCTATTCTTAACGCATATATTCCTCCTTCCATATTTATTGAATCAACTTATGCATCTCTCCTTCTATGCCGCCGTATTTTATCAGTTCGTTTGAGATTGAGTCAACTCCTGGGGCTGTAAAATTCTTCAAATGTTGTATAATGTATTCCACTTCCTGCAGACTGGGATCTTCTACATGATCGTCAGTTATTTGTGGTTCTTCAGAGTTTCCTTCCCTTGTACTTGATACCTTTGGATTCAGCAGTTTATCAAAGACTTCCTTCCATCTGTGCTTTATTTTTAATTCATCTCCTATTATATTACCTTCTTCATCATAACAATGATTCGTGTTGGCTATAAAGCCGTCTTTTTTATCGGCCATCTGAGGATCACATGCCAATTTCAATTCTTTATTCCTTGTTCTTTTCTTTTTCTCAAATATTCTTTCATCTTTTCACAATGTCTCTTCTTCCTGGTTTCAGTCCACTTGGAACCTGCATTTTTCCCTTTCCTACCCTGGACTCCCTCCATTTGTAACACTTTTATCCGAAAAACTTCTCTTTCAATTCCTTTTTCTGCGTTTGTATTATTTTTTCCTAAATCCTTTTTGACTTCTTTAATCCAACTTGATGTTGACTTCTTCCCCACAAATATTTAAAGGTCTGTTTTGTTATCCTATTGTCGTCTATCCTATATAAATGTCCAAAAAATAATAGTCTTCTTTTTCTCACTGTTTCTGTTATATTTTCTATACTTTGATATATTTCAACATTACTTCTTAGTTTCCAACCTTCTCAAGTTTTTCGTGTGCCTAATATTTTCCTAATAATTTGTCTTTCCAATATTTCTAGTTTGTCTAAATTAAAACCGTCTTTAATATTATTGATTTTCTGGTAGGCCAGTTTGGTATTGCCGTCTGTGAATTCCTGTTTAATTCTATTGATTTTCTGCATTATGGCAGTCCTTTTCTTTTTTTTTTTTGCAGACTTTATTAACTTTCCTTCTTAATTCTTTATATTCCTCCCTTCTCGGTCTAGTTGGTCTGCCGAGATATTACTTATATGCATCATTTCGTTTCACAGTGCAGATACCAAAGGCAGTGCAATCAAAGCGCCGATCCGTGAGCGGCAGAAGTCATAGCATTTTGCTCCGTAATACGGATGGACCACACGAGTACAGTAGAGATAAACCCTAATGTTGTTAGTCCAATTCAAGTGTCCGTGGCGAGTATCTACGTGAGCTTTGCGTAAATAACCGGAGCCTTCCTGGTCTAGAAACGTCCAGTAAACAGGTCTAGCGACTGTTGATTGACATTGCCAGCATCCTTCGGCTGTAGTTAGTTTTACGTATTTTCTCACAGCAGTCATAATGCATCTATTTAATAAATATTATTGTTATTAGTAACTATTGTAGCCTACGTGTTGGATAAGATACGAGTACGGTTACTATTACACGTCTGCAGTATTGATTTCTCCAGTAATTATCCAATTATATTTAACTCTTGAGCCACGCAATCTCCGCACAAAAAAAAAAACTAATACGTTTCCGATTTTTCAGGACTTGTATAAAACTAATATTATTTTTCATACGCCAGAAACGAGAAACAGCGTTTATTCCCCAGGTAGACTGTTGGTTTTCTACTTACCAAGGGTACAAAGCTGTCTGTGAACCTTTCTTCAACAAAAGGTTGCGACTTAACAATGACGGGAAAGCGTGAAATCTGGTCGGATAACGGTAGTTGCATGTCTTTGTAGCAACAAATTGCGATACGCTTTCCGTCGCGCTTCATTTAATTTTAATCCAATTATTGTTCGCACGAAATGTTTTACATTTTTTGTCATACTTACATTGGATTAATACGATGATAAATAGTGAATTCGCAAACGCGCGCGCACTTTCGCCTCCTCTCCACACCACACAAAATACATTCTGCACGTGTTTTGTCGAATAAACATTTTAAAAAATTAATAAATCCTGGAATTTAAATAAAGAGTGTTCCATTAAATGCAAAAAGAATTGTCACCGTTTGTTGATGCAGACAGCCGCCATCAACACTTGTCCTGGCGTTAAATACAGTAAAATTTGTCTGTGGAATATTACCACCTGTCCGAATACTTTCCATATCTACGTAGCGTTTTCGCGTTTATAAATTAATTTAGCTAGTTAGCTATCAGTTGTCCTCATAAAAAGTTTATTTCTTTCTCTTTACAATACTTTCTTTCATCCCATACTTTATATATTCTTTCTCATCGTCCAATCAGACGACACGTCGACCAGAAACCTGATAGCAACCCTTAAATTTTTCTGAAACGACCAACAGTTATTAGAGTTTTTCTGTCTTGTACGATCCACAAGGTAGACAGATGTGCAATACTAAAGAGGGACTTTGTACAGCTCTTGAGCTTATAAGGTCTCCTCGATTCTTTGTTGATATGTATAGTTGAACTACTGATTTCCATCAGAAACCTATTATCTATTGTAACCTAAGATGCAGCAGGGCTCGAAGGAATAGAAATGATAAAAATCCCTTTAACCATGATACAAAGATTTTCCATAATTATAATGCTAGAAAACTGTTTGATATTTTTCTTGTAAGCTGCGTTTACGCATTGGGGATACGGCTCAGATGCTGGAAGGCTGTCTCTAGGCGTTGGATGCGACACAACTGGTGGCAGGTTGTGGGTGCGCGTTGGATGTTCCGCAGCTTCTGGCAAGTTGCGTCTAACCGGATACGATACAACTGCTGGCAGGCTGTGTCTAGGCGGTGGATGCGACACAACTACTGGCAGTGACTGCCCCCGCAGCATCTTGCAAGCTGCGTCAAGGCGTTATATCCGACAGGTAATATTTTTTGGCTGGGTAAGTCGTTGAAAATGGCACAGCTGCTGGCAGGCTGTGTCTAGGCGCTGGATGCGAGACAACTGCTGGCAGGCTGTGTCTATGCGTTGGATACGGGACACCTGCTGGCAGGCTGTGTGTGGGTGTTGGATGCAAGACAACTGCTGGCAGGCTGTGTCTAGGTGCTAGATGCGAGACAACTGCTGGCAAGGTGTGTCTAGGCGCTAGATGCGAAACAACTTCTGGCAGGGTGTGTCTAGGCCCTGGATGCGAGACAACTGCTGGCAGGCTGTGTCTATGCATTGAATACGGCACACCTGCTGGCAGGTTGTGTGTGGGCGTTGGATCCCCTCAGCTTCTGGCAAGCTGCGTCTAGGCGTTATATCCGACAGGTAATAATCTCTTTTTTTCACCCGGAGTTAATCTTCGCTTTGTTAAGTGTTAGACCGTCAAACGAGTGCGGTAGTCCTAGTGTGATGCTGCAGGACCCGGTTATGCACGGTTGTTCATATTTCGACTAGTAGAAATAACATTCTGAGTTGGTTAAGTTCGTGTTAGTAATCGTCAAGTTCACCATTTCCAAGACAAGTGGCATAGCTAAGTGGTAGTGTCTGGAAGATTGCAACTCCCCTCCCACAATGAGATCAATATAGTTAGTAAACCTGCAGATTCGCAGTACTTCCGTGATGTAACATACACAGAGGACTAATCCCTATTACCGCCAATCCCCTATTACTCTTTCCCGCTTACCATCATACCCGTCACTACTGAAGAATCCAGGTCATTATAATTGCCTTCCCCATGTGGCTATACTACAGTCACTGGAGAAATAACGCGTTAGGGTTAAGTCTAATACCTATAAAAGACATAATCGCCAATGAAGGGACTAATAAAATATCGATTGCTTATAAATACCATCATCATATACTGAAAAAGTATTGGTAATACTGGAATACTTACATATCCTTTATGATTTTAGACTGATCGCTTGTACGGAACGCTAAAGCTCTTGAAAAACCCATTAATAGTTTTGACAAAAATCGCAATATAAAATACGATCACATAAAAACGCCTACCACATAGCTTTAACCGTCCAAAATGAAACTGTATTAAAAAACGTAGATTAAAAACGTAATTAAAAAAAAAGTCAACAATGTGTTATTTTAATTGATGTTTAAAGCGCTTTTAACGCAATTTGTACTAAGTACAATTTTTTAATATTTTGTATTCCAATATATCATACTTAGATCATATTTAGATAAATCTGTTTTTCTGCGAGTCGTAGTTTGTGTGTATGTGCGTGGGCAGTCGGTGTGCGCGAGTTTGTTTAGCGAAAAATGTTGGTTCGCGACGTACAATAGGCGGTGGTGAAAATAACTTTTCTTGTCAATAACAAAATTATGCGGTGTCGTCCTTACATTAGTGTCAGCGCTTTCTTTTTGACCGTTGATTTATCCTCTGCAACGATACAGCCATACGCTGTATTAGGCATTAATTTGAATAAATATAAAATTTGTAGAATTTGTATAAGTTATGGGTAAATGGACAGGTCTGAGATTGTAAAAATATTTCATTGTTAGATTAGGGGAGAAATTAACCTGTTCCGACAGGCAGTGAACACCTGCTCAATTGTATGTGTGTTACACGTGTATCTTGTGTGTGTTAGTGATGCATGCAAAGACAGGAATCTCAGCAACCCGCCCCAAGTAATTAATAAAATAATTATTTTAATTCACTGTGCGAAAACTAATTAGTGTATGAACAAACCAAAGGCACCAAAGTGTGTGTAAAATTTATAGTTATCCTCAGTGAAAAGATGACGTTAATAGAACACGCTATGCGAAGACAGTGCAAAATAAACGTGCCAAAAAATACGCAAATTACCCTAAGACGCTCAAATTAATATAGTGAGTGCTTAATCGAATTAGCTATGATTTGTGCTATCTCGATTCCGTGCAAAACATTGCTATGTGCTAATAATTGCAAATAGTTGAAAAGGTTCGGGAGTGGGGGCTATCACGTGATATGCAGGTATCGACAGGACGATTTTGGAGCTAACTGGCGCGGAATCTCGAGAGGGTATAAATTAAGGGTTCGACTAAAAACCCTTCTCTTCATTTCAAGACACAGTTGCAGTCGGACATGCTGTCCGTCGCCAGAACAGTTTTATTTTTATTTCTATTACAAGTCGCAGTAACGGAAGAATAAAACGTTCGTTAAATTCGTGACAATATTCCGGAAAAAGTAAATACCGAAATCGTAAGTCTACCAAGAGTATATACGGAAAAGCTACCAGAGCGACGAGGGATGCTGGACGTTAGAAGATGTTTAAGATCTACCTTGCAGCAGATAACAACTCTCTGATGAGGACCACACTGCTGTAGAACTACGTTGGACTCTAGACGTATCCAAAAACACACGCTGCTGTAGAACGACGCTGGACTCTAGACGTATCCAGGAACACACACGCTGCTGGAGAACGACGCTGGACTCTAGACGTATCCAGGAACTCACGCTGCTGTAGAACGACGCTGGAATCTAGTATCCAGGAACACACACGCTGCTGTAGAACGACGCTGGACTCTAGATGTATCCAGGACCACGCCAGGACAGGAGGAATGGAAAACTAACTCTGGACAACGCTGGACCTCCGACAACAAATCGTAAGATCATCAGAACTCGAGGTGACATGCGTAATGCATTTTAAATGATTTTTTAAAAAGAGCTCATAAGACTAAATCAAAAGACAATAAATTAAAACAAAGAAAAGTTTATACTTAGTAATAATATTTTAGAAATGTAGATAAATGTTTAGTCAAAAGAATGAGAGATCGCATATAAAGAAATAATAAATAAAAAGAGAATTTAAAGTTGAGAGAGTAGAGTTTGTTATCAAAATAAATAGTTAAATTGATTTGATAATTGAATTATAAAAAAGAATAATTTAGATTCGAATATTAAAACAAATGCCAGTCTAAAAGTAATTAATATAAATTTCAATTTAATTTTAAACATTGGTATAGACTGAGCGAGTTGAGGTCAGATCTGAATTAAGAGAATTCAATTCCAACTACATTTTAATTTTACATTTTATTAGTAAATCAATTTATTAACATGTCTAGATTAAGATTATTAACATGTCTAGATATAAGAGGTTTTTAAATATGTGTAACACTGCATATTATAAGATATAAACATTTAATAATGAGCAATATCGTGACCAAAGATTATTAAGGAAGTTTATGATTATTTATAAGATTGAGTAAACAATAAATATGAATTTTAAATATTCATAAATACAATACTCTTATTATAATTACACCTGAACCCCAATTACACATACAACCTACATTTATATATATATATATATGAAAGTATAGAATGGCTCCCAAAGAACGTGGGGCTATACAAATTAAATTACATATAAATTTGTACACATATATCGTTGTATAGAATGGCGCTCCAAGATCGTGGGGCTCCACAAATTTAAATTATATGTATCGTTGCATAGAATGTCGCTTCCAACGTGGGGCTCGATATATGTAATTATGTACTGTTGTATAGAATGTCGCCCTTGAACGTGAGGCCCGACACGCCTACATTTAATAATTAATGTATGCTCTATGATTACCAATGTTTGATGAGTTATATGATAAAACTAATATTATATTTTAATTAATTTTGTATGTTATTATTTTAAAATTGTTGTGTGTATTGTATTGTAATAACGCAACTGGCGCCCACCTAAATAAACAGGTGTAATTGTAACAGGAGTAAATAAAAATAAATAAATAAGTAACAGTTCAACAATAAATATATAAAAGCTTGCATACGATTCACTAATAATAATAAATTATAAATAAATATTTTTAATAATTCAACATGACGACTCCAGGAAATTTGGACATAGAGGCGTTTCAAACGATGATGCGTGCTTGGATAGACGAGATAAGCACAAAACAAACAGAAAACATAAATGCTAAACTTAAAGAACAAACAGAAAGTTTAGAAAATAAATTAGAACAACAGCCTGAAAATTTTAAACAAGACACGATAAAAATTACGGAGAGCTAGGAGAGTTAAAAATTGATAATCTTGAAATAAAACAAAGTATAATTTATATAATATTGAAAACTTTCTCAAGTGAAACTTACTTGTCTGTTTTGTATGTAGAACGCGTTTCGGCGTCGTGTTCGCCTTCTTCAGCTTTGCGACAGACTGCCAGTACCTAGTAACGTTTGTTGGTTGGAAGGTATAGTGGGGGTGGTGTATAGAGGAAGGGGATTGGCGCGGGGATCCGAATTATTGTTTGTTTTGTGTATAACTGTGTCGAAAAATATATGTGATTTGGTCGTGTGATTGGTATTGCAATTGGTCGTTTAGTATGTTGTTTGGTTGTGTTGTGTGGTGTTTGTATATTTCATACTGTTCAGCTGTGTTGAGTTTTCGCCCTTTGGGTAAGAGGTGTAATATTTCAAGATTAGTATCTATGTTGGTGTAGCTATGGTTATGTGTGTGTATGTGTGTGGCAAACGCAGAATGTATATTGTTGTTGGAAAGGGCCTTTAAGTGTTCAGAGTAACGGGATGAAAAAGATCTTCCCGTCTGGCCTATGTAGAAACTATTGCAGTTATTACAATTTAATTTGTAGACACCTGTTCTATTGTATTTGTCTATGTTCTTGTTTGTATCGTTGATGTGTTTTTGATGGTATTGTTGGTTCTGAATGCTATTTTGTAATTGTGTTTTCTGAATGTGTTGGCAAGTTTGTGTGTGCTGGAGTTATGGTATGTGAGTGTGATGTATTTCTTGTGTTGTGTGTTATTGGTATTTTGTGTTTTGTTATTTTTGTTTTTGATGCGTTTGTGTAGTTTGTTTATTATATTGGGGTTGTAACCGTTTTCCATTGCTATGTATTTGATTGTGTTGAGTTCGTCAGTATAATCTTGTTTACTTAAGGGTATTTTGGTTAGTCTATGGAGCATATGGTTGAAGGCTGCATGTTTATGTTGTGTTGGGTGGTTTGATGTGTTGTGTATAACCATGTCAGTTGTGGTAGGTTTCCTGTATATTTTTTGTACGTGTGTGTATTGTTAGTTTTGTTAATTGTCAAGTCAAGAAAATTTATACTATTGTTTTGTTCAATTTCCAAAGTAAATTTTAATTTGTGGTGTATTGTGTTTATGTATTTATGGAAGTTTTCAACTTGTCTTATGTTGCCTTTGAATAAAAGTAGTATGTCATCAACATATCTGTGCCAGTAAATGATCTTGTTGGTGTATTTGTTGTTGTTTATTATGTGGTTCTGTTCTATGTTGTGTATATATATTTCTGCCAGTATTCCTGATATGGGGGATCCCATCGGGAGACCGTCTGTTTGTGTGTATATCTTGTTATTGTATGTAAAGTAATTTTGCTTAGTTATTATTTTGGTAAGTGTGATGATCTCTTGTATGTGTGTTTCAGGTGTGTTGTTTTGTCTGAGTAAATTTTCTAGTGTTAGTATGGTTTCTTGAACTGGGACAGTGGTGTGTAGATTGGTGATATCAAAAGATGCTAGTGTTGAGTTGTGAAAGAAAACTGAACACATCCACAACCCCCACCCCGACTGGGGTAGTCGTCTGACTACACCTCCGGAAGGGCGCTTAGCTGATACCTTCACGACCACCACCTTCGAGCCTACGGACCCGGACTACCGAAGCATTATCCCCGCCGACCTGGAGCCCGACCTGACATACTTGACATTGCTGTTGTCAAGGGCGTTGTCAACCAGATTGAGGTTTCCGTGTTAACGGAGCTGTCCTCTGACTATTGTCCCATTGAGGTGCACGTACCTATCCGTCACACGATTGGGAGAGCAGCACGAGGGGTGGTCGAGTGGTACCGATTCGGGCCTGCCTTTTGTCGCAGAATTCCCGAGGAAGTTCCGCTCGATACCACTCAGCACATCGACGAGGCGGTCGCCTTGTTCGATGATCCCGTGGTCTCTTCCGTCGGCGTGTGCTTACGGATGAAGCCTAATCTAACGCCCGATTACCACCGGATCCCTGAAGAAGTCCGTCTTCTCGCTTTAGAGAAGAATAGACTTCGGAGACGGTGGCAGCGGACGCGAGATCCGGACGACAAGGCCAGCTTCAATCGGGCGGCCGGCAAGTTACGTCGTGACTTGCAGGCCTTCCGACGAAGCTGCTGGGAATTTGAGGTCGCCAAAATGGCAGACGATATACAAGAGGGAAGCTCCGTTTACAGGATTCCTTCCGCGATGACCGGGAAGAGGCGCCGTCCTCCACTCCCGGCCATCAACGGACCTGGGGGAAATCCCCTTGCCAATCCGGATGAGAAATCTGAGTTCCTGGCCGGGCACCTGGAGCTTTAATTTGCTCCTAACGCGTCCGGGGACCCAGACTCCGATGAGGAGATAGAAGCCGAAGTTGAGGCTTATCTCGGCAGCCCGATCACCTCCGACCCGAACCCACTTCGGTGGAAGAGGTAACGGACAGGCTTTTAGTGCTTCGGCCCCGGAAGAGCCCCGGACCGGACGGTGTTACTAACACCGCCCTACAGAGACTTCCGGACCGGGGAGTTCGCTTCCTGGTCGATTTTTTCAATGCCTGTTTCCGATTCGCCTACTTTCCTAAGAAATGGCGTTCGGCTACGGTCACGATGATCCCGAAGCCGGGGAAAGACCACAAATTCTCCGAGAACCTCCGGCTTATCAGCCTGCTGTCGTCCACTTCGAAAGTCTTTGAACGACTAGTCCAGCGGCGGCTAGCGGTCACCTTCAACGGTTCGACATTCTGGTCCCCGAGCAATTCGGTTTTCGTGCTGGCCACTCCTCGACTCATCAACTGATGCGCTTCGTGGAGACCGTGGCCGAGGCCGGTTGCTCGCGAGAGCAGACCGTCGCCGTTTTCCTTGATTTCGAGAAAGCTTTCGATCGTGTTTGGCATCCAGGCCTTCTATACAAACTCACGGAGATTCTGCTTCCGGATTACTACATTCATTTGATTGCTAGCTTTCTTCGGAACAGAACCTTTCGTGTGAGAGTAGATAACACCCTTTCTTCGGCAAGGGCTATTACTGCTGGTGTACCTCAGGGAAGCGTCTTGGGCCCCCTGCTTTTCTCTGTGTACGTCTATGATGTGCCCAAGTTGCCTGGCACCAGGTTGGCCATGTTCGCTGACGACACGGCGGTGTATGCCGTCGATCGTCGAGCTGAAACAGCAGTTATCTGGCTCCAGGAACAATGGAAAGAGTACGTTGATTGGGCAGAGAAATGGAGGGTTGCCATCAACGCGGCCAAGAGCACAGCAGTAGTCTTCTCCAGACGCTTAAGGCTCCCAGACAGAATCTACGTAAACGATACTCTGTTGCCCTGGTCTCGAGAGGTCAAGTACCTTGGGTTTCACCTCGACCGACGTCTCACCTGGCGGACACACTCTGCACAAGTAGCACGAAAGACCGCCAATCGTCTCTATCAATTCCGTCCCGTGTTATGCAGCAACGCTATGACCCGCCGCCTAGGGAAGCTTATCGTCTCCACCTATGTGGTGCCGATGGTTACCTACGCGATACCCGTTTGGGGCTACTTGGCCAAGACCCACAAGCAAAAGCTTCAGTTTCTCCTTGACCGAGGATTTCTCTGGGCATGTAAAGCCCACTACCTAACATTTAACAAAACGATCCGTGACTCCCTGCGTGTCCGTTCCCTGGACGCCACTATACGGACATTGTCCCGAAAAGTTTATCGTCGCTCCACCCGATTCCAGGGCAACCACCTGATTAGCGCCCTCGGTCGCTACCAATCTGTGCCAGGAGAATCTTGGACCCGGCCTCGGCGTACACTCACCCTCAGTTAAGTAATTAATTTAAAACCCACGGCCGGTAGCAGGCCACACCCTAAATCCAGACCTATCAGTCGACCCTGCGGCAGGAGCTCTAGTTAAAGCTCAAGACGTAGTATATGAGCGGGCGACGGGCAAGCCCTTCGTCCCGCACAGCCATTGAACTTGTGCTTCACTTAGCCCGGACCGTGTTTCGAACACCGCTCGAATTCGACTGCCGGAGTCAGGAATCCTTTGTTGGTGGCCCTGTTAACGTGCGTCTAAGACTGGCCTACTTTCCCAGGAAATGACGGAAGGCGATGGTCATAGTGATCCCAATGCAAGGGGACCCTTCCCTTGCCGACAACTTTCGGCCCATTAGTCTCCTATCAGCCATGTCAAAGGTCCTCGAACGCCTTGCAGCGGCGTGTACAAGACGTTCTAGGAAACTTCGACGTACTGGTCCCCGAACGGTTTAGCTTCCGTGTGGGGCATTCCATCACTCATCAGTTGATGGAGTACATTACGGCAAGAGCAGACCGTCGGCTGTTTCCTAGACAGTGTTTGGCACGACGGGCTCCTGATTCAAGCTCCGGATCTAGATTTCTGACGGATAAGGCCTTCTCCGTGAAAATAGACGACTACGTCTCTTCAGATAGACGTATCACAACCGAGATACCTCAAGGTAGCGTCTTATGGCCTCTCCTGTTTTCAGCCTACGTTAAAGACGTACCCAGAGAGCCTGAAGTCCAGTTCGCCCTATTTGCCGACGACACGGCGGTTTATACAACCGATTGGAACGCTGACAGGGCAATCATACGACTCCAGCGCGCACTCGATGTGTTTACCACCTGGACGGATAACTGGAAAGTTGCCGTCAACGAGACCAATAACTGCGCGGTGCTATTCTCCAAGCGCCGGAAAAAACCGCGAAGACAAGTGATACTCAGCAGGAAGTTCTTGCTCTGGCCGAGAGAAGGAAAGTACCAACTCGATCGTCGGCTCACCTGGCGTGCCCACGCCCAGACTCGTCTGGGCTTTCCAATACTTGCCAACAAGTCTATGATCGGCAAGCTACGTAATTCGATTGTCAACGCGTATCTGTTGCCGATCAACACCTACGCTATCCCCGTCTGGTGTTATCTTGCCGCTGTTTATAAAAGAAAGCTCCAAAGCGTTCTCGACTGGGGGCTTCGGCTAGAGGCCATAACCCCCGTCGGTTCCCTTCTCGTGTTTTGAGAAGTGGACTCTGTGCCCTCTCCTTGGATGACACCTTGTGGTGTCTTGCACCTAGATTTTACGTTCGAGCGGCAAGGACCCTCATAGCCGGCCTTGGCAGATAGCGTCCACGACCAGGTGAATCTTGGTCACGGCCTCGGCAAATACTGTACTAGAACGGCCTAATACGAGCATGCCGTTGTAACGCCCCCTGAATAATAAACATATTCCGTTCTGGACCTGACCTAAAGGCAGGAGTTCCTACCGGTAGCTCGGTACTTGAATCTCAAGGGGACGTCTCAAGACGCACATCCCCTCAGCTCTGACGGTCCAGTCCCTTCCATTCATGCGTCGATCTCCGCACGGTACGTCGGCACTACGAAACGTAGCGTGAACACAAGCGATACTGTCGTTTAGACCAGTCCGAGAAGTCTGCCGTTGCCGAGCATGCCTTGTCCAACGAAGGCCACAAGATCTTGTTCGATGAAACCCAAGTGTTATCCTTGATTGGCGTTGTCCAAGTGTTGTCCAAGTGTAATTTGGCGTTTACAGAGAGGGGCGATCGAGCTCCACCGCTGCGGAGATAGAAGCATGAATAGAAGGGAAGAAGCCATGGCCATTCAAGCATGACCATGACCATGAAGCATGACCGGTTTTCGTGTTTAAAGCTAGCTAATGGGAGACGAGAAGAACTTTGACTCGAGGAGTAGCGCGATCCAGTCAGAATGCTTTATTAATACGATATTTCTGTTTCTGAAAATTTATTAATATCAGAACGTTTCAAGGGAGGTTATTCGAAATGTCAGTCTCTTGCAGGGCTTACTACCTCTTTCCCGCCACACTGAAGAAGGCCGTTGTGGGCACGGCCGAAACGTCTGTTTTTGTTTTTGATATAAATTTGTTGAGTTTGTTATATATAGTTCATGTTGCTCTCATGGACAAGTTTTTCGATAGCAACCATAATTTTCTTAATGCTGGACCACGGCCTAACAGTCGTTTTACAGGCAGCGAAAGCCTACGTTCTTCATCCTGTTTCCTAAGTATGCCGTTTCTTGTGCTTTCTCTTACGGCCTCTTTGCTTTTATTTTACCGGTCTGTAGTTTTTTCACGTTTTGTGAGCGTGGACCGTTACCATGGAATAAAACACAAGCGGGCATTATGTTTCTTTGGTACACTTTAATTTTACTTCCATGTTTCTAAAGGAAATGGAAGTATGGTGATGGCGAAAAAATTCGTGTTCGAGGTAAGGGCTGATTCTGATTTTACTACCCTCAAAACATGAAGAAAAGTCATTTTTTGGAAAGTGTGTGTGTGTGTGTGTGTGTGTGTGTGTCTGTGTAGAAGTTTTTATATGGCGAACGATAACTGCCGAAAATTCAAACAGAATCAAATACGTTTTTGCATGCTTCCCTTAATTGTAGAGTAATCAAGGTCTATTGATTTTGGTGAAGATCGGTTAAGGGACAGGGGCAGTTTACCTGCAATGTTTTATGTTTTAACAAGGGTAATTTTTTCTATGACGAACGATAAGTGCTGCACATTCAAACAGAATCAAATAATGTTTTGCATAAGTCCCTGAATTATAGAGCACTCGAGGCGTATTGATTTTGGTGAAGATCGGTTAAGGAGAAAGGGTTGTTTACCTGCAACATTTTATGTTTTAACAAGAGTAAAGTACTTAATTTTGATAAATAAAGTACCCTGAAAAGAAGATCATAATAATCCTCTGTAGAAACATAGATGAAATATTTATAAATGAAGAGGCCAGTTGAAGGGGGTGGGAGTAATTTTCTATAAATGAAAATGATAGTTGAAGGGAGAGGGGATAATTATTATTTATATGTCATGTACGTTATCGGCATCAAAGAAGTAGTTTCTTGTTAAAATTCCTTCCCGGGCTGTTTGGCGTGGTCCAATGTTTTCTGCAAAACCAGACGTTTCGGCAGTGCTTTCGACTCCAACATAAGTGAAAATCGAGTGCGCTAACGTGAGGGGTATTCGTTAGTGACCACAGTACTGTGGTTAAGGCTGAAGAAAGAAGTAGTTTCTATGGAAATATTTCATTTCGGAAATGATTATAAATATAAATTTTAGAACATGGAAGTCATATATGCTTCTCCATACCGATATTTTGTATAAATCGTACTTCATTTTCAAACTTTTGTTAACGGTTCTATTAATAAACAGTTGCTTTCATATCGTGGGGTCACTGATGGGGTTATTGGTGTCGTGGGGTGCCAAGTCCAAGTTTTAATTATGTTTCAAAAACGACATTTTTATGGATTTCTCTTTTCTTTTTCTTTTTTTTAACAGATATGTAGTCAATGAAAAACTCTAATAATAATAAAAATTAACCTTGAAAATCAGTTTTATAATTTATTAACCTTTAATTTTAGTTTTCCTAAAATTCACATGAGTGGACTTGGGTACTAGTAACCCCACGATATCCTACATCTGTATCAATATTTTCATTTTTTTATATTAATAAAATGCTGTTTATTCACTAAATAAACTTTATAATCAAGTATAGTATATTGTACGTAGATTAAAAACGTTGTGACAATTTATATTTATGTATCTGTGTGTGTGCGTGCGCGCTCGTGTAATATTAGGGACAACAAGATTTAGTGTGTCGTAAGGTGTCAGGGCGGAAAAGCAAAGTTTGAACCGTCCAAGTTTGGGGTCGATGAGAAGGGGTAATTAATGACACTGCGCGCGCCAACTCACAAGTAAA
The DNA here is from genome assembly GCA_034769895.1 of Magicicada septendecula. Classification (NCBI taxonomy): domain Eukaryota; kingdom Metazoa; phylum Arthropoda; class Insecta; order Hemiptera; family Cicadidae; genus Magicicada; species Magicicada septendecula. The sequence goes on along the minus strand of CM068376.1, from coordinate 7,413,782 downwards.
TGAAAACAGGTTTAGTGAGATTAATTGAATCGCTCAGATTATTTGCGGTCGCCCAGTGAAAATGACAAACCGCTGTAGACGGGAAACACTGATAAGTCACACACACTGCACTCTTTATCACAACTATAACAAAGAATATTTATGAAAACGTTTCCGTAACGGACGGCCAACTACCAAAAGAACCACGTGGGTAAACCGGTTTTCTGCAAAAATTAGAGGAAAATAACGACGTTGTAACATTACAAAAAAAAATCAGAAAGCACTTGTGATGCCAATAACATAATTACATTTTCTTTCTATAATGGTGCACGCTTTGCTAGAATTACGTTTGAAAACCAAATTTCATTGTCGTTTTTAAAAACAGTAGGACGATTTCTAAAACAGGCTGCCTACAAAATGAAATCAGCTATTCGTTGCGATGCTGTTGAGGGGTTAGTAAGCGGAATAGAAGACGAAGGAAAGACGACAAACCGATGCGATATTATGAAATGAAGACACTAGCCCGGGGTAAAAAGCGTGGCGGCCTTGGGCAGAAAACACAATGCGGTTACTCCGTCCTCTACAATGTTAGATGACCCATCCATCGTTACCGCGTATGTGATACGGTACATCTAGGATATTGCACTTTTGTGTCTTTTCCATGATGTGTCTACAAACAATTCTCGCAGCGTTCACGAACCGCCAAGATCCTCCACCAACGCTCCCGCCAGTCCCTACTACTACAGTAAGGGAGAGGTGATGAGCATACCACTACACACATACATATGACGCGCGCCTTCAATTCCACACGCACAAACGCTTCAATTCTATTCTTTTTATTTTGTTTCAATTTTTTGTTTGTAATTTTTATTTTTGTTTTTCTATTTTTATTTTTTTTATTAGACGCACGCACATACGCCTTCAATTCTTTTATTTTGTTTCTTTTTTAAAATTTTTATTAGGAGGGTTTTTTATTTTATTTTCATGATTATTTAATGTACATTACATTAATTACATAATCTAGGATTATGTAATATAAAGAATAACGTAAATAATAAACACGAAATAAATGTACAGAATGAAAAAACACAAAATATACGTATGAAAGAATAAGCGTATGTAAGAAGAAACGAATGTAAATAACTAACTAAAGAGTAACTTTGACAAATGAAACAATGTAACTACAGTAACTCCTACAGTTCTCCTTTCTAACGTAAAGGTAGAATCGTAGTTTCCAAACAGAAACGATAAATGTGTTAGCGGTAGTGGTATGCTAATCATCCCTTACTGTAGGGGTAGGGACTGGCCGGCACGTTGGTAGGGGAGCTTATCGGGCTCGTGAATGCTGCGAGAGTTGTTTGTAGACACATAATGGAAAAGACCCGCTCTTTCTATTTTTGTACTAAAATTTTTTTTTTTTTTTTAAATTTCCTTTTACAATCTCTTTGTGCCTCAAAATAGTCACTCTCTTTGTGCTTCACCTAATCATCAATAAAACACGTAGATCGTCGTAATCCTTAGCACTTTATTGAGGAAGCAGGACAGTCACCAATTTATAGGACCCTACCCGTTTTAATTGCCTTTTTTCATTAATTCGAGTTCGACGACCTGAACATAAAAGCGAGATACTATTTTTGAACAGGGAGGGACACACACAAGGTTAGCTAAGTCTGAGGCACGGTGGCAATTACAGCTGGTCATATTTTTACGTAACCTATCACTGTAGTTTGTATACGTGTATCTTCGCAAGTGCCATGAATGTGTTTTATACTTTAAGCTTTTTTTTAACAGTGTTTGTCATCGGTGTGCTTTGCTTTATGCTTTGTTAAACAATTATCAATAATATTTTGTAAACTATAAAATACGAATTTTTAAGATTAATACATTATTTAAGATTGATTACTACTTGGTAAGTAACCAGATACGTCTACATTTTAAGTTTTCTAGGAAGCATAAAATAAAACACACACATATAGACTTTCGTTACTTACCAAGTTGCAATATATATATATATATATATATATATATATTGCAACATTATAAATAGGATGGGTACTGTGCATTGCACCAAGTAATTTAAATAGGTGATTAAAAGACATAAATAACGCAATTTGGTAATAATAATCATTCAGCCTGCAATATAAACTGTAATAGAACTTGCATGTTGAGACAGGGAGTAGAGCCAGCTGCTCTCTGCATGTGTGTACACACGTAAAAGATTTGTGTGAGTGCGACTAGTTCATTCATGAAAAGCACCACCCTTTTTAGTAACGATATAAATTATTGTATTTAAATTAATTTATAATGCTTGTGTGTATGTTAGCGAAAAACTAAAGACACCAAAATGTGTGGTTAAAAATAACAAGCAAGTGTATAAAAAATATTGAAAAACATACAAAAAGTGTTACTGTAGTAAGTTAAAAATCAATAGTAATTAGAGTAATTAAGATAAAGAAAAACGGTTTGTGCATGATGAACGCCTAGAAAGTTACCGATCGAATGAATATTGGATAATGTGCTAAAAACTTCGCAATTCGCGAAGACGAGCAAATTAAATGTCATTAGAAAGCGTGGGGTAAGAGTGACGCACTTAACAATTTCAAACATGCAAAATATTGTCGAGACACGATTTTTGGCGCTCTGGGTATAAATACGAGGACGCGCAAACATCGTTCTCTTTCTCGTCAGACCATCTTAGCGGCCGAAGGCTCTGCTCAAGAACTACAACTTTTCTTCGTTCGACTACTGGTGTAATCAGAGGCTATGTCCAACAACTAGAACTTCTAGATTTTATCGACGACCATGGCAGCCAAAGAATCTACTTAGAAACGACAGCCACAGTAGATCAACCACAAGAAGAGTACGAGAATCCAGTGTAGCAGAGTACGAGCATCCAATGATCCAGAGTGCGAGCATCCAATGATCCAGAGTACGAGCATCCAGCGGACGGAGGACGACTAGACTCCTAGAATACCCGACTCCAGGACCGAAGAGGATCATCCGTATCCAGGACCGAAGAGGACACGCTTAAGATGTACCACACAAATAACAAGGTGACAAATAACCATGCATTTATAAGTAACCAAGACCGAAACAAAAGACTTTAAATATTAAAGAAAAAATGAATAAACAATTCGATTCTAGTATGAGTTATGTAACTGTATAATTGTAGATATATTTTTGTTTGTACGTTAAGTACAGTAATATGAAAGACTGTGTAACGATAAGAGTTAGCAGTAACTGCAATTTAAAATATAATTGTTAGTAGTAAATGACGACCTTGTCAGAGGAAATTAATAGAAAGCAATGCATATGCCATAATAAAAAGAAATTAATATAAAAAATTAAAAAAGTAGATAATCAGTAAGTTAACTGAGCTAGCTGAGAGCAGCATAGAAAATTAATAACGATGTATTAGCAATAAGATTTTATAATATGTTTTTGTGTCAAACAATACTACGAATTATACGTAGTAGGTACGTAAAAATACGAATCATTTGGAATCGTAAAATAAATAAGAAATTAACGTGTAATCTGAGATTGCAAATTATACGTATATAAATGTCAAAATAATAATGAGTTTCTAAACCGCAAAACAAATAAAAAATATCGGTATGGAGAACCATACATGACTTCCACGTCCTAAGATTTATATTTAAAATCATTTACGAAATGAAATGTTTCCATAGAAACTACTTCTTTCCACATATTGCTTCAGCCTTAACCACAGTACTGTGGTTACTAACGTATACCGCCACACGTTATCGCACTCGATTTTCACTAATGATTGCAGTCGACGGCACTGCCGAAACGTCTGTTTTTGCAGAAAACATTGGACTACGGCCAAACAGCCCGGGAAGGAATTTTAACAAAAAACTACTACTTTGTTGTCGATAACGTAGTACACATATAAACATTATCCCCTCCCACTTCAAATATAATTTTCAATTATAGAAAATTACCCTCACCCCGTTCAAATAGCCTTTTCATTTATAGATATTTCATCTACGTTTCTACAGTGGATTATTAAGATCTATTTATCAGGGTACTTTATCAAAATTAAGTACTTTACTCTTGTTACAACAAAAAATGTTTCTGGTAAAATACCCTTTCCCCGTAACCGATCTTCACCAAAATCAACAGGCCTTGAGTATTCTACAATTTAGGAATGTATGCAAAAACTTATTTGATTATGTTTGAATTTACGGCTCTTATCGTTCGTCATAGAAACGATTACTCTTGTTAAAAAATAAAAGGTGGCAGGTAAACCACCCCTTTCCCTTAACCGATCTTCACCAAAAAAAACACACCTTGAGTACTCAGCAACTTAGGAACGTATGCAAAAAATTATTTGATTCTCTTTGAATTTACGGCAGTTATCGTTCGTCATAAAAAATTACCCTCGTTAAAACATAAAACGTTTCTGGTAAACTACCCCTTTCCCTTAACCGATCTTCAACAAAATCAAAAAACCTTGAGTTCTCTATAGTTCAAAAAAGTATACAAAAAGTAGTTGATTCTGTATGAATTTACGGCAGTTATCGTTCGTCGTACAACAAATTACCCTTGTTAAAACATAAAACGTTGCTGGTAAACTACCCCTTTCCCTAAACCGATCTTCAACAAAAACAGTAGGTCTTGAGAACTCTACAATTCAGGGAAGTATGCAAAAAATTATTTGATTCTGTTTAAATTTGCTGCTGTTATCGTTTGCCATAGAAAATACCCTTTTTAAAACATAAAATGTTGCCAGTAAACTACCCCTTTCCGTTAACCGATCTTCACCAAAAACAATAGGTCTTGAGAACTCTACAATTAAGGGCTGTATGCAAAAATTATTTGATTCTGTTTGAATTTGCGGCTCTTTTCGTTTGCCATAGAAAAATACCCTTGTTAAAACATAAAACGTTGCAAGTAAACTACCCCTTTCCCTTAACTGGTCTTCACCAAAATCAACATGCCTTCAGTCTTTTACAATTGAGGAACGTTGCAAAAAAGTATTTGATTCTGTTTTAATGTGCGGCAGTTATCGTTCGTCAAATAAAAATTACCTTTCTTAAAACATAAAATGTTGCTGGTAAACTGCCCCTTTCCCTTAACCGATCTTCACCAAAAACTGAAGGTCTTGAGAACTTTACGAAGCAGGGCTGTATGCAAAACATTATTTGATTCTGTTTGCATTTGCGGCTGTTATCGTTTGCCATAGAAAATACCCTTGTTAAAACATAAAACGTTGCCGGTAAACTACCCCTTTCCCTTAACCTATCTTCACCAAAAACAATAGGTCTTGAGTACTCTAGAAATAAGGGCTGTATGAAAAAAAATTTTATTCTGTTTGAATTTGCGGCTGTTATCCTTTGCCTTAGAGAAAAAATCTGCAGACACACACACAGACACACACACACACACATAGACAATTTTCGAAAAATGACTTTTTTTTCATGTTTTGAGTGTAGTACAATCAGAATCTGCAATAATCTCGAACACTTTTTTTTTGTCATCACCATACTTCCATTTCCTTAAGGAACATGGAAGCAAAAAAGTGTTAATAAAAATTGAAATGATTTATAAACAAATCAAATAGCATTATTATAATTATGATTACAATCTTCATTCTTGCACACACACGAATTTAATGTAATGTAATTTACCTACAGATATGTCACACATCAATTATTAAACACATTAAATATGGTAGTGTTGTAAATGGCTTCCAAAAACGTGGGGCTAACACATTAAAACCGTGTGTTGTTGTAATATATATTATGCAACGTTACAACAAGTATTATACACACTTACACAAATACAGTACCATGTACTCAACGCAACTATAAAGTGTATACACCGGGCAGGTCGCAGGATTTTTTTCTCGTTTCGTCAATTATATGTAGTTGCACAATAATTAAATAATTTTCAAAGGGGAGTGAGATGATGTTGACATGAAATAATTATTTAAACCCCTTTCAAAATATTCATTCTATGATTTATTAACATTAATTAAAAAATATTCAAATATTAAAATTTTAAATATTAGATAAATAAATATTCACTTTTATAAGCTTCACAAATATAATGTAACCTACTATGCTGTTCATAACGTATCAAAAAAATAAACAACCATATAATCTTACTAGCTAAACAAACATGTTAAACAAGTTATTTAAATCCTTTTTATTTTTGTGTGTCTGAAATTAACTCAAATTTTAAATAATAAAAGCAACTCATTTATAAACAAAATAATATTAAGACTCAAGTATAAAATTTATTGTTGCTATAAACAAAATAAAAATAATATAACATTTACTTCCAATCTATTATTTATTTCTACTGACACACCCTAATTTTTAACATACAACAAATGATTGGTATTTCTTTTCTAAATTTTCTTGTTAAATTAAATTCTCTTATTTAACTACTATTTAACTTTAAACTTTATTTATTCACTGTTCATAGGTAAGTTCTTTTCGAGAGCTCTTTTCACAACAAAAAATATAATTTTTTTTTTCACCTGCAGGTGTATTATGCCGTTACCGTTGCGTGTGTGTGTGTGTGCGTCCAGAATCCTAAGAATTTGATGATGATGATTATGCTGATGCTGTGTTCGTTGTCTCTACGGGTTGTTGTTGGTGATGCTCCAGAGTTCCTCCATACGTCTTGGTGTGTGTGGTAAAGTGTGTGTGGCCCTGATCGGTCGGTAAACCGGCAGCGTGACGTTGTGTGAAATTTCTTAAGTCTGAGACCAGCCCAAAATTGCTGGTGGTATTTATACTGGACGGGGATCTGACAGGTTCAGGACTGTTTTCGACATGTTAGATATTGTCAGTTCGTGCAAAGCGTCCTTTTAATTACAAATCACTTTTGGGTTGATTTTCGTGATTTCATGAACATCCTCGTAGCATGAGCGATATCATTGTTTGCGTAATTTTTTTCTGATCACTCACATATACCACACTTATTAATTATTATTTAATTACCCTACTAATTAACATTACATTAGTTAGCGTCTTTATTATTGCCATTTTTGCAATAATTTTATATCACCATACTCGTTAAAAATGCCTTAATGTAATGGTGTCTTTATAATTGGGGTAAGTCTTTGTTCACAGGTTTAAAACGTAATAATTAGTTTATTTTAATCCGGTTAAAACCTGATTAATTGACAACCAACAATTCGTACGTGTCTCCCCTTCTCGTTGTTCAATGCAGGTCGGAACTGGCGTACACACAAACGCTGTATTTTATGCTACCGAAGCAGGTGTCACTTTCGACAGGCCCCAGCCTGTACTTTACCGCACAAAATTGTTTAAAACTGTTCGTCTTATTCTTTTTACACTAATTATTTACAAAACATACCGCCCTGGGCAAATATGCAAATATATGTATTGTTGCAATATAGCCTATATATATATATATATATATATATATGTTGTTGTGATGATAAGTATGTTTAATTCGATTTGCGAGTGACTCCCTCGGACAAAAGGATGACAGTGAGAAGCTTTTCGATGTTAAAATTTGAAAAGTGTCACTTTTCTGACACTCTCTATGTACACCAATCAGATTGCAGAGTTAGCGTTTTGAGTCCACATTGACACAGTCAGTATTCATCGACCGTTATGCTGCTGTCGGTGTAGCCGTTGTTTGATGATGCCCATAAACATGTCAACTTAACTACACTGATGGGAGACTAAAAATTAATTACGATTGATAACAATTATTTGACATACTGTATTACTGAATTGATGCTGGACATACTGTAAACTGGGTCTTCCTATGTATCTATTTATTTTTAGCCTTTCCTCCAATATGGTTTTGAACGCCAAAACGTATATCCCGGATTTTGTACCTTTCTGGTATTATGTTCGTAAAACTTATTCATTTGTCACTTTGTCTCTCCGGCTAATCCTCATAATTCTTCTACAGTAAAGACTTTACAATTATGAACATTTTCGGAGACTCGACCTTTAATGCAATTTATTTCAGTAAAATTCAGTCAACTCCATGTAGTCTCACTGTATTATATTTATTTTGCGACTATTCACAGTGAGATTCCAATCAGTTAGATATTTAATCATTGAACTAACAACTTTATTACTGTAGATAGACCTATAATTAAAAAAAAAACAATACATTTTAAATGAAAGTATGATTGCTGAAATAGTTAATTCATTTAAATTCCATGAATAATATAATAAATCGTGTCTACTGTTATAACTACTGAATACCAATGAATAATTTTATTATGCTCCTAAAAAGCGTTGTAATTTTATTAACCGCCCTCAACTATCCCCCCTCTCTCTCTCTCTCTCTCTCTCTCTCTCTCTCTCTCTCTCTCTCTCTCTCTCTCTCTCTCTCTCTCTCTCTCTCTCTCTCTCTCTCTCTCTCTCTCTCTCTCTCTCTTCCTCTATCCATCTCTATCTCTATATCTGAGTTAGCAGCCCGCCATTCCTCTAGCATCTCTCTACTACAGGAAAGCCTTTAACAATTTTTGTGGTGTCCACTTGTACATATGCCAATGTTATAAGACCAAGTTCCATATGATTTGAGAATGGGCTAGAAAAGAATTAATAGACCGACACGGACGTATTACTGCAAAATAACGTAGAATTAATAGACCGACACGGACGTATTACTGCAAAATAACGTAGAATTAATAGACCGACACGGACGTATTACTGCAAAATAACGTAGAATTAATAGACCGACACGGACGTATTACTGCAAAATAACGTAGAATTAATAGACCGACACGGACGTATTACTGCAAAATAACGTAGAATTAATAGACCGACACGGACGTATTACTGCAAAATAACGTAGAATTAATAGACCGACACGGACGTATTACTGCAAAATAACGTAGAATTAATAGACCGACACGGACGTATTACTGCAAAATAACGTAGAATTAATAGACCGACACGGACGTATTACTGCAAAATAACGTAGAATTAATAGACCGACACGGACGTATTACTGCAAAATAACGTAGAATTAATAGACCGACACGGACGTATTACTGCAAAATAACGTAGAATTAATAGACCGACACGGACGTATTACTGCAAAATAACGTAGAATTAATAGACCGACACGGACGTATTACTGCAAAATAACGTATAATTAATAGACCGACACGGACGTATTACTGCAAAATAACGTAGAATTAATAGACCGACACGGACGTATTACTGCAAAATAACGTAGAATTAATAGACCGACACGGACGTATTACTGCAAAATAACGTAGAATTAATAGACCGACACGGACGTATTACTGCAAAATAACGTAGAATTTATTTTTCCCTCTTCACAAATATTTAAAACTCTCGGTGACCATATTGTTACGCCATTACAGAAAATGCTACGTGTTTCTCGGCTATTCCAGAGGAGTGCGGCTGTAATGTGTGTGTGCGTACACATTGCTGCTACTTTGAGACGAAGGGCAATTACGTGACACTTGTCACGCGTCCGCAGCCGAGACTTTTCCAGACTTCACCTGTCCGCGCGCACTGCGTTCAAGGCCGCAAGTAATTACGCTCTAGTGTTTTCTACTAGCGTTGACGCGTAGTATGGATTATTCTGTAATCTCAGCGGGGTATAAATATAAGAATTCAATGACGCTTAGTTTCAATTTATGTGGCGATTTATTCAAGTGAGGTTCGAGTTTACTTAAGGCGATTACTCTGTGCGTTCAACTGGTTATTAGTGAAAAGTGATTATTGTGCGCTACTCTATTAGTTGACATTATTATTGGTGTGGACAAACTTAAGTTGAATTATTGTACGAATATAATCTTGTTGAATAACGTGCTGATTACAAACTTTAATTGTGATAATTAAAGGGTTTTTAGTGACTTAATTGGTGTCTTGTATTTTGTTTTCTACTGTGCCATACAACGATCAGTAAACCGTCGTAACAATATAATGAGTAGTGGAAACAAATTAACTTGACTAGTAAGCTCCGTGAGCTGAAAAACTCTTTCACTTTTTAAACGAATACATTTTCCGTTAGATCAATTTCAACTTAAGATAACTTTTCAGTAAAAAAAAACAAAACAAAATTACAAAAACCTTTAGACAACTACTGTTTTAGTAAAACAACAACTGTAAAACACGCTGTCGTACAATTAACACTACTAAAAATTCCAAACTACTGCATTAGTTTTTTAGTTAAATTTATACCCATAACGGTAACGAACATCTCTTCCATAGCGTTGTCTGTATATAGTACATAGGAATGTTGTGTATCGAGTGTTGCAAAACATCTGCTTCGTTCCGTTTGGTTGTTACACACTCCAGACATGCCTTTACGACGCACTAATCTAGATATATTCATTTAACTCACAGTCATTAGCAATTACTGTGTTAACGGTCTGGCTCTGCAGATAGCGTCTGCACTGTAGTAGAAGAGCTCTTTCAGTGCTTAAAGTAATCTTAACTCTTCGGCAATTCGAAACATCCGAAGTCATAACACCCTAGCACATTGCGGACAGCATTAGCTCAAGCATTAGTAATACACAAGAATCAACCAGGATTTCCTTGTGGGACGCATTTAGATTTTTTAAAAATAAAACCACAAAAATTAAAAGAAAACCCTATACAAAACAGAAAAACAAAATAACATATTTGATATTAGTTGTAATCAAGAAGCTAAGTGTGGAAAACTAAGGGTTAGGTTTATTAAGTATCAATTTAACAAAGTCATGAAACTTAATATTACAGTAAGTTCTAAGACGAAATCTTACATCACAACATCATCATCATCATCAACCGTTCAAGGTTTAGGCGCATTCTCCTGTTACGGCCTTATGTTTCTCACCGCCTTGCTACCGGTCGTCCAACGTCTTTTCTCCCATCCATGTGGTTGGTAATTATAGGCTAACCGTGGAAAGCGGGTATTACCCATTCGTTGCAAATGGCTTTTCCATTTTTCTCTATACAACACTATCTTTTTCAGAGTGTTTACTATTACAAAGCAAATATGCTGAAATTTACTCACTTTGCTGGTCAGATCCACGTTATGCCCATACATCACAGCATAAATAAAATTAATTAATTAACTAATTAATTTGTTAGTTTGGAATTAGCACAAACTTTCTCCCTTCTTCTGCAGTGTTAATTGTTTTGCAGGGGTTTTAAAAATTTCGCCTCAGCGAGTAGCTGTCTGTAAATATTAGTAGCAAATGGAACTATATCCGTCCATTGGCTTTCTCAGAGAAACAAAATCGAAGATTTTCATAAAATGTGCTTTACAGGCCGTCAAAAACAAACGTTTCAAAACTACGCTAGTAGGTGTACGTGGTTAGCCGCATATTATGTTGAAGTTGTCGTACAAATCATTTCACTTGTAGACACTGTGGAGCGTTTGTAAACTGGATAACTGTATTTTGTAACACTGCCGCGTTTTATTATTATTAGGAGATTAGTATTAGGAGAGCAGCGGTATAACTAGTGGGGGGTTGATTAAACGACTTTCTGGTGGGATAAGACTAGCTTGCAGTTTGGACTCCCAATTTTCTTAAGGAAATATGAGAAATGTAAGATTCTTTCCATATAACTCATCATCATCATCATCAGTGGACAGCCCACCGCAGACCTCAGCTTCCTTCAGGATTTCCTTCGAGACTTCCCTATCCTTAGCCAATGTCCACAAATTTTTCAATCCAAGTACTTTCACATCTTCTACGATTCCATTAATCCATCGTAGTCTAGGTCTTCCACGTCCTCTCTTTCCTTCTGGTTTGCATTTCATAATTCTCTTAAGAACATCCTCTTCATTCATCCTCTGCACATGTCCTGCCCATCTCAGCCTAGCTATCCTAATTGATGTCACAATATCAGGCGATCTGTATAACTCATAAAACTCTCTGTTATACCTTATTCTCCACTCTCCACCTTCCCTAATGGGTCCATAAGTTTTCATCAGTATTTTCGATATACTAAAAATTTATTGTATAAATAAATTTTATTCTTTTCGTCTCTTGACGTTTACTGGTGCGTACGTAATTGTTGCAAATATCTGCGTTATTTACCAAATGTTGACTGATTGTCATTATTAAGACAACTTTAATTTTACTTTATTAACTTACAAAAGTTGTCATTCACGTTATTTTTACAATTACTTATAAGCCTTATTTAACACACGCAACTGGTTTAGATACAGGCCTACGTTAAGTGATCATAGAATTTTGCTGAAATTTTTAGTAGCTCAGCAATGAGCTAATTTTTAATAGAGTAATGAACACGTTTTAAGATTGTTATTCTTGTTTAAATAAAGTAAAGTACTAAGCTAAAAAATGCAAAAAAATGACTAAATACGGATGATGGTAATTGGTACTTTTAAACAGTAGGCACAATCACGTAAGGTTGCAATGGCAACAAAACCTGTCCAAGTCAAGGGCTAAACTGGCAAATCTCCAGGGGCCTACAAGATGAAGAGGGTCCACGTTCTTTGTTTTTTTTTATTTTATACTGAGAAAAGCATTCTAGCAAAAATTACAAAGTTATTTTGCAATAGAGAGACAAATGGTCAAACCTAGGGGTAATTAAAAAAGGCTTTTGTGTAAATTGTACTTGGCTAATTAAACAAAAATTACGTGTACACTGAGTAAAATTTGCAGTATTTTTGTCATTTCCAAGAAGTCTCTTAAAAGTTTTACTAGGTTAACCTAGCAAAATTTATACGAAGGCTTTTAATTTCCCTCAAGTTCGACTTATCTCACAGTTGTAAAAAGACTTGTCATTTTTTATTACACAATTTTTCTAATGTATAATTATTAGTGAAATACAATGTCGTTTTAGTGGTCTGAATGAAGTTTGGAAAAGTTCGCAGACACATACAGCAAAGACATTTCCCCAGCATTTTCGCGTGAGATTTTAAGTATGCGTTCGAAACTTCGTGATGAGATCTCAGAAGCGACAGCAATCAGTGAACTTGCTTGTCTTCTTATCGTGAAAAATCATTTTCTTGCGTCCTGTTTTCCGGAAGTTTGTACAGTCTTGATGTTGTTTCTGACCATTCCTGTCAAGACTGCCAGCGTGCAGCGTTCGTTTTAAAAACTTAGAAACATAAAGAATTATGTGAGAAGCAACATGGGGGATTCAGCAGTTGTATTCATCTAGCAGTCCGTATCCGTAGAAGCTGGACTTTCAGGAAGTTATAGACAACTTTCTCGAGATCAAAGCCAGACGGAAAGGACATGAAAAATATGGCATGAAAAATATTACAAATTTTATAATTTCACTAGAAATAAATAATATCCCGAATTTCTGTTTCCATATAAATGTTATTTTCATTTGTTATGTATGTCTAATATTCCTCACATTATTATTATTCCAGAGGTGAGCCATAGGCCTTGTCTATCGTCATATTTCATTGCCTCGGTGCTAGCTTGGTGCTCCGTTACTGACCCGGATTTGGCTAGTAACAGACCATTAGATTCAGTAGGTATGGAATTTATTCGAATATTCACAAAATTTGTAAGGACAACGATGTACAGAACTCGAAGGGAGCCCACCTTGAAACTCTACCAGGAGCCACTGAGCCTCTAGTTATGCCACTGGTTTAAGTAAACTGACTTGGATACACTGCTGGTTGAAGGAAGACTCGAAGGCTGAGTGCGTGACCATCTCTTCCTATTCGCTAAAAGGACATAACCTGGAAACTAGGATACTACCAGACTGTCAATTACCGACTTCGTACTTACAAGACTACACCGTACCCCAGTATTCATGTAACCAATTAGTATTTGCAGTGGTTGATTTCTAAAATTATAAGTGGCGGAACGCATAAATTCAAAAGTTTAATTAAGAAATTGTGTTAGGGGTTATGATTATAAACAGAATTATAACAGTGATAATTCAAAAGTTGTACAGCCACAAATATACTTGAATTTTATATTAGCATGTAAGTTAACGTCAGGTTATTACAAAGGAGGTCTACATTTTTAAAGCCTTATAAAATATGTAACATACGTATAAACTGGTATCTAAAAAGATAATAAAGTTTACTCATATTTCTAAAGAGCTTTATCGTCAGGTTAGCGGCACGACAATCGAAAACATGTCACTCATGACGGCGTCACCCCGGAGCCTCAATTTCTTTCGGTGGTTCGGACATTTTAAAAAAGTTTCCATAGTTTCATCGTTGTGTCGTCATATTGTTTGTTTCTTGACCTTTTCTTACTCTTTGTGTCCAATGCTGTATGATGGCCAGAAATCAGCTATAAATCCACGTACTTTGATGGATAAAATAAACGGAGAGGGAGGACATTCATTAATTTTCACAAATAAGAGGGAGGATACAGTCTTTGTCTTTAGAGATGCTCTTAAAGATGTATTGATTTGATTCACTTTCGAAAAACCCCTCTCAAATTTACTTTGATATTTCTATTGATTCAGTAGCATATTTTAAGGTAGAAAGAATCTCCGGAAAATTCTGGAATGCATAGATAAACGTCGGTCGTTGCTTCGTGTCGACACCGCTAACTGAGAATGTCATCTTCGAGCGAGCCTTGCTCAAATTTTTTTAAATACGTTCTACTTACAAGAGAACTTTAGGTAGAACGTATTAAAACAAAATTAATGATAGTAGTTAAGATAAAGTGCTGGTGTTTGATTTTGACAAATATTTAGTTTTTTAGTGGGGCTGGTGAGGGGCACAATTTAAAAAGTAGTAGTAAATATTTGTAATACTTAGGTTTTTCTTTTCATATATTTTTTTCGGTAATTTATTTTTTGATCCAAGAGGTTCCGAAACGCCGTTCCGGCGCGTTCCCCCTGAAATCAAGCCCTGAGTATTTGTAAATCCCACAATTGTTTAAAACACATTAAAACTCGGCCAATCTTTCTATTAGCTATAGACACATACTGCGTCATCAAACGTGTGTAAGAGATAATTGTACACTTTTGCGACCAACCAACTTTCTCTATACTATCGTAGTGTGAACTTTATACTGTCGTAGGGTTGTGCAGATCGTCACTAACATTTTCTGTGTTCTTATAATAAGAAATTACAATTAGCCTACAAGCCTGTTCATTCCTTATAAAATTGCAATTATTAT
Organism: Magicicada septendecula; assembly: GCA_034769895.1. Classification (NCBI taxonomy): domain Eukaryota; kingdom Metazoa; phylum Arthropoda; class Insecta; order Hemiptera; family Cicadidae; genus Magicicada; species Magicicada septendecula. The sequence goes on along the minus strand of CM068376.1, from coordinate 7,398,739 downwards.
CAGAATTCCTTTTAAAGTTGTACTTGAATTCCTTTTAACTTTAAATACTCCTAACCTATCCTAACCTATGGTAGCCTAACAAAACATTGGAAAAAAGAGGTACGCGCACAAATGGGAAGTTACAAAATAGAAACTTCATAGAAGTTTGGAACATGAACGTTTGGACTAGTTGCGACAGATTCGGTTAGTTGCAACCAAGTGAAAGTGCGAGGCGCAATTGCCCGCGTAAGAACAGGTAAAAACGTCGTTTCGTCGCTGTAAGATTTTTATAGGGAAGGACAACATTTTCAATCAGTCAGTGCCCATAGACTTTAATAAATTCAGTTCTATCTGAGTGAGCTTTAGATTTTGATACTGATTCTAATTAGTCCAGTATAAAATGGACGATGTTCAAGATATAATCTCTAGCAATATGATGTTGCTGATCTAGTAATCGAGCATTCCATCCTTTCTTCTTCTTCGTCCTCTCTCTTTAACCTATCTATTATCCAGCCTAAAATGGTTTCCTCACTCTTATTACTTTCAGCAGCTTTATTTCCTCTCCTATTTTCGTCAGTACTTCATTATTTTTCACAATATCAGTCCCTTTCACCTTAACCGTTCTTCGCCACAAAACCATATTTCGAAGCTCTCTCGTGACTTTCGTCTTTCATGTTGACAGTCCACGTTTCGCTTCCATGCAAAACACACTCCAAATAAAACATTTAGCGAACATTTTTTCATTCCAATAAGAATACTTTTTGCTGTCAACAACCTTTTCACATTTTTAGAAACTCTCTTCTCCACAGATATCTTGGTTATGATTTCCTGCGTACATCGTCCATTTCATATCACCGTACTCCCAAAATACTTAAATGACTTCAATTGCTAAACAGTTTTTCCTTCCATTATCTAAACCTTCATCTTGCTAACTCTTGTCAGTTTAGTTTTTTAAACATTTACCTTCATTCCGATCTCTTCCCCACCCTTTCGATACTCGCCATCATAAATTGTGGCTCTTTTTCTGATTTAGACAATGTAGCTTGATCATTTACGTATCCTGTGATCTTTATACTTTCTCCTCCCACTATAATTCCTCTTGCTTTTCTAATGCTTTCCCTGTCAATTTTCTAGCGTAGTTATTGAATAGTGTTGGTAACAAACAGCATTCTTGTTTAATGCCTCTTCCAGTGCCCATATCTTCCGTTTAATTCTTATCTACTGTTACTACCACTGTCTTTCTGTAATATACATTGTTTCTTTTCAGCCAAATAAGCCCTTCCCTTATTTATGGAGCGCAGGATTAAAATTGGTAAAAGCCAGATGTAGTTTGTTTATTGAAAATTAATGTACAAAAAATTGAAAACGGGCGTAACATAACTTTCTGTCTTGCGAAAATAAGTGTTACCGTATTGATAGAATAGTAAAACTAGGCACCTCTAAGCTTATACATTGAATTTTTCGGTTAAGGGTTTGTGAGGATCGGTCAAAAATATAACACAAATTTTAACTTATTTGTGTCGACATTTCGACAAGGTTTATTGTTAAAGTTAACAATTTTCGACAATAAGTTAAAATTTGTGTTATACTTTTGACCGATCCTCACAAACCCTTCACCGAAAAATTCATTGATCGACGGTCACTACGAATTTAAGGACTTATACACTGAAACAACAGGGTATGTTTGAGCAGTTAGCATTTCATCAGTATAAATAACATTGTGTAAGTCAATTGGAACAAATTCGGTTTCCATTAAATTAGTAGCAGACAACTTGCTTAAGAAGTTACGTGCTGCCTGAAGAATGAAGTTTCAAATCAGGAAAGCAACGACTGCACTCAGCACACGAGTGAAAAATCAATATTACAATCCTTGGAACTAAAATTTTCACAAATCTGTAATTTGAGAGAAGTGAGTGGTCAGTAAAGTTTGTGAAAGATGTGATTGACAGAATTAGCCTGTTCATGCTCACGCTGTCTCTCAGCCGTGCGTCTGTTGACTGTCTACATACAGATGAAATAGTGAGACATGAAATGGTTTGCGCAGATCGTAGCGGGAGCAGGAAAGCCAGTTCTGCCAGTAGGGTGTGAGGTGGCCAACCATGTGACACAACAACCATGTAGCTGTTCTGGACATAAATTGAGAGGTCAGAAAACAATCGGTTATTGCAATGAGGCCTTTTGGCACTGAGCTGCTAGGCACCCGTTTCATCAGGAGTGAAAAACACGAACAGCGATGTAAACGTGTAATATCTCATAACTTAATTGAATGGGTGAGAAGAACAAGTAAAACATTTTATCATTTTCAGAAAACGATAAAAACCTTTTTTGTAGCTAAATGAGTGACTGAATGGAAAAACTTCCAATTACAGAGATACTTACTACAGGGAATCTTTTCTTTTTTGATCTCAATTCCAAGTGATAGACATAAGATTTGTTTAAAAATCATAATTAAATATTTTCATACTGTTTTACTATTGTTCACACAATTGTTCAGATTCACAGTAATCTTTATATGTTTTGCATATTACAAAATGACAAACAGAAATACAAAAATTAAACTAACAAGAGTTGTTCTGTGGTCAGTTAGTAACACTTTTTATCACTTTGTGTATCATTATAAAACAAACAAAAATATGTAAAGTAAAATTAATCAGTGTTTTCCTTTGTTAATATTAAATGCACTTATTTCACTTAGTTACTCAGCATTTTCTTCTTATGTATTTAATGTAGACCATGGCATCATATGTCTGTAGAATTTATGTTCATCTGCGTATACTGATTTTCGCCACATCTTGCATCTTCTCATCATTTATAAGAACTACCCTATCATAAACATTGCTAACAATATCACCTCCCCTGTACAGTTTGAACACTTCACTGTGAACGCTATCACATGTTCTTCCTTATACATGAAATGTCGATATTGGCTTATGTTAAACTTATCTCTACCTCAAACTTTTAGTATTTCTTTTCAAAAATTTAGGGCACCACTCTTTAAAATTTAATATTTGTTGACTTTCCACTGATCTTACTTCGAATAATGGCACTGTACTGTAGCAAATATACAGTACACCAACTACATATTGAGAGTAAGAAGGGACACATTCCAGGAATGTTTTCCTTCTTGTACTCAGACAAATTTTCAACCTGTTGGAAACTACAATAAAAATCAAGAAGTGTTTCTCTTTTATACACTAAGTGATGTATTTTTAGTTTTTGGACAAAGTAGCTATCTCAATTAATCCTTAACAAAAAGTGGAATCTTTTCCTTCTTCTTCTCACCCATTCAATTACGTCCCAGTGCATTTCTAAACACAAAGCTAACCACACCATTATACCCTGATTAACGAAAGAAAGTGACTGGCGGAGCGGCCGCGCGGCGACCGAGTTTGTAGTAAAAACATTCCACTTTATAACCTCGTGGAAACGTAAAATACAGGGCGAGAAATGTCTAATGAACTGTATTTTAATCATCAATTAAAGACGTTTTTAACAAACTTTTCTAATTTTTAAAATCTCTTTTCAATAAATTTACATTGTGAGTTAAAGAAAAAAATACACGAATTTGAATTAAAAAATTAGGGTTTATCGTTTTTATTACGTAAGAACTCAGAGGTTAAGCATCGGAAAAAAATTTCTTCTAGACAAATGGTAGTCCACCTTCTTTAGTACAATATATCAAAAATTGAGATTCCTACGATTAAAATTAACGACGTTATTAATTTTTTTCTAATGTCCTGTTAACTCAGTTGTTAAAAGTTGTACACGAATGAGATTTGCGTGACGCTCTCTTTAGATAACTAAATGTAGAAGACATATACAACTTACACCTTGTACGTGATAGGAATACTACAATGGATTAATATATAAAGTGAATTTCACAGAGAGCAATGCGTGGGGCTCTGCGGCGGAAGTACAGTCAGAACCTATTGGACCCATTTTATTCGCGCGCTACCGTCATTCCCGTACAGCGTCTCGGCCTCTCCTTTATGTCTACAAATAGCACACGCTTCCAGGAAAACTGAACCGTTATACGCACACTAAGGGTAAGGGAAATTTCCAGCTTTCAGTTTAGTTGATGTGGTGGTTGAGTGATGTCCGGTTGTTGGTTATCTTGATTTTAAGTGTTAGTTTCTTGTGCTTTCATTATAAATTGACGTGTTTTTAAGTTATTTTGTATGAATATACTTCGGTGGCTGAGCATGGAGCAACGTAACGAGGCTGAACCAAGGAAACATAGGGGAAGACCTAGGACTCGAACTCCAAAGAAAAGACAAACTTCGGGCCGAGGCGTACCTATGAAAGGACAGTCAAGAGAAATTGTGTGCAAAGTGCGGGAATATTTTGATAGAAAAAAGGCGAACAAAGGTCCTTTGATTCCGGTTAATAATGCAATACAGCGAACTGCAGATGCTCTGAAAATACATAAAAATACAGTTCTGCGAGTTTGCAAGGAAAAAGAATTGAAAGAAATACAAGATGACAGTAATAGCCAACTTTCAACTCCGGGCAAACAGAGGAAACGGGAGAAAACTGTGACAAAACTTGACACTTTTCAGGAAGACGCTATACGAAGACATGTATATCAATATTACATAAGAAAAGAATATCCCACTTTGAAAAAACTTTTATCATCGTTGGAAAATGAAGAGCTGTTTAATGGCAGTCTGTCTTCGCTTAGAAACGTGCTAAAAGGTTTAGGATTTACGTGGAGAAAATTTTCGGGGAGAAAAGTGATTATGGAGAGAAGCGATGTCGCTGCCTGGAGGTGTCGTTTTCTTCGCCAAATCAAAGACGAGAATTTCGATAATATAATTTGGCTCGATGAGACCTGGGTCAATGCTGGGCATTGTTTGAAACAAGGATGGACTGATGAGTCACTTCAGGGGACAATGTTAACACCTATAGGGAAAGGTGAACGATTAATAATATGTCATGCAGGTTCTTCAAAAGGGTTTGTTCCAAATTCCCTTCTACTATTTAAATCGAAAAAAACCGGTGACTACCATGAAGATATGGATCACGACAAATTCTTCGGTTGGTGTTCTGAAACTTTGCTAAATAACCTAGAAGAGCCTGCAGTAATAGTCATGGACAATGCTCCCTACCATTCTAAGCAAATTGATAAAGCTCCCACAAGCAAAGATAAAAAAGCTGACATACTTGCATGGCTGGATAGGAAAAATATTCAATCTACAACCGACTTGAAAAAATCAGAACTTTTGGAATTAGTGAAATGGCACAAGCCCCAGAACAAAAGGTATTTTGTTGATGAATTGATAGAGAGCAGAGGTCACAAAGTGATAAGGCTACCACCTTACCATTGCCATCTTAACGCCATTGAGCTTATATGGGCTCAGGTTAAGGGGTATGTTGCCGAAAACAACAAAATGTTTACTTTAAAAGAAGTTGAACGACTGACTAAAGACGGATTTAATCGAATTACTGCTGAGAGGTGGGAGCAAGTAGTGGACCACACCAAAAAAGTTATTATCGATGCATGGAATAACGAAGGACTAATGGAAGAAGCTGTGGAGGAAATGATTATATCCGTGGAAGACAGCAGTAGCTCCGAGGATGATAATTGTTCAGAAGATGATAATAGTGATGACGATCCAATGGAGGGTATCAGAGAACTTTCGTTTGAAGACTACTAACTCACAGCTATAAGTGTTTTTTATAGAGTGTTTTAATAGTGTATTTTTATGATTTATACACATATTTTATGAGCGGATTCCATAAAAGCTGAAGAACACTACAATACTTGTAAGTACCGTACTGTATTTATTATTTATTTGTCAATGCTAATAACAAGTAATTTACTAATTGTTTTTACATTTCAATTACATTATAACAGTAAAATACTGTTATAATTATGCAATATCTGGTAGACCGAGCTTTGCTCGGTAGTTTTAAACTGTAAACTATATTTCATAGTTAAATAATTAGTTATTGAGAAATTTGAATGGCATTAACAATTTCCCAGTAATTACATTGCACTTCAATTAGTAGTATTAAAGCTGATCACAAAACAAAAACAGTTTATTAACAAGAAAACAATAAATACCGTACCGCAAAAGAGTAATAAACAATCATTCAAGACTGTTATAAAAAGCATGTAGTTCAACTAAACCACAAAAGTCTGGTCAGATGTACGTTTTTGACAGATCTCCAGGTAGAAGATTAGATTAAATAAGTAGACAGATAACTAAGTATATACTTATGAGAGATTGGTGACTCGTAGTAAGTTGGCTATGTGTCAATGTGTGAGCCGTGAGCGTATGCACCACTTTCTTTGGGCTGTTACTGTACCTTGACTCGATCGCGCGCCGTTGAGCGATGTTAGTTCTAATTTTCCTATATTAACTGATTGCGGTTATATTTCGTAATATTTGAAGGTTACATACCACTTTGTATTGATGAATACAATTTTGTTATGTTTATTGTGAAAAAACACAATGACAAAAATTATTAATAACGGAGTTAACAGTACATTCGGAAAAAATTAATAACGTCGTTAATATTAATCGTAGGAATCTCAATTTTTGATATATTGTACTAAAGAAGGTGGACTACCATTTGTCTACAAGAAATTTTTTTCCGATGCTTAACCTCTGAGTTCTTACGTAATAAAAACGATAAACCCTAATTTTTTAATTCAAATTCGTGTATTTTTTTCTTTAACTCACAATGTAAATTTATTGAAAAGAGATTTTAAAAATTAGAAAAGTTTGTTAAAAACGTCTTTAATTGATGATTAAAATACAGTTCATTAGACATTTCTCGCCCTGTATTTTACGTTTCCACGAGGTTATAAAGTGGAATGTTTTTACTACAAACTCGGTCGCCGCGCGGCCGCTCCGCCAGTCACTTTCTTTCGTTAATCAGGGTATAATACGCGTCTTTTGCGCACGAGGCTGCAAACGATACCAACAGGATCGAACGCGTTTGCTCATAATTTTACATCCGGAAGCGCGCTGAAAGTTACGTGGATTATCCGGTTGGTGTATTATTCGTGGTACTGTGCATTACGTCGTTTGCATGTCGTTGTGTGTTTACGTCGTTTCACTGAGAAAATAATTCGACGCACTGCCAATATAATAATATTGTAATTCCCAGCTAAGCAATATTGTCCCAGCTTAATATATGGCTATGAAAATCGACCTCATGCAAGAAACGTTGGTCTTTAACAAAACTGCCAACTATATTTAAATTTCAGTAAGATTATCTTTCGGGCTGTTGGACCGTGGTCTTCACATTGTAAAGACAAACGTTTCGACTGCACCTGCGGCAGTCATCATCAGTTGTCCTCAGTTTTTCCACCCTGCTCCTCCGGCGACTGACCAGGACATTGCCCAACAGCTCGGAAGACAAAGCTAATGATGTAATGAAGCTGGCTCCGGCCGTGATAGGTTTAATGTTATGATATATTTAAATTACTTGCTTATACTGTGACGATATCGCGTTGGAAAGATTGCATTTCAACGTCACCCTGATCACCTTGATAACCCTAAGTCTTCACGTCGCTCAGACAATTATGATCACAGTAGTGTTTACTATTCCTTGAAAGAGCTAAAATACAATTTTTTTACAATTTGACGAGAGTACTTTGGAATAGATTTTATGAATAATATAGTGTTTCTCAGTGAACACAATCATCATCAGCCGTGGCTCTACAACCCTGGGTGGGTCTCGATCTGCTCGACTCCATTCTTCCCTATTGCGTGCCCTGGCTTCCCAGCTTTCTGAGGCCCTCCTCTATCTGGTCTTTGACTCTACTTCGGGGACTTCCCCTTGTTCTACTACCCATTGGTTTCTCGTAGAAAATATGTTTCGTAGGCTGTCCTTCCTCAATTCTCTCTATGTGTCTAACCCACCTTAAACTGTATATTTTATTATCCTGACAATGTCCGGCTCTTTGTAAAGATGGTATAGTTCATAGTATAGCGCCTGCGCCACATTCCATTTTCTTGTACTCCTCTAAATATTATGCTTAGAATCCGTCTTTCAAAGCAACCTAGAAATCTCTCTCTATTTTTTATCATTGCCCAGGTTTCTGAAGCATATGTTAGCACTGGCCTGATAAGTGTTTTCTAAATTTTGCATTTCGTGCTTCTTGAGATGAAGCTAGATGCCAGGTGATTTTTTAATCCACAATATGTTTTATTTGCGATATATATTCCTCTTCTTATTTCAATGTTGGTGTCGTTAGTGCTGTTTATCTGGGAAGCAAGATATATGCAACCCTTTTACTGCCTTTATATTTTGTATGCCTATTTCAAAGTTTTGATGGGTTGGGTTTAGTGGTAGTTTGTTAGTAGCATACATACATTTTCTTTTCTCCAAGTTTATCTTCAGTTCTATTTTATTTTAGGCTTCCTCTAACGCTAATGAGATCTCATTACGTCAGTATCGTCTGCGTTGTATACTGTTACGACGGTCTACTTGACCTACACCGTCGTAGGTACAGTGAAAAACAAATTACAAGACACCAATTAAGTCACTAATCACCAGCTTTAATTTTCACAGTTAAACAGTTCGTAATTAACAACACAGTCTCTTATAACAAATCAAATAAAAATTGTTCACACGCAAATAAATGTCAACTAATATTAAAACACAATTGTATTACAATGTACCGTCCGATTATAAAACACAACACTTAACTAATAACCACTTTAACGCACACAGTAATATCGCTTGTAATCGCCCGACCATAACTAACTAACTAAGCAGCAGGTATGGGCTATTTATAGTCTACAGTGTTCCATAACATGCGTCCTTAACAAAAATCAAAAATCAAAAATTATAGAGGACACTTCAGCGCGACTTACGCAGAAACACGCACCGTTGGGCTAATTGAGATGCTTCCAGAACGCACGAGACGTGCCGCAATACGTAATACTGCCTCACATGTCAAATGTCACGTATGCATACAGCTGCGGGATCGTTCTCCAATGTACCAGAACGTTCAGTAATGACGTAACACTTTTTCGGCCATACGTAATTACTTGTGTTTAGGATTGTACCTCTTGTGTTTATTTGGGAGTCTCTTATCGCTTTTCCTATTCCTGGATTAAATAGCAAGCGTGACAGGCTATCTCATTGTCGGAGTCCAGTTCGAGTTGTGAACGAAAGTGACACGGTTTTCTGCACTTTAACTTTACATTCTACTTTCAGGAGAAATTCTTGGATTAATTTAATTAAGTGTATTGGTATCCTGAATTCCTTCAATCCTTTGTACAGTGGTCTTCGTTTCACATTGTCATAAGCGCTCTTAAAATCAATGAATAAATGGTGTGTTTTTTCCAGGACTTATCTAAGCATGAAGATTTGATCGACTGTAGTTTTCCCTGGTCGGAAACCACATTGGTATTTACCAATATCGTGTTCTGTGTACGGTTGCAGTTTATCACATATTATATACGCCAAAACTTTATAGGACATATTTAGGAGCGTGATTCCTCGATAGTTGTTACAAGCGAGTTGGTCTCCTTTCTTGTGGACAGGTATTATAATACCTATGTACCAGTCTTCCGGAAGTTTCACTTGTTACCACATCAGTGAACACGCATATATAAAACAACTCGTAACATATACCGTAAAGAACAAATTCAAATAATCGCAAAAGACAACGTTCTTCGTCAACTTTGATTAAGGAAAACGAAAAACCTTTTAATCATTGATTTCCTGGAACTAATAATTAGAAATATAAGTGTTACATTCCAGCAGCTTTCACCTGACTGTTGCATAATTAAGGAAAATATTCGCTTTAATAAAAAAATGTTCGGGAAATGCGTTGCCATTGTGAGCATGACTCTTTATAAGCCCAGCAATGCAAACGTGGCTGCCCTTTGTTTGCTGTGTAACCGCCAGCCGATGCCTGAACAAAGGTTATCAGAGAGTAGACTATAGGCTTGAGGTTTTGTACTTTCCCAGCTTCACACGTTTTCAGCTTTTAATTATCGGGAAGAGCGTTCTAATCCACACGGTCAAACGAACGACACTAATGATTCCGGTACTTAATATCGAGTAAACCTGTAGTGTGTATCTGGTAATCAGCTTCCGTAATTCCGTTTTTTGTCGTTACCTGTTGGAGAACCGGTACTTGCTTCGTCTTTTCGGCGACTCCAGCCTTTATCAAGTTCCAATGCTTCGTTGTCGGCGCAGTCGTCGATAGGCCTGCTTCAGTAAAAAGCACCCTAGCAACAGAGCAGTGCGTCGGATGTATAGATCCGATCGGCTCTGCCGCGGAAGCCAAGGCGGTGGCCGACCACCTTGGGGAATCCCCACCTCTGCAGACGAGGTTTAATTCTACATAATGATACGCCGAAAGTTGCGTTGTAGTCCTGCTGACGTTGGACGTGTTTTATGCAACGTTGCCTAAGCTCCTTCACTTCGCTATTTATTCTACGACATTGTGGAACTTTGTCGAACGTTATTGCACCGTTTTTGCCAGTGAGTTATACTTGTAACTTCCGTATTGCGAAGCAAAGTGATAAACGCGTGTTAATAGTTGTAGTTTTGTATTGTGAAGCGAAATCATAAAGGCGTGTTATTAGATGTAGTTGTGTATTGTGAAGCGAAGTGAAAAAGGCGTGTTATTAGTTGTAGTTTTGTATTGTGAAGCGAAGTGATAAACGCGTGTTATTAGTTGTAGTTGTGTACTGCGAAGCGAAATGATAAAGGCGTGTTATTAGTTGCAGTTGTCTACTGTGCACGTAAAGTCGATTCTCCATCATTCAGGCTACATGAATTAGCGTGTGTGCTACGTGAGATGATGGACAACACGGAGATAAACGTCCTCAATATCACTAGACCATAGGAATCTACAACGGTCTGTGGTCAACCGTTGAGGAAGTTTCGTGTGTTTTTGTGTAACCGGGGTAACTATCCTGTTGATGAAGACGATTCATTTATCGACATAAGCATTCAGCTGAACCTGAAACCAGACTGCACCCGGATAGGGAACCATTAACGACTACATACCCTGTTGTGTCGTTGATAAATATATACGGTCGCACGTCAGGTAAACCGAGAAGAGAAAGAGGTTCAGGCGGACACTGATTGGGAGTGTGCGACCTAGTCTGTAATATTGTTTTCGAAATCCCAATATACTTTATTCCCACACTTCTTTATGGGTCTGAGAATTGAAGTTTAACGAAAGGCCAGGCCAGTTGCATCCAATCGGCTGAATGAGATTTCTCAGGCACGTAGCAGGGTATAATCTCCATGATCATAGAAGAAACACATATTAATAATTAAAAGTTACCTTATTAAACGTCTTGCGACTTCTCCTTGTTTTGTCCTGACGGGTTTCAAAACCTAAGGTTTCATCTTCAGAGGATAATCACTCTTCCGTCGTCAAACGTTAAAAATTACCTTGAGATGGCGCGTACGAAGCAAACGGCACGTAAATCTACAGGAGGCAAAGCTCCTCGCAAACAGTTGGCCACGAAAGCGGCTAGGAAGAGCGCTCCAGCCACCGGCGGCGTGAAGAAGCCTCACCGTTACAGGCCAGGCACAGTTGCTCTTAGAGAAATCAGGCGTTACCAGAAGAGTACGGAACTTCTCATCCGAAAGCTGCCGTTCCAGCGTCTGGTGCGCGAAATCGCGCAAGACTTCAAGACGGACCTTCGCTTCCAGAGCTCGGCCGTGATGGCTCTGCAAGAAGCTAGCGAAGCCTACCTGGTCGGTCTTTTCGAAGACACCAACTCGTGCGCCATCCACGCAAAGATACCAAATGTAACCCCTCTTTAGAATTTTTATGCTTTATAAAAAAATTTTTTTATAAAAAAAAATTTTTTTTAATTTTTTTTTGAAAGTATAAAAATTCTAAAGAGGGGTTACATTTGGTAGCAGAGCATGGTATGTACCACGGCGAACTAAATTTCGCCGTGTCGTTAAACACCGAAACAGCTAAACTAAATTTCGCCGTTTCGTTAAACACCGAAACAGCTAAACAATTTCGCGTTATTAAATTTTATTTATATAATATAATAAATATATGATATAACATAATTTATTTTTCGTATTTAATCGCCGGTGAACAACCGGCACATTACTAGTAGAAATATTTGAGACCAGTAACACTCCAATATAACAATATATATTATAACAATTTTATTTGTGTGTTTGAGGAGCCCCACGTTCTTGGGACGCCAAAATTATACAACGACACAATGTATTAATTAAATGTAATCTAAATTGTGTATTGGTATAGCTCATACAACATTACTGATAACGTGTATGTATAATTGGAGTTTAGGTGTAATCATAATAAGAGTAGTCCTTTTATGAATAGTAACATATTTTCATTTCTTTATTCAAATGGAAAATAAAAAAAAATATAATAATATTTACTTCGCCATAAAATATTCATTATCAATTGTTTCAACGTTTCTTTGTTGCCATACATTCATCATAAAATAAATCTTATATCTTATATCTTATATTAGCAAAACTCTATGTTAAACATTTCTTCGTTACACTATAAATTCTCGACTACTCAGTCTGAATGTGTGCTTTATAAATTTGTTCTTATTTACATTATTATTCTATGCTTGGCATACATCTTAAGGCTTTATAACATTTTAAATAAACTAATCGAATCGTTAGTCTTCTTCTATATTTCCAACTACTTTACTTTATACGCTTTCAATGAAAAATTAAAATTATTAAATCAATTGTTAATCCTCCAAGCAAAGATTTAAATTATCTTTAAATTAATTGGTTATCATTAAAGAAAATTCTTACTACAGTTAAATTACATTCTCTTATCTCTATCTTCATAACTTTTCTTTAATTTAAAATTTTTTAATTAATGTCTTTTCAATTTCTTTATAATTATAAATTGGTTTCTCGTCACTTCAATTCTGCAGATTGTACCCATCTCCTCCGGCGATCTGTCGATCCTCTCCTACTGGATGTCCTCTTGCGTTTTCCGGTTCCAATGGTGTCCTCCAGTCACTCGTCCTTCATGGTCCCATCTGCTGGCTGTAGAATGGAATGATGTGTTGCTCTGAATCAGCTGCTGTTGTTCTATTAACCGCCTCCATTGCTCTGCATGTCGTTCCTCTGCTTGATGTTCTCTCGCCATTTGTCTAGAGTGTTGATGTTTGTAGTTGTAGACTGTTTGTAGACGTCCGATACTTGTAGTTACTGTTTTTTTTTAATTACTTGAACTAACGTATTGTCCGTTAGACTTTAGTACAGTTTATAAACAAAAGATCTTGTCGATATTAGACATAGCGTCCAGCTATGTCTGAAGTAATTAAAAATTCGCGTCTCTGACGGACAGAGCTTACCGCTGCAATTGAAAACTGATTGAAGAGTATTAAAAATTCTCGTCGCTGACGGACATAGTGTACCGCCACGACTGAAGACTGATTGAAGAGTAAATTTGGCTCTCCTGGGCTCGTATTTTTATTCACCATAAAACCACACCTGTCGTCACAGGATTCTGCAGGTCAGAAGCTGTCAGTGGCGTCAGTTCCCCCACCATCGTCCAATTCCACATATTCGCACATTTTTGCCAATTGCAATGTCTAATGCGGATTTCAAAGTGATCTAACATTGTCTGATTCAATTACACATATATACGTAATTATCATAATGATCGCATCATTAGTGTAATTACTATGCTTTAAAAATCGCACAGAATTCGCATTGAACGTCATAATTACATAGAATTCGCACTGCACATGTGTCTGATTTTTATGCATTTTTAGAAGTCTTTACAATCTTTCTAATATTTACGGTTTACTTATAATTAAGTAAAACTTTAATTTAGTATCTATTTGGGGTGAGATTGCAAACTTTCAGGCTTGAACAGGCCTCACGCACACGCACTATTTACTCGTGTACACGCTCTCAGCGGCAATCACGTGATCTTTCCTGTTGATTCCTATTCATAATTCAGCTTTAAATTTCACACCTGCTTGTCTATTACATGTTACTAAAATTAATTTAAATATTTATTTTATTTAATACATGCACATTACAGCATATGCTTGTATTGTCACAATATATCTTGTTGCAGTCATTACATGATAGCTTGTATACACCTGTTTGTTTCTCTATAGGTATTTTGTGTGTTGATTTAAGCATTTTTTGAAGGTTATTATTGGTACGGAAAATCACTTGGAAGTCAAATTTGTTTAAATTATTTTTTAAAGTAAGCGGCATTATATTTGTATACTCTGCTGATATATATTCCACATTATTATTGTTTCTATTGATTTTAAGTTTATTTTTATTATTATGTTTGTTTTTTAAATGTTTCTTCAATAGTGTATCTATTAATGTGCTACTAAATCCGTTTCTTGTGGCTAAGTATTTTATGGTATTTAATTCATCTTTAAAATCATCTGTTTCCAGTGGTATATTGATTAACCTATGTATAAAGCTATGGAAAGCAGCTAATGTTTGTGAATATATATGAATAATATATAGCAGGGTGGTGTGACTCTGCGTTTATAGTCAAATCCGTAGTTGTAGGTTTTCGGTAAATTTTGTACTGAAATTTATTTGCCTTCTTTATTATGGTTAGGTCCAAAAAATTAATTTTGTTTTCCTCTTCATGTTCTATTGTAAATTGAATATTATTGTGTACGCTGTTCATATAATTTTTTAAATTCTCTATCTATCGCGTAGTGCCATCAAATATAATAAAGGTATCGCCGACATAGCGTTTGTATAAGATTATTTTATTCAAATATTTATTGTTATGGGTAAAAAGAACTTTGTTTTCGTAACTGTTTATGAATATGTCAGCTAATAGACCTGAGAGTGGTGAACCCATGGCAAGTCCTTCGAGTTGTGTGAAGTATTTATCATCGAATGTGAAGTAGTTTTGGTCTAATACTACTTTCAGCAGTAAGATTAATTCGTTGATTTCTATTATGCTTAATTTCTTAGCTCTTATTAAGTTATTATTAATAACGGTTAAAGTATCTCGTACAGGTATATTGGTGTACATGTTAATGATGTCTAGCGATAGTAGCTTGTATTGTGGTAAAATTTGTATATCTTTTATATTGTCTGAGTTCAAAACTGTTTTTAATACTGTGATTAGGCTCTATTATTACATTGTTTTTAATGAATTTTTCAGTGGAGGTTAGTGAGGATCGGTCAAAAATAACACAAATTTTTAATTTGTTTGAGTCGACGTTTCGACAATGTTAATTGTCATCATCAGGACTTGTGTATGAAATAAAAATGAAATGTACCTACAGAAAATGCTTAAATCAACAGACAAAATACCTAAAGAGAAACAAACAGGTGTATACAAGCTATCATGTAATACCTGCAACAAGATATATATATAGGCCAAACTGGCAGACGGTTTCGAGAGCGGTTTAAGGAACCTTTTCCTAAGAGCAAAATTACAAAGTTAGAACATATTAAATCCAACTACGCTCGTCACCTCATGGAGTACAACCATGGCTATACACATTTTGACACTAATTTCAAGCCCTTACATTATTGTACCAAGGGACGTCGTATAGACACACTCGAGGAATACGAGATTTACAAGGCATTTAAAACCAATCCTGGAAATGTTCTAAATGATCAGTTATCTTTCAAATCACATTATTTATTTGATACAGCTCTTAAGTTCGAGACACAAAACAATACTAGATAACATTAATAAATATACACCTTGGACCTGAGTTCTGATAAGTTTGACAGTATGAACTGGACCTCCATACAGTGCGCACTGTGCAATGTGAAAAGGCCCAAGTTTGTAGTGTAAATTATGTGTATGTGTGTCATTAATTTTTAACGTTTGACGACGGAAGAGTGATTATCCTCTGAAGATGAAACCTTAGGTTTTGAAACGCGTCAGGACAAAGTAAGGAGAAGTCGCAAGACGTTTAATAAGGTAATTTTTAATTATTAACATTTACGCGACTTGAAAAAAAAAACGGCGGGAACTGAATATTATGAGTATACTCGACAGGATCGCCCAGTATCGACTGAATTGGTGGGAACATCTTTGCCGAATGGATGACTGCCGCATCCCCAAACAACTATGGAACTATAAGTCGAGGGGACGGAGAGATGTGGGACGTCCGAGGAAGCGCTGGAGTGACCAGCTCTAATATTTGCCCATTTGAAACCTGAAAAACCCATCCTTGGTTTCATCCTTAAAGATCATTATGATGAAATCCCAATCTTTGAGAAGGATAGGAACAATTCGTGGTTCTAGTCACAAGGATACATCTTCCGGCTTCCCAAAGGTTGCCCAAAGGGTGTGGGGACCATTGCAGTCCAGTATCCTACAGACATAACCGTTGTTTCAATTGGCAACCAAAAATCGCCCAGTTTGTCACTACGTAACTTGCCGGTAGCCAGATTTTAATCGGCTTAATCGACTTCGTCAGTCTAATCTCTAATCCTTTACCACGATCTCCCAAGTCCACGATCTCTAGACCTACAAGAAGGACTTCTTCCGGTTCCAGTGATAGTCGAATGTGCAGCTGGGCTTCATCCGTGAGCACAGCTTGTTGGAAGAATCTACGACCCAGGAGTGTAATCAGTACTTTTTTCTGGGAATTTGTCGGAAGGCTCTGTGATTGATTTAGATTTTTTTGAATAAACTATAAGAATATAAACAAGAACCTATTACTTGTTATTTATTTTGTTATATTTAAGAGATAAGTGTTTCATTAGCAGATGTCTAAAATTTAACGAGGTTACGAAACAATAAAGTTCACACCTTACATCACAATAATATAAACGATACCAAAAAACTGGTAATTTATTATCGTCTGCAGATAATGATAGCGTTAAACGTTTTGTTACGTGTCTGCAAATATTCGCAGCAAATGGAATTAAATCGCTCTACTCGTTGAAACGAACAAAGGATTTTCATAAAATGATCACTATAGAGCCTCAAAAACAAATCGCACTACGGTGTACGCAAATACATGGTTTCCACATTTAGTTGATCGCCGCCCCAAACCTCACTTTTGCTCTTAGGCTACGATAGGTTAGGTTAGGGTAGGTTAGTGTACACACGTTTTAAAATTTTGTTACTCAGTTTAAAAAATTGTAATAAAGCGTTTTGAAAATACGAAAAAATTATAATATGCTGGCCAAAAACCGTTACAATAGATACATCTGTATAAGATTCCAGTAACAAGTACAAGTTTTAAAATTTAATTCATTAAAAAAATTCAGTTCAATTTAGACATTTTTTAGGTTGGTGTGGAATGAATTACTGCAATATCGTGCACCGAGTTGGGTACACTGCGGCCTGGATAAACCATTCGAAGCCTATTGGCATCGTAACGAATATAACATCTGCATACTGGCATAACATAAGACACTGGCATTCGAAGAATATACCATCAAAAACCTAGGATAACATTGAACAACCAGGCTGCCAACAACAATGTTTATTCAAAGCGATTTCGTATTCCAAAGGCGGCTATAGCGTACTGCGATTAAAAATATTCATACTTGTACATTCTTGAAGCACCAAACTCTTTCTTACCTTTAAATTGATGCTCTTTGAAGTGAAGAGATTTTTCTTTTTATTAAATGTCATTTTTGGCCAGAATAATTCTACTGGTTACGTCCTTATAGCTCTGCCCATCGCTTGTAATTTTGCTTCGGAGATAATTATATTCTTTCATTGCCGTGATGACATTATTCCTAAATATATCAACAGCTTTAAATACGTAAAAATACAGTATTCAGCCAGTTGTATCTTACAAAGTGTAAACAATTTCCTTTTGTTAACCATGTTTCAATTTACACAAGCACGTGTTATGTTTGTCCAAACCTTGCATTCGTCATTCGATGATTATCTACCATTATTGTTATCTTCAATCTTAGTACTTTCTTTTTATTGTTACTTAAAAAATAATAAGGTATGCCATAATTAAGAAAAATTTATTTCAGTACTTCTCCTTCTTCGTATACCAATTACAGAGTTTTCTTTTAATCAGCTCTATACTATAGGTTTTGAACCAGTTTCTAAACGTGAACATCCTGGATTTTAAGGAGACTGTTTCACTGGAGTACCTACGTTCACTAATATGCAAAACGGTTTCAGAAGTTTGGTAGAAAACAATATCTAGCAGCGAATGATTTATCTAGTTACTCATTAAAAAATACTGTGTATTACTGTTATCACTTACGTTACATTATTGTTTGCTTAAATAATCAAAAGTTTTAGAGTTATTAATTTCGAAATTTATCTAATTATTTACTTCGACTTAAGTGACAATTTTTTAACAGCACATTGTCTTCTTCCTCTTTCTCTATTCCTCTGTGATAAGGTGCAGATCTACGGGAGGTGGGTGGGTGGAAATCCCCTCACCACAATGGTTACTTCAGACGAAATTCTTTCGTCATCTTATGATTTTAGAATGGTTTCCTGATTGTTAATACGATACAAAAACATATCACGTTATGTACGTTCATGGCTTTACTCTAAAATTACTTTAAATTGTAACCGTACCTTAACACTATGTCAATTTTTGTTTGATACATAACTTAAAATGAGTAGCGTGTATTTTAAACGGTAAGTAAACATTATTAGAAGAACATTGAACTGACAAGCACACATATGATTTTATACTTGTATGTTAATAAACTTGTTGTGTCGATATTAACACACTGTAATTTTTTACTCATCCCTATCATCTATACTTTAGACATTAAAGAATGGTACAACTTTTCATATCCCCCCCCCAAAGTCAAATCTTCCCCTCACCACAAAATTACATACTGGATCCGCTCCATATTGGGGTAGAGGTTTAACCCTCAGAACTTTCCTTCGCTATGCCACTGCTGTGCCCACATCGATTCCACGTGACTAACTGCCAAACGTCATTCTCATCGCGTGTACTGACATTGGACAGCGGTCGGCCGACATACCTATCAACACGACACACCGATAATCTTGGAAATGACGAGGGTTAGGGAGGGCGAGAAGATATGCCTCGGTTATTAAACTAACAACCTACTTGGGAAGTTCGCAGCTTAGGTATGCGATCCGATGAGGGCCTCCAATATCGTGTGTCTATAATTTCGCGTCACGGTAGTTTGAGCGCCGAGACCGGGTGATTTGGGCCTCTAGATCAAAAGGACGCCTCCGAGAATTCCTGGTAGTACCACGGAGATGGCATCGTGAGAGTAGGTCTTCACCGCGCCGAGTTTGTTTGATCTGTCAACTCTGTGAGAGTAGTTTTCTAGCCTCGCTCTTATCCGCCGCATAAGGGTCTCACTAATGCCAGTTTGTGACGAGCCAGTAACTCGTTTTGAGCCTCCAGATGGTCTACTGGCTAGCACGGGCGATTGATGTTCTCGTGGTCGCGGCTTCAATTCCCGGCGGAGGCTGCGTACGGCGTGCACTTAGCGTCGTGAGGCAGAACTGAGTAGGCGTTGAGTAACAGCAGTGCCTCCTGGCTGCGAATACCGCGACTAGCGGCTGGCCATGCAACCGTCACACTAAACACAAAAGCCGCGCGGTATCCCTTGGTCCTTTACGGACTGTTGAGCAGAGGTTTTTTTTCATTAACTCGTTTTGGGCAAAAATTGATAATGCTCTACGTTATTATGACGCTTAATTGACTTTATTCTGTCGTGGCTCATTATAGAATTCATAAACAAAACGAAACTTCCAGGAAGGGTGTCATCATCTCTCGGGTTCGCCAGTCATAGAATCCATCACGAATGGTTCTAAAGATTTGCCCGATTTTTTGAACGTCTAATTCAGTCGAGAAGGCGGTAATTTCGTCGACATTATTAGAATTGAGATTGCCTAAGCGGAGGTAGCAATTCTGCGATTTATCTGTAGGCTACAGTAGAACTGAAGACTTCAGGCTGGGGATGATGGTTGTTTTGTGACTTAGATTTGGCGTCCGGGTTTCTTCTACATGTTTACCAACTGAAACTAAAGTCCGGTAAAGAACGAAGAGAATCCCGCCCCCCAAACACACTCGATACTCTGTCCGGCCTCAGGGTCGTTTGCGGGCGTGTAAATGTTTCTCACGAGCACGGTTATATACTTTCACCATGAGCAGATATTGTTACTGCTAAAACAGTGTATTATGCTTACACTTCTCCAGTCGGCTTAAAGTGTTTATATACCTTAATCGGATATCTTACGCGTAATAGAACACTTATAACAATTTTTTTGCAATAACTCTAGGAAGTTCTTAACTTGTGTTAGTCATGATTAGCAGACCGATCGCCATGAACCACGCGGCGCTTGCAGGTTATCGATTCCCAAGATCTATCCGTTTCAAATAATCATCCTCGCCTGAATTCTTGTAGTTTTATTGGTTCTTCGGTAACCCCTACTGATGATTTTTCTACCAATAATGAACATTCTTGTCCAAGAAGTCTTCTGAACAGATCAATTCTTGTTCAAAACGCCTGATAATTTTTACGACTAAAATTATAGCCATAAAACCTTTTTACTTAAATTATGCATAAATTTAGTTGCTGCTTTTTAAAATAAATATTGTCATCAGTTACGTCTTTTTATTACAAACATTCTAATATAAGTCATATTTCAAAATTTCCCATATTTCGATAGTTATTCAATTAACGTGTTTTTTTTATGAATACGTGTTTTTTTTATGTACTATCATATCCTCGCACACGCGCAGCTAGCATCGTTACGCACCATTTCACAGTACAGTAATCTACGTACACGAGCTTTGCTGACGAGACGCCTGAATGATAGTGCGTGCTTGTGTTGGTGCGGTATTACTGTTTCTGAACACATTGTTCACACGTATTTAGTTGTAATGTTGTGTGCGTATTAGATTGAACGTTCGTACTTTGTATGTAAGTGTAATTTACTGAATATTTTGTTAAAGTGTTTTTTTTTAATCGCTACAAGAAATACCTTGTGATAGACAGTCAAGTAATACCGAAACTTTGTTAAACGTATTTCAATTGTGTAGTATTACAGTGATGCGTGCAGTGGAATGGCATACGTCACCACATTCCTTGTTGAGCTGCAAAGGCGAACTGTTGATAGTACTTAATGTTGTTTTACAAGCCTAAAAATACTTAAAACTAACATTTTTAACAATGTTCCTTATTAGCTAATATATTGTTACGACATTACAGAACAATCTACGTGTTTATCGAATGTTTCAAATGAATCCAGCTGAATCTGTGTGGCGTACGTGATTCTCAACGCATTAGCTAGACTGTGTCAGAAGCCGCGCGAACTGTGTCAAGGCAGCACTGAATTACGCTCTAATATTTTCCTTTATTGTTAATGCGCAGTACGGAATAATCTAGTATTTCGGGGGGGTATAAATACCAGTACTCAACGACGTTCAGTTTCAGATATAGTTGCGATATATTACAGTGCGGTTCGAGTTATTTGTCGGGCGATACGGTGTGCGTTCAAGTGGTTATTAGTGAAGTGTTGTGTTTTATAATCGGGCGGTATAATTGTAATACAATTGTGTTTTATATTAGTTGACATATTAGTTATAGTTTATGTTAGTTGATTGCTTGTGAGCAATTTTTATTTGTCATATAAATGGTCTCCAGATCGCTTATAAGATTCAATTAATTTGAAATTATACCTTAATTTCATCCGTCAGGCGATCTTGTAGTTAAATATTCCACTACATGTTTCGGGAATCAAATTCCCTTAGGTAAAACTTCTTCTTCCTAATATAGAGGAGTCGTCGGTGAATTGATTAAAAAACACATACACACACTAACGAATAAAACAAACACAACTCTTACAAATGACATAATTAAAACACCGTACACACACAGCTAACGAAGACAGTGCGCACTGCCTGACAGTCACATATCATCATAATTGACAGATATAAAGAACATTTACAAAAAAAGGACATTACATCAGCCAAGTCAAAATTTGCTTTACATTTAATTAATGAAAATCACAGCTACACTGGGTTTGCGGAGAATATGGTACCCATGCATGTCACTTACAAAGGTCGTTTGATGGATGCGTTGGAAGAATTCGAAATTTATAAAGCATCTAAAATACATAAAGAAAGGTTGCTCAACGACCAGCTTTCATTTAGATCGAACACGTTGTGTGATACCGTAATAAAGATAAACGGTGAACTTTGCAATCAGCCAAGATGATATGTGACTGTCAGGCAGTGCGCACTGTCTTTATGTCATTTGTAACAGTTGTGTTTGTTTTATTCGTTAGTGTGTGTATGTGTTTTTTAATCAATTCACCGACGACTCCTATATATTAGGAAGAAGAAATTTTACCTGACGATGGGAATTTAATTCCCGAAACATGTAGTGGAATATATAATTACAAGATCGCCTGACGGATCAAATTAAGGTATAATTGCAACGTAAATTTAATTACAGAAAAAGCTTGTCATCATCTCGTCAGGTTTTAGCGTTGTTGCCCGTTACGATTCCCAACTTTTTCTCTGTTGACCTGTTTTTTCTTCCTTTTGCTTTATAGTTCTTGCTTTTAAATTTTTTCTTTTTTTTATTGAGACTGGGCTAAGCCCATCTATCAATTTACATCTCATAACAAATTTACAAGGTGTAGAATCCTATGGCGCACTCTTTTAAAAAGTAATCACTTTCTTCTTGTGATGTCTGTAGCTTGACACACTACACTGAATCTAATGGCTTCATTCTATTCAGCCTTCGCAAAAGTTCGGTATTGTCGAGAAGTTGCAGCATCTCGACGTTCTGGTGTTTATGCAGACGTTTCTCATGCTTCTTGGTGAATCGCTGAACTTCATCTTCGACTGAAGCAATCTTCAAATCCCTGCGGATGTCCTCATTTTGTATGTACAATGGAGCATTAACAATACACCTCAGTACATTGTTTTGAAATATCTGGATAAGTTTTCTGTTACTTTTCTTTGTGCATCCCCAGAGTTGTACACCATATGTCCAGACAGGTATAAGGACTTGTTTATATACCAACGGTTTATTATGTACAGACAACTCAGAATGTCCCCCACGGAGCCAGTACATTTTTCTGAATTTTTGACCGAGATTAGTTCTTTTATTTTTTACGTGCTTTTAAATGTAATCTACTTTCTTTCATCCTTTCCAAAGGTTCGATCCATTTACTTATGTTTACTTTTATTTTTTTATTTAAATTAAATACTTGAAGTTCCTCTCTGGTCTCTTATCGTATTTCTTCGGTTACAGTGTTCGTCCTGTTTCCGAGGTTTCTATGAGAACGAGAGTCAGGGAGAGTTGTCCCATCTAACAAAAATCCTTTATAATTTTTTAATTGTAAACGTAAATTTAACACAGTTACTTGCCTTATATTGAGAATTTGATGTAGGTAACAGCAAATATAACAGAAAGTGTGTAACTTGTATTATAACAATGTTTTAGCTTTAAAAGTGAACTCGTGATTTTGCCATTTCTCCCGAACTTCAGGTATAGATGCCCCTGTAAATGGGAGAGACGCTCCACCTAGACTAAATATTTTTCTAAACATGATGAGATGATATGTACATGTGTGTGTGTGTGTGTGTGTGTGTGAGAGAGAGAGAGAGAGAGAGAGAGAGAGAGAGCGCTGAGAGAGTTTGTTTTACATCAGCAGTAGGCCTACCATGTAACAGCATACTGATGTAAAACAAACTGTCTCAACTCCCTCACACACACACACACATTCACTCAATTAATTGATATTGTTGTGTTTGATATTTTCTCTTGTGACCGTAGATAGGTCTTGATGTTGACAGTAAGTATTGTCGAAACGTCTACACATATAATGTAAAATTTGTGTTAGGCCTATACTTATCGAGCGATCCTCGCTAAACCTTCCATCGTTAACATTTATTGATTGACAGACACTGTTAAATTAATAATACCATCTATATAACTATTATAAAGATTAAACTACTAATGACCGTGTAAAAATAAACGCCTAACATAAGTGTGAAATGTATAGCCTAATTAATGAATAAATCTTAAAAGACAAAATAAAATCATTAAAGACGTACAGAGAAAAAGAAATAACACGGAGAAATAGAATAGAATACACAGAATGCGAAATTGTCGGATCAGGTTTTACGGGTCTGTAAAAATGGCAGCGTGAAAATGAATTCCGCGGTAGCAATAGCAATGAAAATTGCTGTTCAAAAAAATGAAAATTAAGAAAATTATAAAAGTTACTAACACCGCTGTACGCGTAAAAATTGTTTTACAAAACCACCAAATCTTAAAAATTAAAAGGAGGAGTTTATTAAAACCAAAACCAAAATAATATTCGGAATTTTCTCTAAATTTCACTCGCTGACACCATATAGCTGTCTCTTGCATAACGGAAATTCGTTGCGAGCCAAAAATTTTACTACACGCAAATTAACAAAGAAATATCACGACATGGGATCGTTTTAAGGTACTGTTCCGAAAATTGTCAAAATTATCGGTTCAAATTTAGGCCTACGTGAGAAATCGTGCTCAAACTTTAAGGAACACTGTGGAAAAAGATTTTTTTTTTATTTTTTTAAATCGGATTATTGGTTTCAGAGATTAGACCTGACAATGAAACAAACAAACAAACTTTACCTCTTACAAAGGTTTTGTAAAATATATAAAAACACTTGGTAAGTTTCACAAATTTTTTAATTAACTCTGACAGCTGTTTCGACTAACTTAAGCCATTGTCAAAGAGCGAGTGAATGAAATTACTGAACACAGGATGTTAGAGTAGTGTAGGTGGTAAACATCTGTTTAGGGCGTATCTGGAACATCTGTGTTGTGAAGGCGAGGGGTGGGGAGTGTGTGGATGAGACAAGGGAAGGTCTGGTGTCTTTAAAAACTAAATACAATCATGAATGCAAAATATAAAATTAACTGAACTAAATATAAACTGAATGCAAAATTTAAAATAATGATGAACATTCAAAATAATATAAAATAAACTAAACTAAATAACAGATTTTAATAAAGGGGATACACAAAATTCAGTCTGTTCATTGGTTAAATTTTTGTTATTTTTTATTGCTTTTTAATTTCTAAAATTTCTAACAAATCCATTTTTCTACCTTTTTGTATGTTGTGGAGTAGTGTTATGTTTTTTGTGTCTATAAAGTGATTGTGTTGTAAGCAATGATCTGCAAAACCTGTATTAGATGTATTGGTTAAAATCGCTTTCTTATGTTCAGAAATGCGATGTTTCAGAGCACGGCCACATTGTCCGATATAAATAGCATCGCGATATATACCTATATGTCTACAGAAAAGTAAGTAGCCTATACTATTCTATCACTTACCTTATATAAAATATACTAAAAACTGGAGACGCCTTTTTATTGTATAATTTCTAAACATGTGTGCGCGCGCAAGTGTGTGTATGATCATTTCACTTGTAGCCATCGAGCAAATCACGTTACGTCGATAATCCTGTTTGTAGTGAACTTGCAAGCGTTTTAATGTCGAAGTATATACTCATTTCTATGTTAAATAGAATAAAATCTGTAGTTTGTATTTGTTGAATATACAATTAATATATTAATCTACAATAATTATTACGATTTACTATAGCCGTTTTCTGAGCTTAAACGTTACGCGACAAAAGCACCTCTTTTTCAATCAAAGGAAATAATCTGTCGAGTGCATTGGTCTCAATTAGTTTATTGCAGCTAATGTATATTTGTTCCAAGGGGGTAGGTTAAAACACACTCACACACTCACACACACACACACACACACACACACCCTTCGTATGAGACAGTTCTCCGCCCACCCTCCGCGCGCGCGAGGCGTGAATGATGTTGGCCAGATGGTGAGGGGAGCGTTTCTTTCGCACACCGTTGTTATGTAGGTCATACTTCATACAGGAGGCGTACGCTCGCGTTTATATATATATTTTTTTTACCGCATTGTCGTTTTGTAAACTTATATTATTTATTTGAACGTACGATCATCCATATCTAAAGACAGAGTATCGTAAACTTAAATTATTTAATTGAACGTACGATCGACAATATCTAAAGACAGAGTAGCAAATCTAGCGATACTTTTGACATAATGCACATTTTGTGATCTTGTATTGCTTAACTATTTTTATTACTTATTTGTTAAGTGTTTCTTCTATTCAACTTGTTACTACTTTTAGTTTCAATTTACTTCTTGTAACAAATTATATAATACAGGGATATGTATAGTACGTATATGATAGCAGGTATTTGTACGTGTTATTTTTTGGAACGGTTTCGTTCGTACCTGTTATTTTTAAATACTAGTTTAGAAGACGGAACCATTAACCAGTAATGGTAAGTGATTTATTTTATTACATTCAATGTAGTTATATGTTTATGTTGCTGTAGGATCTTGTTTTGACGATGTACTTTAGACCTACAAGGAATTTGCATGTTTCTTAATACACTTCTTACAGCTTTATATTGCATGCGCGTTATTTTTTGTCCCCCACCTCATTCGTTTTCCGGCTACCCTGCATTTATACGAATGACAAAGTTTTGACGAGCTCAGTGTTTAATTGTCCTCGGTGGAAGACACATCTCTCGCTGACATGAGGCGTACTCTCGCTCACGTTAAATAATTACTTTTTTTTACCGCATTGTCGTTTTGTAAACTTCAATTATTTAATTGTACGTACGATCATCAATATCTAAAGATTGTGTATCGTAAACTTAAATTATTTAATTGAACGTACAATCAAAAATATCTAAAGACAGTGTATCAAATCTAGCGATACTTTTGACTTAATGCACGTTTTGTGATCTTCAATTGGTATTTATTGCTTAATTATTTTTATTAGTTATTTGTTAATGACTTAAATGGTGCTACCCGGTAAGTTTTTGTTACATAAATATTAGTCGTTTTCAATTATTTTTGGTTCATTCGATAATCAAGTTGTACACTTCCTTACGATGTACTTCCTACAGGTGTTTTACGTGTATTTAAAAATTACATTCATTGTGCAAGCGTAGTCAGTCCACGTCTTCCTTGTCTATTCAGCGAGCTACGCACACACACACACACACACACACACACACACACACACACACACACACACACACACACACACACACACACACACACACACACACACACACACACACACACACATGCACACAGAGACTCGCTTCACCCTCGCATTCCTTCTCAAGTGTGTCGTTCACCCCTCTGTTTGGCCTAGATCGTTTTTTTTGTTGGATTTATTTCGACGTGCCCTTGTATAATTCCTCGGTATTGTTTTAAATAGTTAATTGCGGTGTTCCTGCTTTCAGGTATAATGTCGATTTTGTCGGCTATAGGTATCAATTCCTTTCTTATTTTTATAGTTTATAAATTAAATGATGCTATCGGTTTTTACAGATTTATGCATGTTACTTTCCCCCCTCCTCCTTCGTTTCCTAGTTGCTCACCGCTTATATGACTATCTGTTGCTATTTCTTGCTTCGATGTTACGGGTTGTTGTGCAATCGTATCACTGTGAACGTTCATTAGTTCGTCTATATAAACAGACCTTGTTGGTCAACCCCTTCACTCTTGTCTCAGCAGTCACGACCGACGCATCGTTCGGAGCTCGACCACGGCATAGTCCGCGACCGAAATGAACGAGACCGAAATGAACAAATGCGAATTATTTTACGAAAAATTCGCGCGCGCGCGCACACACACACAGTCCGCTACGCTCCTCCGGTGCAACATGTTAGGAATTCGCAAACAGTAGCCCGGGGGATGGTGATGATGATGACCTCACGAACATGACCTACCTCGACAGCCAGTGTTTTCATTGAAACAATAGGCGCTACTGAAACAATAGGCTATTGTTTCAACACTGAAACAATAGGCGGCACTAGAAAACAAAAGAAAACAATGAAACCATTGTTTCAACACTGAAACAGTAGACACCCACTAAAACAATGACCCCACTGTTGTTGAGGTAGGTCAAGAGGGCAGCTGTTCGTGACGTCACTTGTGACGTCATGATCAGCTGATTGTGACGTCATCCCCCTCTACCACCACCCCCGTCCATCACTGTTTCCGTATTCTTACCAACACTGCTACGGTCGTATCCTGAGCATCCTGATTACAAGATCTCCACAAAAATGATGCTTGGACAGTACTTTTTACGTCTTTTATTTTTGTTTCATTATATTTCATTTTCATTCTTTACATTTCTTTATTACCTCTTTTTTATATTGAACAGACCTTGTATTAACAATAGCCTTTGCGTTGCACTATATTGATAACACGTATATTAAGGGAGAACCCACGCTATCAGAGAAATAGCTTGTTTTTGCTTTTTAATATTTATGTAAATTTAACAATTATAATCCGATAGCTACATGAACATTTTGTGCATCTTTTCTCTTTATAAACGCTGGTATCCATCATGTCCTTTTTTCCTCTTCTTTTTTAAAAATAAACCTATAAGTTATTATAATGATAACTGGAACACTAGTCATGATTAAAGTATCTTCCTCATTCATTATCAGGAAAGACGTTTACACTAGAGATCGAATGTGCCTTGAAAAACAATGCTTGTCCTGAACTGAAACTCATTCAGAGTCCCAAACAGCTGACGAGCGAGCTAATGTCCAGAGCAGTAGCTCGATCGTCCTCTCTATTACGAACTATGTTCACGAATCACCTCTTCTCGCCCAGTCTTCTTATGCCAATTCTTCTGCAGCAACATATTTCGAAGATTTCAAGGAATTTCTTCTCCAATAATATAGTTCAAAGTTTTCCGGATATTTATTCCTCATTTATCGTAGTATCCATGTTTTATCCGTGTAGAGCGAGGTGTTACGGGTCATCGTAGTGTACAGTAGACACCAATGAAGTCACTTATATTAATTAGTCACAAATATATTAATATATTAATTAATTAGTCACAAATAACAATGCTGATAAACGTAGTCAGTTTCCTCATCCTACTGTCTCCTACTTCCTTCAATAGAATGATGACTGGCTTGTCATCTTCTCGTGTGGCTTCTCTTTTCTTCGCGTCTTTTGTGGCTTTTTTAATTTCACTATTCAGCATGCTTTATCCTTCATCGTCTACATCTGTCGTCTATTCTGTTTCTATCTCCACATATTGTGGTAAATTTTTCTTATGGTAGAACTTTCGTATGTAATCTTTTCAGATTTTAAGTATTTTATCTTTGGTTTGTAACAAATTTTCTTTCAGATTCTGGTTTACTAGCACAAAAAATCCGACTGGTAAAAATAAAATAAAAGAAGTATAAGCGACGTCAAACACTGATCTAGAGACTTTAAACATTCTCAGAACTGTACTAATTAAAAGAGAGTTAGTCGAGTGGGGTACACTGGTGATGGAATAAGCGAGACACGACACGAAAAAAACGTATATTTCCGAAGGATTTATAAAGATACAGCCTCCACCCTGCTGTGTAGCTTATCTTTACCTTTTCTTTGGAGTTAATTTGCTAAATGAAGCTCATAGCCCTCGCCTGTCACTTTATGATATTAATCTTTGTTGTTTTTAAAGCATCTTAAAGAGTAAATGGTTAATTTTTGTTAAACTTAGAAGGACAAACGTTAGCCATTACTGATTAAATCTTTTAAAGCAAAATCTCGGGCAGACCACATATCGACAGCAAATAACAATAAAGCTGAAAAATAATAATTACGTAAGCAGTCAGTAGACAACACCGAGGGGGAGCGACTAAGATACATTTCCCGTCAACTTGCACAGAATGGCGACTGGTAGGCTTGTTGCAACACCTCATTTATTCCATAAAATGAATCAATTATGTAATCAAAAAATTATAACTTACAAACATATAAAACAAACAATCATTATCATCGTTTATATTAAACATCGCAATATCGGCGGACTCTTGGGCTATACCTACAGAATACATGTATACTGTATGCGCCTATACCTTGACGTGGAGAAGAAGAGAAGAAGATTTTTATTTCTCGAATTTGTTTTTCTCTTTAATCAGTGATGTTTCCAATTTCATCTTCAATTCCTTTAACTAACTTTCGTTTGAAAAACAATTGAAACTTTGGTTTGAAAAAATCTTGGTACACAACGACCTGATGCAAACATCTTTCTAAAAGTAACAGCGGGTAAAAGAAATTTATAAATGTGTACAGAACCGAACAATGGTCATGCGGGTGTGAAATAAAAAATGCTCTGTTTTGTTTTCCGTGCCTTTTATTCGGAGTTGAATACAATTGGACAAAATCTCTTTTCTTCAGACATAATCCATTTGAAAGACAGTATTAAAAAAGCACGAGTCTTCTGCTGCTAACGCTTTTTGGAACTGTTAATTAGCTGAACATACAGACATATGTCCGAAAGGTGCGTATACAACGAACAAAATTATCTTTGCTTCCAAGACTACCGTCCGACATTGCTTGCACGTCAGTAACTGTGTTCACGAATAGGGTCATGTTATCTTTACTGTTTATGTTATAGAATTGTCTACCTGAAGATACTGTCAGTCTCTGGTTTAGCCGAACTGTGACCTTACATCGGTGACGGCTAACTTTCTTTTTCAAAAATTAAGAATTTTAACTAACACAAACACGCCACCACTGTCAACGTTTGAAGATGCTGTTAATTTGTATGCATCGAATATCAGAATCATGATTTTGATATTTCTCATTATCTTGATACAATAATCTATACGCTCAAAGACAATTAGAGGAATATAAGTCGAGAGATGAAACCTGTCGTGACAGGTAGGAAATGGCAGTTCGAACGGGAGAAGTCATTATTTTAGAACTAATTATTATTATCATCATCATCTCTCTTCACAACGGCTGGAAACGTTGTTGGGATTAGGTGAGAGCAGTGGTCCTCTTTTTTCTGGTCCTCCCGCAGGAAACCTTTGCGGGCTCCCCTAATACCCTTCCTTATTTAATGCCATTGTTCCCTCTTGAATACTAAGCCATCTTTAGAATTGTGGCAACTACTAAAATTATATAACGTGAGAAGATCAACTACTCTTTCTTTTTTGATGTATACTCATTTAACAAAATATAATTTTTGTTTCAATTAATAGTTTGATTTGTTATGTATTATCTTTTATGTCTTTGATCAATGTAAAAAATATACTGATTATCAGACATGTAACCAATTATAATTTCGTCATTTATTAAACTTATATGCATCCTGAAGAAAGAACAAATTTTATTAAGTTTAATTCATGAAGACAGTGACAACATGAATAAGGTT
Organism: Magicicada septendecula; assembly: GCA_034769895.1. NCBI lineage: Eukaryota > Metazoa > Arthropoda > Insecta > Hemiptera > Cicadidae > Magicicada > Magicicada septendecula. Next base: position 7,367,610 of record CM068376.1, on the reverse strand, counting down.
ACACTTATTGTTGTGTTTTAAACAAATTTAACTTAGATTATTGTATAAGTGCGCCTTTATTAATTTCTGACTGTTGTTTGTATCTAATTAAAGTTTATAATTAGTGACCTCACGTTCTCTATAATATGGCAATAAAGCAACGATAAAAATTTGACTACAGTACATTAAACAGGCTGAGTAAATGTTCCTTATATTAGCATGTGGAAGCATAAAACGACGTGCCCCCTTTTAACAAGGTTAGTGTTGTGTGCCTGGTGTTTTCTCTCAACATCGGCTTTGTCTGAATTCTGACGATACCCGGTTTCAGTGGCCAAGTTCTTATTTTAATTGAAAACTTATAAATTCTTTCCTGTGTTAATAATAGCTGATCCTCAATGTGGACAAAACTCATGAGTCTTGTAAAAAGAAAACGTTAATCACAGTTAATTGTTCATTAACGACTTACGTTAGTGTAACAAAAATAAATGCGTTAATCGATCACAGACTCTGACTTTTCTCTTTTTAATTACAGATTATTTTTTATCACAGTAGTGTGTTTGTTGATTGCTCGACCTACAAGGCGTAATGTGGCTTGAGAATTATCCTTCTTTGATTCCTTAATGACCTAAACATGGCCCTGCAATTACGTTTTTATCTATGACATCTCTGTCGCCCGCCACTCAGAATATGTGTGTTTTCCTTTTGCTATTCTTCGAAGTCATTTACCTTTCTATCTGTACGTAACATCTAACTTAACCGTCTGTGGTCTGTATATGATAAATAACTTTGACCTCATTTGTAAATATTATTTATGTATAGGCTTCTGCAGTTGAAGGCTTATTTACTCTTTGCTGTATTAACACAAACGTTTGTTGGTGAAAACAAGCGCCTGAAAAAATATTAGTTATAAGTATATGTAATATCAATTTTTATAGACATAAACCAAAAATCAAAACTATAAATGAACGAGCGAAGCGAGTTTTCCGTTTTAACTCGACCGTTTGTCATTTGTCTGTCTATCTGTCTGTCTGGGTGTATGTTTGGTGTATGTCTCATGATAACTCATGAATTCATTTACTGATTTTCGTTAAAATTTTCCATACTTTTACCCTACAGACCCCTCTTGTGCTTAAAAATTGATCTCCCTAAAAATAAAAGAGCGTGTTGTGAAATAATTTTAAAAATTCAAAAAATTTAAAACTTTTGTACGTTATTGAATTAAAAGTAATTTTAATCAATTCCTAAATATCGTTTTTTTAATGAGACCAAAAAATTAGTTAAAAGTTTGATAAAATCGCAAATATCCATCTGGATTATCAAATTAAAGGCAATTTGAACGAAAATCTGATTTAAACATTATTTATACGGTCCAAGTCACTTTATATAGTAAATAATTTACCTTAATTGAAACCGTCCAGTGACTTCAAGGATGATATATTCATGACGCGTTTCGAGTCATATGACTCTTCATCAGACAATAATCACTCACAAGGAGATCATCAAATATTAAAATTCACACGAAACACACATAATTATGTATAATTGCAAAATACATACGTTTTGCAATTATACATATGTGTGTTTCGTGTGAATTTTAATATTTGATGATTTCCTTGTGAGTGATTATTGTCTGATGAAAAGTCATATGACTCGAAACGCGTCATGAATATATCATCCTTGAAGTCACTGGACGGTTTCAATTAAGGTAGAAAATCTTAATATAACTTACAGTTTCGGAAATTTTAAAATTTTATGACATCAGGGCTCAAGAAATGGATTAATTATTCGAAATAATTGTAAGAATCCAGACTGGTATCAGACTAAACAGATTAAAGATAATTTTAACAGAACCCCTCAAAGCAAAAATAGAAGTCCAATAAACCGCAACAATCACTGCAAACCGCACTTCTAAAATCGCCAGGCGTAAACTGATAAGCCGGCCTATGATTCTTATATATACACCATAGAGGTTTCAGAGTTATCTACTCCTTTCCAGCCGACGATTCGAAAAGCGTTGGGAAAGCGCTAGGAATTTGCTATAACCGCTAAGTCAGTGCACGACCTTGACACAATGCGCCAAGTGCCATGTTAAGTGTCAAGTGTTACCGGTCTTCTGTCGACATAGCAATATGAATATCTAAGCAGTGACGGTGATCCGACAAAACGTACGAAAAGGATTACAAGCAATGGACATATTTAAGAGGGAAACGAAGCAAGAGGGATGTTGATTGCCCCGCTTGAATATCGTACTCAGAACATACTCAACTTTGTTTCTATTAACGTAAAGTAACCGCTTTATGATATTGTCACGAGTATGATATCGAGCCGCTTAGAACATCTGAGAACATTCTCCACTTCCCCCGTCCAGTGTGGCAGGTGTTGCTTCATTCAAGTAGGTGGTTCTAGTGAGTTCCAAGAACACTTCAGATACGCATTAACCGCCGGCGTGCAGTAAGGAGGGAAAGCTGTGCTGGACCTCAGCGCGGCTTATATAAAGCCATAGCACCCGGGTTGTCAGTTCAGTTACGTGAGCGATTTTTGCTAGTGCGGACTGAGTGTTTGTCGAAGTGAAGTAATATTGTGTTAATAATTGTGTGAAACTCTATTAATAGACATTGTTATTGCGTGTGGACAAATCTAATTAGATATATTGTACGAGTTAATTACAACTGTGTAATTGTGATAAATAAAGTTGGTGATTAGTGACGTAATTGGTATCTTGTATTTTGTTTTCCACTGTACCATACGACGACCAAGTAGACCGTCGTAACAATATCTAATTGAATGGTAAAATTAAGGAGGACACCGAAGAGAGATCGTCATTGTCATCGTCTTCCCTCAACCATGGCCTGTTGGATTCTATCCGCGATTATGCTTACACCGCTCCGCTGAGACTGAGTACCAGTCCGCATTTAGGTGATGAATTTGAGTTATGAGTGATGAACTACATTGTGAGAAGAAATGTAAAAAATGTAGTTGTGTGTGTGGTGGGAGGGTGTTTACTTACAGATGCCGCGTTATTGCTGACTGAGGCCCGCGTACAGTTATGTAGACAGGAATTTTCCATAGCGGATTACTGATAAAGATTTGTCTACAGGGTATTGTGGACCATGATTTTTCCATGGTGGCAGATGTGGTGAGAGGCCAACCTCTTCACCTCGTACGACTCTACAGCACGAATTCTGCCCTTACCAAAGTACCGAAATTGGTAGAATTTAGATATCCACCACGTGACACCAAATGTTAAAACTGCAGATTAGTAAATCTAACGGTTTATTCATATGTATTATTTATTTGTTGTGAATAGTGCAGAGTAAGTGTTTATTAACACAGAATAATGGTATTTACTCGTCGTCTTACGAACAAGATTTTTCGCTAAAAGAGTTAACTGAAACCTTGTTTTATTTACTCCTTGGTATCCAGTTGAATTCCACTGTACTAAAGATCGTTTCATGTCAGTAGCGTATCTAAAATTTGGCCTTGGGGGCGGTCGTGTCGGCTTCGCACAAAAAAAAAAACAAGTTAAGGGGCGTTTGTAAGCCCTATTTCGCCCATGCTAATTTACTAGAATTCATGACCCGTTTGCTCAAACACTAATTAGCTGAGCTGTTTGAAACTTTTATCATTGATTGATTGACCCTCAGTAGAAACTTTAACACACGGGGGATATGCTTACGTTGAGCCATTTTATAAATTTTAATCCAATGCAATCTTTAACACTTCAAAAAAACCGCATATTATAATTTGTTTCTCGTGCCAGCACGTTGTATCAAAAATTCGCTGTGTTAAACGTTGTACCCTAATCCCTACATGCACAGAAAATGTGAGCTCTGTATCTCTAGTAGTTCCTGACATAATGGGTCATTTGTGTGAAAAGTAACAATTTTCGGAAAACAGCAATTGAAGATTAATCATCAATATAAAGAATTGGTGTGCATTGCCTAACAAAGTCCTGATGCATATGAAGGTTTATCTGGGTCTTCTGGAGCTTTAAATTCTTCTTCCAGCTTCCTTTTTGCCATTCCTCTCTTCTGCCTGGCTTCTTTCTGTAGTTCTGCAGTTGCTTGTTCAGCTCTCCGCACTCGTTTCATATCAATATCCAACATAATTTCAGTACAGTTCTTTCGTACTGACATGCCCAGCTGTTTCAACACTAAACACCTAGCTAAGTAACCTCTATTAAAGCATGAAACAACATCATAAATCCTAAAATTAAATGTTTGTAAGGAAAAAACAGTTTTAGGAATGCGCGACCAAATTATGTTGAAAATATGTTGTTTACCGACTCACTGGGATTTTGACTTTTACCATGGAGACACTTTTTTAAAAGTTCTGGGTTAGCCAGGTCTCTAAATATAGGTTTAAGCTCATCCATATGTGCAGTATAAATACAAAGAGAAATAAGAACAAAAAGCAATAGTTCTGTGAACTACAACAAACCGAAATATCCATAATCTCGAATGGGTGACATATTGGACTGAGTTTGTATCCCTGACATCATCACCTAAAAAAAATTGAAAAAAATTTTGTAGTTGTCCGATTAATTTAAAATTAATATCAAATAAAATCAGATATTCCATACAATATTTTGGAACAAAAAAATAAAAATCGAATATTTTTACCAAAATGCCTTACAGACACTCCTTCAGACTAATCGAAATCACCGTCTTTAAAGTGGCTGAAAAACGTGTGATAACATCCTGAAATCAATCCCATTAAATTAAACGATAATACAACAAATATACGCGTTATTGAATCATTGTTTACAAAATATTTATTGACTGAATTGATTTTTCTATACGTCATATTTCAAACGTACGTGCGAATGATGTGTAATAAACCTGTTTGAATATTTAAAAAAAAAACTTATTACTATATTATCTAATGTTTTGATGTTATTCAATTTGTTTCTTCTGCAAGTAGTTTTTTTTAACTGATTTAATAATACCAAATAATTCTAACCATCCTCCCCAACATAAAATGGCATTATTTGATTCCATGATTTACCGAATGCTTAGGATCCCATTAAATAACAAAGAAAGAAATATTATTCAACAAACAGCAGTTAAAAATGGATACAAAATAAAAACTATTAATAATTTAGACAATAAATTAAACATAAAACCACTAATAAAATTCCCAAGAACACTACTACATCTAAAAATTCACCAACTAATAATAATAAAAAATGTACAACCTTAACTTATTACGGAAATATAACTCAAAAACTAAATAAAATATTTAAAGATACTAATTTAAAAATATCTTTTAATACAGATAATATAATTTTTACTAAAATAAAACTTAAAACTAAATCCAATATTCACATTAAAAAGGGAATATTGTGACGTCTCCCTTGTTAAGATATCACAAATGTCGGGAACCAGTTCAATTTGTTACCTGTTAATTGAACTAGCTGCCGTTGTTAGTAAACCTTAATCACTAACAAATTATAACACTTTATTATTCAGGAATTAAGCAAGGATTGTATAAATTTATTCACTTGTTGGGTGTTAGCAAAAACATCTCTTTATTAACATATTTACCTCTCATACATTACTTTACTTTTAAAACTCAGATTCTAAAAATTTCTGCATTAAATATTTTGTATATTTTACTCTTTATTCTTTCTATATCAAAGTCATTCAGCTAGATATTGTTTTAATTACCCCGGATCCGGGTAGCGAGTTTGTTATCTTTTTATTACAACTTCAACCAAATTATTAGAAGAATAATTTAGGTTGTAAATTTTAAAATTAATTTAAATCTAAACATCGTAATGTCATTACTACTTCATTACAGTGATTACAAACATCTATATATTAAACTTTACATTATCAAAAGTTCTTTACTGTTCTTTTTTTTTACTGGTCTTGTTGTTTTACAGTGAATTTGTGTTACAAATATTATGTTTTGATATCACCTGAATATAACAATGGGTATGCTGTGGGGTCCATGATGGTCATCTTCAGTCCTCTTCTAGGGTGTGATCCACGGTTGCTCTTGAAGTTCCATGAGTTTGATTGTTTCTGGTAGTCTCTTCCTAGACGATTAGATTTTGGGTTCTAGAAGTTCATCCGGTTGCTGTTTGTGTTATCTTCTTTCGGAGTCGGTAGTTTACATTTTACTTTTAGTTACAGTTTTTATTTTATCAGCACTAAAATCTGGTAATTAACATTTCTCACCATTTACAGCTTGCTAAGAGATGTGTCGGCTAAGTTTCCTTTTTTATTCTATACATATTTCCTCACGCACTACATTATAATTTTGTTTTTATTATTATTATTATACTACATAAGTCAAATCGAACTCATTATAAACGTGATTAAATATTATTTAACGGTGTACACCTATGTGTATGTTCACAACACAGCAGCTACATCCTTACATCTCGGTGTCTATCGGGCGAGTGTTAGCAATGTTTAGCGGCAAGGGGTCAGTAGCTTGCGCGGTTTTACGCACTGAGAAAATAGTTCGTTCTTTTAAGTTATATTAATTATTTACTAATTAAGTCATAATACATTATTTTACCTTTTGGTTACGAATTATGAATTTCTTTATTTATTTTGTACATATTTTATTTAATTAAATTAATTATTATTATTAGCTAAATAACACCGTTCTTAACGTGTTGGTACGGGATAATTTGCACGTTGTTGCATGAATCTAGGCATAGGTAAGGGATGGATAATACTCTTACTTATATTGAAAGCAATTTTTTATTTGTGCGATTTAAATATTTTTTAAAATCGTCACATTATATAAAATAGAATGTCCAGATTTCAATAAATTTTACGTAAGCCAGACAAAGAAAAAACTACTAGATAAATTCCTTCAACACCGCAATGCATATTTAAAACCAAATATTTATAAATCTAATTTAGCCACACATTGTCTAAATAATAACCACCAATTTCCAAACATTGAAAATATAAAATTAATTAAAAACGTACAAAAAGGTCAGAAAATGAATATTTGGTAAAATCTTAATATTTACAAACACAAAAACAATAATTTATTAATTAAAGAACAATCCCAAATAAAAACAAAACAAGACGATTTATTACATATTATAAATTTAATAAAAAATAAAAATAAAAATGAATATAATCTAAACATTAAATTTTTCAAACATAACTGAGAAAACAGCTATAAATTTACATTAAAACAATCGTTAACTAATCGAGCTAAATCGATTATCAGTTATTTTACATTAAAATCGTTACAAATTCGATCATTCGTTAATTTCTATATTAACATAGAATTACTTCGATTATTATTAATTTACTTACAAACCTCTGATGATACTGATATTTTTCAGTAAAACGTACGTCAGGTGTTAAAAAGAAAATACGAAATTACACTACTTGCAAAAGAAACAAATTAAATAACATTAAAACATTATACAGTTGCTGCCAGAAAATTCCAGTTACCTATATAGAAAATGACACAATATTATCGTACGCAGCTAAAAGACAATAGAAATTAATAAAATTCCTCGTCAACTTTTCTCGACTCTCTGGAGGGGTCCGGTCTCGTTCGTCCCCTGTTTCATGTAACAAATGTTTAATAAAGTATTTACCACAGTTAAAACTCACACACACAGAAACCCGCACACTATTAAACACTCTAGTCTACAGTTATCAAAATTTACACACTATAACACTATACGGTATAATTAAAAAGACGTTTTGTACGACCACAAGCTAACACATTGTGATGGTTTTAAAATTCTCAAAACTACTTGCGCATTAACAAAATAAATCAAAATTTAAAACCTGGGTGCGTCAAAAGAGAACTACAATTTAATTTATAGTAGTCTGCACAGAAAAATTGGTATGCCTAGCCTACATGCAGTTTTTAGACGAAAAAAAAATTACCTTCTTGTAAGACAATCTTGACAAGGAATTTAATTCGATTTTACAGTAACATGTGTGCATTATCGTGTACAATGAAACTTACTGTATCGTATTTATACCGTTCAGTATTGATATTGACTTGACCCGAAAATTTTGTGAGTAAAATAAATCGCTATAAAGCGTAACATGAAGTCTTATTAAACTTAGTAATTACACATTTAATTGGCACTTTAAAAAAAATTTGATGTCTTAACACACACACCAATAAAGCAATATATAATCGTCTTAACCTTAATATACGGTGGACACGCTGTTATCACTAACGAAGGTAACACATAAACTATTCTTGTTTTACTTTATTATACGGTGGACACGCAGTTATCAATAACGAAGGTAATACATACGCTATTCTTGTCTTACCTGTATATACGGCGGACACACTGTTATCACTAACGAAGGTAATACATACGCTATTCTTGTCTTACCTGTATATACGGCGGACACACTGTTATCACTAACGAAGGTAATACATACGCTATTCTTGTCTTACCTGTATATACGGTGGACACGCAGTTATCAATAACGAAGGTAATACATACGCTATTCTTGTCTTACCTGTATATACGGCGGACACACTGTTATCACTAACGAAGGTAATACATACGCTATTCTTGTCTTACCTGTATATACGGTGGACACGCAGTTATCAATAACGAAGGTAATACATACGCTATTCTTGTCTTACCTGTATATACGGCGGACACACTGTTATCACTAACGAAGGTAATACATACGCTATTCTTGTCTTACCTGTATATACGGTGGACACGCAGTTATCAATAACGAAGGTAATACATACGCTATTCTTGTCTTACCTGTATATACGGTGGACACGCTGTTATCACTAACGAAGGTAACACATAAACTATTCTTGTTTTACTTTATTATACGGTGGACACGCAGTTATCAATAACGAAGGTAATACATACGCTATTCTTGTCTTACCTGTATATACGGCGGACACACTGTTATCACTAACGAAGGTAAAACATAGTCTATTCTTGTCTTACCTTAATATACGGTGGACAGAATGTTATCACTACCGAAGGTAACACATACACCATTCTTGTCTTACCTTAATATATGGCGGACACGCTGTTATCACTAACGAAGGTAACGCATACGCTATTCTTGTCTTACCTTAATATACGGCGGACACGCTGTTATAACTAACGAAGGTAACGCATACGCTATTCTTGTCTTACCTTAATATACGGCGGACACGCTGTTATCACTAACGAAGGTACACATACGCTATTCTTGTCTTACCTTAATATACGGTGGACAGAATGTTATCACTACCGAAGGTAACACATACACCATTCTTGTCTTACCTTAATATATGGCGGACACGCTGTTATCACTAACGAAGGTAACACATACACTATTCTTGTCTTACTTAATATACGGCGGACACACTGTTATCACTAACGAAGGTAACACACACTATTCTTGTCTTACCTTAATATACGGCGGATACACTGTTATCACTACCGAAGGTAACACATACGCTATTCTTGTCTTACATTAATATACGGCGGACACGCTGTTATCACTAACGAAGGTAACACATACATTATTCTTGTCTTACCCTAATATACGTCGGACAGAATATTATCACTAACGAAGGAAACACATTCTTGTCTTACTTAATATACGGCGGACACACTGTTATCACTAAAGAAGGTTACACATTCACTATTCCTGTCTTACTTAACATACGGCGGACACGGTGTTATCACTACCGAAGGTAACACATAGTCTATTCTTGCCTTACCTTAATATACGGCGGACACGCTGTTATCACTAACGAAGGTACACATACGCTATTCTTGTCTTACCTTAATATACGGTGGACAGAATGTTATCACTACCGAAGGTAACACATACACCATTCTTGTCTTACCTTAATATACGGCGGACACGCTGTTATCACTAACGAAGGTAACGCATACGCTATTCTTGTCTTACCTTAATATACGGCGGACACGCTGTTATCACTAACGAAGGTAACACATACACTATTCCTGTCTTACTTAGTATACGGTGGACACGCTGTTATCACTAACGAAGGTAACACATACATTATTCTTGTCTTACCCTGATATACGGCGGACAGAGTGTTATCACTAACGAAGGTAACGCATACGCTATTCTTGTCTTACCTTAATATACGGCGGACACGCTGTTATCACTAACGAAGGTAACACACACTATTCTTGTCTTACTTTATATACGCTGGATACACTGTTATCACTAACGAAGGTAACACACACTATTCTAGTCTTACCATAATATACGGCGGACACGCTGTTATCACTACCCAAGGTAACACATAGTCTATTCTTGCCTTACCTTAATATACGGCGGACACGCTGTTATCACTAACGTAGGTACACATACGCTATTCTTGTCTTACCTTAATATACGGCGGACAGAATGTTATCACTACCGAAGGTAACACATACACTATTCTTGTCTCACTTACTATACGGAGGACACACTGTTACCACTAACGAAGGTAACACATACATTATTCTTGTCTTACCCTAATATACGTCGGACAGAATATTATCACTAACGAAGGAAACACATTCTTGTCTTACTTAATATACGGCGGACACACTGTTATCACTAAAGAAGGTTACACATTCACTATTCCTGTCTTACTTAATATACGGCGGACACGCTGTTTTCACTACCGAAGGTAACACATAGTCTATTCTTGCCTTACCTTAATATACGGCGGACACGCTGTTATCACTAACGAAGGTACACATACGCTATTCTTGTCTTACCTTAATATACGGTGGACAGAATGTTATCACTACCGAAGGTAACACATACACCATTCTTGTCTTACCTTAATATATGGCGGACACGCTGTTATCACTAACGAAGGTAACGCATACGCTATTCTTGTCTTACCTTAATATACGGCGGACACGCTGTTATAACTAACGAAGGTAACGCATACGCTATTCTTGTCTTACCTTAATATACGGCGGACACGCTGTTATCACTAACGAAGGTACACATACGCTATTCTTGTCTTACCTTAATATACGGTGGACAGAATGTTATCACTACCGAAGGTGACACATACACCATTCTTGTCTTACCTTAATATATGGCGGACACGCTGTTATCACTAACGAAGGTAACACATACACTATTCTTGTCTTACTTAATATACGGCGGACACACTGTTATCACTAACGAAGGTAACACACACTATTCTTGTCTTACCTTAATATACGGCGGATACACTGTTATCACTACCGAAGGTAACATATACGCTATTCTTGTCTTACATTAATATACGGCGGACACGCTGTTATCACTAACGAAGGTAACACATACATTATTCTTGTCTTACCCTAATATACGTCGGACAGAATATTATCACTAACGAAGGAAACACATTCTTGTCTTACTTAATATACGGCGGACACACTGTTATCACTAAAGAAGGTTACACATTCACTATTCCTGTCTTACTTAATATACGGCGGACACGGTGTTATCACTACCGAAGGTAACACATAGTCTATTCTTGCCTTACCTTAATATACGGCGGACACGCTGTTATCACTAACGAAGGTACACATACGCTATTCTTGTCTTACCTTAATATACGGTGGACAGAATGTTATCACTACCGAAGGTAACACATACACCATTCTTGTCTTACCTTAATATACGGCGGACACGCTGTTATCACTAACGAAGGTAACGCATACGCTATTCTTGTCTTACCTTAATATACGGCGGACACGCTGTTATCACTAACGAAGGTAACACATACAATATTCCTGTCTTACTTAGTATACGGTGGACACGCTGTTATCACTAACGAAGGTAACACATACATTATTCTTGTCTTACCCTGATATACGGCGGACAGAGTGTTATCACTAACGAAGGTAACGCATACGCTATTCTTGTCTTACCTTAATATACGGCGGACACGCTGTTATCACTAACGAAGGTAACACACACTATTCTTGTCTTACTTTATATACGCTGGATACACTGTTATCACTAACGAAGGTAACACACACTATTCTAGTCTTACCATAATATACGGCGGACACGCTGTTATCACTACCCAAGGTAACACATAGTCTATTCTTGCCTTACCTTAATATACGGCGGACACGCTGTTATCACTAACGTAGGTACACATACGCTATTCTTGTTTACCTTAATATACGGCGGACAGAATGTTATCACTACCGAAGGTAACACATACACTATTCTTGTCTCACTTACTATACGGAGGACACACTGTTACCACTAACGAAGGTAACACATACATTATTCTTGTCTTACCCTAATATACGTCGGACAGAATATTATCACTAACGAAGGAAACACATTCTTGTCTTACTTAATATACGGCGGACACACTGTTATCACTAAAGAAGGTTACACATTCACTATTCCTGTCTTACTTAATATACGGCGGACACGCTGTTTTCACTACCGAAGGTAACACATAGTCTATTCTTGCCTTACCTTAATATACGGCGGACACGCTGTTATCACTAACGAAGGTACACATACGCTATTCTTGTCTTACCTTAATATACGGTGGACAGAATGTTATCACTACCGAAGGTAACACATACACCATTCTTGTCTTACCTTAATATATGGCGGACACGCTGTTATCACTAACGAAGGTAACGCATACGCTATTCTTGTCTTACCTTAATATACGGCGGACACGCTGTTATAACTAACGAAGGTAACGCATACGCTATTCTTGTCTTACCTTAATATACGGCGGTCACGCTGTTATCACTAACGAAGGTACACATACGCTATTCTTGTCTTACCTTAATATACGGTGGACAGAATGTTATCACTACCGAAGGTAACACATACACCATTCTTGTCTTACCTTAATATATGGCGGACACGCTGTTATCACTAACGAAGGTAACACATACACTATTCTTGTCTTACTTAATATACGGCGGACACACTGTTATCACTAACGAAGGTAACACTCACTATTCTTGTCTTACCTTAATATACGGCGGATACACTGTTATCACTACCGAAGGTAACACATACGCTATTCTTGTCTTACATTAATATACGGCGGACAAGCTGTTATCACTAACGAAGGTAACACATACATTATTCTTGTCTTACCCTAATATACGTCGGACAGAATATTATCACTAACGAAGGAAACACATTCTTGTCTTACTTAATATACGGCGGACACACTGTTATCACTAAAGAAGATTACACATTCACTATTCCTGTCTTACTTAATATACGGCGGACACGCTGTTATCACTACCGAAGGTAACACATAGTCTATTCTTGCCTTACCTTAATATACGGCGGACACGCTGTTATCACTAACGAAGGTACACATACGCTATTCTTGTCTTACCTTAATATACGGTGGACAGAATGTTATCACTACCGAAGGTAACACATACACCATTCTTGTCTTACCTTAATATACGGCGGACACGCTGTTATCACTAACGAAGGTAACGCATACGCTATTCTTGTCTTACCTTAATATACGGCGGACACGCTGTTATCACTAACGAAGGTAACACATACACTATTCCTGTCTTACTTAATATACGGTGGACACGCTGTTATCACTAACGAATGTAACACATACATTACTCTTGTCTTACCCTGATATACGGCGGACAGAGTGTTATCACTAACGAAGGTAACACATACACTATTCTTGTCTTACTTAATATACGGCGGACACACTGTTATCACTAACGAAGGTAACACACACTATTCTTGTCTTACCTTAATATACGGCGGATACACTGTTATCACTACCGAAGGTAACACATACGCTATTCTTGTCTTACATTAATATACGGCGGACACGCTGTTATCACTAACGAAGGTAACACATACATTATTCTTGTCTTACCCTAATATACGGCGGACAGAATGTTATCACTAACGAAGGTAACATATACACTATTCTTGTCTTACTTACTATACGGTGGACACACTGTTATCACTAACGAAGGTAACACATACACTATTATTGACTTACCTTAATATACGGCGGACACACTGTTATCACTAACGAAGGTAACACTATTCTTATTTTACCTTAATATACGCTGGACACGCTGTTATAACTATCGAAGTTAACACATACGCGGAGAGGACTGTTCGGTTATCTTAGTCTGAATTCTTAGTCACTAGTTCTCCACTACCTCACACTGTTAGGCTCATCCGAGTTTGATCCCATAGACGCTAGCCTTGCATCTGCGGCAACGACATCCTTCCATCTGTAAGTGCTTTGCCCCCCCCTTTCCTATAAGGGCTTTTGTTTGGTGTTGTTCTCCCATTATCCATTCTCTCGACATAGCCTAACCCATTGCAGCCTTCTCCTTTGCATGTGGGTTTCCACAGCCGGCTCATTGAAATAAAAATTGTGTTCTAGTTATCTCAGATTTTCTTTCCCCCTTTCTATAAACAAAGTCTAGAATCCGCAACAGGAGCTTCCTCCCAAGTACATTTAAGCATTCCTGTGCTTCTTCGGTTAGTATCCAATTTCGCTACCGTCGCATAGCATGGTGCGTGTAATACATTTATACGAATATGTCTGCCTATGAATATTAGTTTTACTGGATTGTCGTAACTATGGAGATAATGGGAGGGGCCACACCTATTTCTGGCATAACTACGCAGATAATGGGAGGGACCACACCTATTCCAAATTTTAGCAAAACTCTGTAAATCACTTAAAGCTGGACAATTTCTATGCCAATTGGGTCTGTTAAAGTATGGCTAATAAGTAATTGCAGAAATAAAATTAGTTATAATGTTTGTAAATTAATAAAATAAAGTTACGGTTTTCGTAACAATGAGAATCGCTCAACATAAACGTATGCATATCCAGCCTCAAAAGAATGATTAACCACGCGCAAGAAAACGAAAGCGGAGTCCATTAATCTACAGTTAACTTTTCGCCCAGACGCACATGCAGGTTTTCTGTGTCATGACTCCTCTAGTCTAATATCTCTACGGTTTGAACCGTGGTCTTTTCACAGGTGTGTTACCAGTTTTTTTACTTCAATTCGGAAAAATGAGAAGATCTTATTACAGGATTTAAACAAAAAATAACGTACTTTAACGCAAACTCTAAGTTGCTTAAAACATTATTGGGACAACATCATTTTGTGAAAGTGAGAAGGAGTAATGGATATGGAGTCATTTTCAAAAGATCTGTTACGAATACAGATTTATGATTAAAGTGATTGGTAATGACATGAGATTTATTGCCTTTAATTTGAATACCATTAATCGATATAGGATATTTTAAAATAAGCACTTTTCCATAATTTTTACAAAAACTTTGAGATCCCAAGAATTTGTAAAATGTATTTATAAAATTATATGGCAGTAATAATGGAATTATCCTTTTCCCAAGAAAACGGGGTTACATTCTTCACGATAGTCTTATCCTTCCCGCAAGGAGCAGTTACGCCACTAGCATGCTGTTTGTGTTATTTACAGGCCACCAGCGAGGCCTTCAGATTTTTCTATGACATTGTAGCCCGGCGGGGGGGGGGAGTGTAAATCCAATTAACCTCCTTGGCCACCCCACTACCGTATGTAGACGGTGTGAGAGGGAGGGTGTGTAAATAGTGTTATCGCACAACTTAGTCTTGGCGAGTGCCTCCCCCACGCCGTAGATGAAAACTACCCTAAATAATGACCATAGAAAGTTAAATTTTAAAACTGGTTTGTAGTAAATTCGAAAACTACAGAAAATTAGGCCCGTCTTACCTCCAGATACATTATTGTGCCTGGGTATTCCTTCCATTCTGCACGTTCTCGGTTGCCGCATAAACCTTAACAGACAATTCTCCAGATTAGTCTTATTTCTCTCTCCCAAAAGTCTCCTTGTTCGGCTTTTCTCCTCCTTTCTCTTTCTATCCGTATTATGTCTAGTCCTTCTTTATTTGCAGGAGACATTGGCTGATATGACTAATATTAAGTTAAATTAAATTATAACTTATTCCATAAACCACCGATTCCTGTACCTTTAGTACGTGTTTTAGAAGTAAGCTTTGAATCGACCTTTGCAAGGCAGACGAAATTTTTGATTGCAAGACAGAAGAAAACGTTTGCCGATCCTCTGCAAGAATCGGAAGAAACGGTTATTTTTTAATCTGCGTGTGTGGTTGAGAATTAGCAACGACCGTAGTTCAACGTTATGGAGGTCGTGGTATTTAATGATTTCCTTAGATATTCTACGTTAACGTTTGATATCCGTCTGGTTCTCCCATGAATTCTCCTGTAAATCTAATGAGAGACAGGAAGTGAAGTCTCGTTTCCCCACTGTAAATGAACGGTGAAGTATGCGTTTGGGCAGGGTCCAAATACAGTACACGTCCGGGATCCACCGAGTCCACAGTACACATTTCTCAGCTGCACAATGTTTCAATTTCTGTGATTTGTGTATCGGATCATTGTCCCAGAGTTTGAATTGATGCTACTATTCGCTTTAGAAAATTTGTCTTGTTCTATAACAAAATTTTGACTTTTTAATAATATTGCTGTATCATTTACAGATATTGTAGCCACTACCGATAGAGGAAGTTAGTTTTTAATTATTCTATACAGTCTAAGGGTAGCAGACTGCACTCGCATTTTCGTCGGAACCTGCTCGTTGGATAGCCCAGCCCGCGTGCAGTGGCGGCTCGTCCATAAGGTTCAATGGTTCAGTGAACCCCCCCCCCCCTAAATAATTTAAATATGTTTTAGGATTTGTTGAGATAGTGGTTTTATATTTAAATAACAAGATTTGCGGGGTTAACTTGTTGACTGAACAGTAATGGATTCGCGTAGTAGGCGAATTACTCGCTACTATTGCTTGGAGGTGCAAAACAGCTCTCAGCACCTCCTGGACTGTGTAGACAGCTTTGGAAGGGGAAATCTGTATACGCAAAATTACAATCAACAGTCGCTAAACCCGAGTCTTAGCGATACAGACGAATAGTTCCGACGAGGGCCGAACTGCACTGACCGGGAATTTTAACATTTTCATAATACCGCCATTCACCATTATTACGATTTTTAGCACATGATTCGTCCGTTTACCATCAGTTTCTTTATTTCATTTAGAATGCAATGAAAATGTGTGCAGTAAAGTCATAAAATCAAATAAAATTGTGAAGTAATTGTACTCCGAAAATAAAGTGTGTTTAATGTAGTCATCAAATAACTGTATTAACGTTAAACAGAGCGAACCGTGTATAACATTCAAAGTGTTTACTGGTATTTTTGTGTGTTAAGTGTTCAGGTATTTCTTATTTTTGTGTTCAGTTCATTGATTTCGTAAAATGAATAGTGTTTAATCTATTTTAAAAACAAAATTTTCCCCCCTCACGCTCTCTTTCTCTCTCTCTCTCTCTCTCTCTCTCTCTCTCTCTCTCTCTCTCTCTCTCTCTCTCTCTCTCTCTCTCTCTCTCTCTCTCTCTCTCTCTCTCTCTACTAAGAATAAATGAAAATTTAAGGAACTCACTTCCCGTTTTAAATATTAAACAGAAATATTTAACTATCCTTTTATTTTAACTATACATTTTTAGAATAATTTACAAACAGCATAAACACAACTTAATATTAGGCCTACTAAAAGTTGTCAATAGTTATGTCTTCATGTTGACACCCACAAATAACACTTCCATGTGTTATTTGGAATGGGATAATTGCTCTTATCTTAGTAGAAACATTCAGGCATTGAACCTCCAACTGTCAGAACCACGAGCCGCCACTGCGCGCGTGTAAACGTGGATGATATACATGAACCGACCTTACGCGAGCGCGAGCGCGTGTGTGTGAGTGTGTATCGGACAAACAACAAATACTGACTAGATACGTAGGTATCGTGCTCAGAGCCCCCGTGCTCTGAGCGCCAACGCTGAAATCGTGGTCTCGTGCTCTGTGTCCCGAGCTTATCCCTGCATGATTTGACACCGGTAACACGTGGCTGTATATCTTATCTATCCGCTGTTTGCCAACTCCGCAGCCAACATTAGCGGTCCTATATGAAAATTTGTACAATTCATTGCTAAAAGACATTATCACACCACTAGTAAGTTCCCGGATCTACAGAACTCTCTTATTGTTTTGAACAAAATACATTTAGTATTAAGTTAATTAAATTTCAATATTAGACCATTTTTCCTGTTATCAGAAAAACTATGAAAACCCAACTACGCTACTACTTTATTAGTAACACAACAATTGTAGAACAGACAGTCATAAAATACAAAAGTAAAATGTCCGAACTCCCGCACTAAATTTTTAGTCAAATTTTCAACCATAATAACAAAATTACAAATAATTTAATCATAGCATAACAAAAATATTGTTTTTTTAAACAGTTCACAAACTCTTTTAAAGCTATCCAAAATTTGAATGAGCGTTGAGACATATTAATTCTGTCAATTTACTACACACACAAAATGCAGAGACGGCAGATTTAAATTAATATATTATAGATAATGAAAATAGTTAGTATACAGTTTAAACTACAAGACTATTAAATCTAAACGGTAAATTAGAAAGTTGAACAATATCTTGACCAAGTACGTACAGACAGCTGGCGTACATATACTGTAGCGTGGTTTACAGAAACAGTTTTCATTATCTAAGGAATTCAAGAAGACAAAAAGATAAGTGGGCGCTCTGAGCCGGTACATACAGAACGGACTGTGGCTTATCGCGGACAATATCCTAAGCTCAATACGAAGCGTTCGGATGGCTTCATCGTCAGATGACCTGCCGACGTCCCTTTCTATAGAACTCGGATGACGGGCGAACGTTATGAAGTACAAGACTGGAACGTTGTGCCCAGAATCGGTAACAACAACAATCGCTTTCTATCTAACAATTAACACTCCCTAAGTCAATAAATTTAATAGACCTCACTTGCAACAAACAAACACATCATGTAATTCGCAATAACAATTAACATTAAAAACCGCGCTTGTAAGACAACAGTTCGTTCATTCTGACTGTTGACGTAATATTAAGAAAGGTGGTAGAACTGTTTTCTAGGCCGTTCTAAGAGTTACTTGTCGATTCGTGGTAACACTAAAACGGGTTTGCCTGTTTAATCTTACACGAGCCTGTGATACAAAACGGTTCGGTTACAGACGGTATTCTTACGGACAAAACCAGGACGCAACATTTCACTGCGTAGCCCGACGTTACACAGAAAAGGAATGTTTGTAATATTATTATGAAGTCTCACGTGCAATTCCAATGGAAACAGTATTAGATCAATACCACGCGTTGCTAACAACGTCTATTCAACACGTTTCCTCCAATACGCGTTTCAGAATACAGTATAACATATTTTAATAATATTTTTCTCTTGAATTGGACTTCACACTTTTAACGCGCACCGCATTTAAGCGACAAGCGGTAGGGTATCGAATATCTCTATCCCTCGAAATAACTGTTCGCAATAGTAATTACTGTAATGAACCGCGTTCGCAATCGACAGCTGCCGTCGACCTTGAGAATAACTGACCATCTCTCGCTGTGCAGATCTTTCCGATTGTAAGTGAGACCGCGTGAACAAAACCTTCTCCCACACAGCAATTTGAGTAATCTAAACGCAAACCGTGTACGAACTATCGAGCTGTGTCGTCGGGCTTCAATTTCTACATCTGTCAGAACTTCTTTCTGTTAACAAGGTCCCAAAAAACCGTTTCCGCATTGTATACAACTAGAAAGAGAGAAACATTTTGTTTGTTACGAAGTACTTACACTAACCGTGTTGAAACACACAACTTTACTGACCAACTTGGCAACTGTTCAGCAGAATTCATTAATCGTTTCAATCGCGTTTGTTAATTAAATCACAGGCAGAACATTGTTTTTGACGTTACAATTATCGACTGGCGTGTATCGAATGTCGTTAGCCATTACAAACGTTATAATACCAATCGAACTTTATTAGCTGCAAAGTCGATCCAAATGAATATCGGATTTTGTTACAGCAATTTGATCTTCACTTCAGTAATTGCTGACACAGATGGTTGCTAGAATGGGAGAACCTTATCATTACGAATACGTTAGTTTACGTTAATGTACTAAATTTTTCTGTTATTCGCCTCAAACATCTGCTTTAAACACTGGAAAGTTACTAAGGAGCCTTGGTTGCATAATTTCTATCTCCAAAATGCTATAATTAAGTGTTTCTCAGTCATTTTGGTAATGGGGATCCCTAAAATAAATTAGGTTTTCCTCGTGGACCCACGTCTACCGCTTACATATATATTGAACGTCTACATATGCACATATTAGTGGTTTTTTTACAATTATATTCACATGGATACAAGTCAAATAATATAAATACATATTGTAACGACGCGACTCTCTCGAATAGTCAAGAGTGTCGTTCTACCCGTTTCTCGACTAGCCCAGCGTGCCTCGTCTGTACCAAGGCTGTCCACTCACGTAACACTCAAGTACCTTCCAGAACGTTCAAAAGCATTTAAAAACGCATTATGCTGACACGCCGCAGTGAGAATGGAGAGTTATTCGGGAACACTTGCGCTACCTATATAAGCAGGCTTTGTCAGTCGGTTTACAGTGAGCGATTTCTTTAGTGCGGTTGTCGAAGTATTATGGAAAGTGATTACTGTGTTATATTTAGCGCGGAACTCTATTATTGACATTATTATTGTGTGTGTAGACAAATTTAACTTGACTTGTTGTAAAAGACTAACTTGTTGATTACAAATTGTTATTTGTAACTCCTTGAAGCTGGAAATTAGTGACTTTATTGGTGTCTGTATTTTGTTTTCTACAGTGTAACCGTCGTAACAATATGTTAACACAGACAAATTCAAATTCCTGAATTGTTTACATTTGAAACACGTTTCTACTCTTAATCAGCAATTTAAAAAAAAAATAATAAGCAGCAATACGACACCTCTTAAAATTTCAAGCCACGTAGACTGATTTTTGTACAATACAGTATAAATAAGTAAACAACAATTATATGACAATGGTTATAGCATTTTTTACAGGTACAAACACTGTCTAAAGATTTACCACATACGTGAAAAATACAATAACACATAAGGCACTAAGTAGTTAATAAAAGTAATACATATTATGAACAGTTTTTTTTATTTATAAGAAGTCTGCAATTTAGAAACATGTGCTTTCTTTCATTAATTTATTATTTTTAATGACACTAACGTTATTTATTATTCCTCAACGTACTGTTTGTATGTTTAATGTAGTATGTAACTAATAACGTTTTGAGCATGAAAGACAGGCTAATTACAAAAGTTGTTTAAAAATCTGTTAGTAAAACTTTTTTTAACAGTATAATTTCATTCTGCGGATCCACAACCAATATATCGCGGACCCCCGGTTGAGAACTACTGCTCTAATTCTTTCTCTTTTATTTCCAACCCATGGCTAGTTTAGTGCTTTCAACGTTACATTCCACGATTACTGATTCCCATAATTTGATAATAATGCTTATAATATCTTTCCACATCGTTTATAAACCACCTTTTTGGTCTACTTCTTTCTTTCCTTGCTAGCTTCCAGTATATTTTCTTTATCGCCGTCAGCATCCACTAGACTTCAATGACTAGACTTACAGCTTGTTCTTCTTTCAGTCCTGCTGCCTGCCTGCATCTCTTTTCCATCGATGTCTATAATTTAATACTTGGTTTAGAAAAACAGTCTTGGTTCAGCCTTTCGATATGTTGATTCGATTTTTTCAAATTTTGTTGCTTCCCTGCTATATACACTTTTTCCTCGAACGAGGCCTTTCGGTTTCGCAACCATTATCAAGTTCTTCCTACAACAAGTTGTGATGAAGACTGCTAACATAGAGAAAATAACTGATGTTGTTGTAGGAAGAACTTGATAATGGTTGCGAAACCGAAAGGCCTCGTTCGAGGAAAAAGTGTATATAGCAGGGAAGCAACAAAATTTGACAAAGTTGTGATGAAGACTGCTAACATAGAGAAAATAACTGATTCGATTTTTTTGAACTCTGTCGAGTCCTAATTGCCATACTATAATTACGGCGATCTTATAGATTGTCGTGTTCAAACATTGGGAATAATACAGAGTGTAGACCTACTGGAAATCTGTAGTACCATAGCATGCTTCCTAGCAGACCTTTTTGGACTAGGCGTAAATAGCTCTTATCCTTTCCACATTTTCTGGCGTGCTCACTGTTTTTACACTTCCTCCAATTGTTTTCTGTGCCAAGGCTATGGTTCTAAATGTCCTTACCCAGTTCGATTCTATTGAGCGATCTGGAACTCTTCCATGTCTCCCAACGTTGAAACGATTTCTGAACAGTTTTTGTGTTGATATATAGGAATCATTACTTTTAAAAAACGTTTCTGCAGCAAGCGCACTATGTTCAACTCGCCGTTGAGCCATGTTTACTGAAATGGCATAGTTTAATTAAGGTTATAGGACTATCTGTTTATTTATTGTTGCCATAGTAACCAAACACAAGCTAGCACAAATTGCTGTGTTCTCATTGCCCCACCCTGTGTAACTGAACACCAGAGGAATTGTTAGTTACAACTTTAATTAAATTCCAATAAACCAAACAACATACAACAGTCGTATACAACGAGTTTACGGTTAGCCCACACATTTTAATGTAATAAACAATACATATCTCCGAATTAACACTGTCGTTAATAAATAATTCATGTCACTAATTACAGAAGCCCGCACAAAAGTATTCACAATAAACACTTTATACTAACCTGTTATAAAACACACGCACGGAATCAGAATTGCAGCAACAACTCTTCAACTCTTAACACTTCTTATCGCTTCGCTACGCGATCTCAAACTTACTGACTGGCTGCTTCTGAAAACAGCCTGTGGGCCGTAGTACGTGACAGGTTTGAACTCCTCCTCCTCCTCCTCCTCCTCCTCCTCCTCCTCCTCCTCCTCCTCCTCTCCTCCTCCTCTCCTCCTCCTCCTCCTCCTCCTCCTCCTTCTTCTTCTTAAGCACTACAGCTAACGTGAGTCCTGGCTTCTAACACCAAGCTTCTCCAATGTCTCCTATCCGTTGCGATCTCAGCGTAACCCCTCACATCCATTATTCTAAAATTTTCCAGCACATCATCCAACCATCTTATCCTAGGTTGACCCGTCTTTGTGCTTTTATGCACCTGTGCCCTCAGAATTTTCATTGGCATACGCTGATCTTCCATCCGCCCTAGGTGACCTAGCAATTATATTCGCTGAGCTTTTACGAATCTTAGAACGTCCTCATGCTTCAATAGCTCATCTGTCTCCTGGTTACGTCCTCTTTAACCGAGCCATAACACGTCGTACAATCTGTCTTTCAAATCTTCTTAATGTTTCTTGTTGGTTTTTGCCAATGCCCACTTCTCACCTCCATAAGCAACAAGTGGTCTGATAAGTGTCTTTTTTTTTTAATTTTTATGTTGTGACTAATAGTTTACTTGTCAATAGTCTACTGTTAGAATAGTATGCCCTATTTCCTATTTGTATCATGTACTGTCGTGTTTATGCAACCTTCATTATTTATCATGTTACCCATGAATCTGAACTTATTAACCCCACCAAATGAATTACCCTCTATGCATAATTATACATAATTCTTCTCCTTTCTGATGCCGAAATTAGCGTGTATTTAGTTTTGCTGATATTTCCATTCAATCCAATTCCAGCGGAATTTTTTATTTACCTCCTTGCAAACTTCGACCTCCTTGTAGTTGTCTTGATCTAGCTATTATCACATCATCAGGGTAAGCACATAGACAAAATGCTGGTATAAATCTGAACCAACGTCTGGAAAGGTCGAGAACGTGCGAGATTCGTTATAAGTTTAAAACGAATAAAATTGCGTTCAAAAAGTAGTTTATACTGGACTCTACTATCAGACATGCTTACAGCAAACATTAAAAATAAAAATACTAATAAGGACAACGATTTGAATTAGAATTTAACTGACGGAGTTCTCCCATCACAGAAATAACACTGCCGTCGCAGCGTTTTGTTGATCTTGTTGGTGTACAAGTGTTCGTGCGCATTATGTTTGTGTTTTGTGAGTGTTGTGTGTATTCTCATAATAAGTATTCACCTGATTACATCTTCCCGTAAGAAGCTGCTATGAAGAAACGAAAACGCGCCTTTTAAGATTGATCAAGAACCGTTTGAGGAGCAG
Source organism: Magicicada septendecula (assembly GCA_034769895.1). Lineage (NCBI taxonomy): Eukaryota > Metazoa > Arthropoda > Insecta > Hemiptera > Cicadidae > Magicicada > Magicicada septendecula. The sequence goes on along the minus strand of CM068376.1, from coordinate 7,343,481 downwards.
CACAGGGGACAACTGGCTCTCCAATTTACTTCTTCTTTCATGTGAAAGTGGCATCCTCAAGCAACTTCAAAATAAAGAAATCATTAACAAATTTCCAACTTTTAGTGTAAAAAAGTCTGTTATATTTTAAGTATTTCAACATACAAATGATTCTCGTCTGATGAGATAAATAGATATTTTTTGTTTTTTCCACATTAAACACAAATTCGGAGAGCTTGCTTCAATCAATACAATTATATTCTTTCCCAATAACACTATTTAATCCTGAATAATCATATGTAAAAAGAAAAGTAAATGTTTATTTTAATTTCTTTTTCTTATTTACCTTAAACATAATTAAGAATTTTTTGTAAAATATTACAATAACCAAGACAGTTTAAAAAAAAATGTTGAAGATTTTCAAATGAAACAAATTTTATCATTCAAAGGTAAAACTCAGTTAAAAAATAAATTTAGAAATTTTATTTTCAAATTTCATTGAATTGTTTTATAAAACTCTTACTATAATTTAATATAATATTTATGTAGTTTATTGACTTTGGTTAAAAATAAAACGCAGTTTTCATCATCATTATTTTTAGCAAGGATTTTAAAACTAAAAATCGTTTGTTCTGGTTCTGGTCTCAAGTAGACAGACTGGAGCTGGTCGCTCCATCGCTTCTTCAGACGTCCCACACCTCTCCGTCCTTTCGGCTTATAATTCAGTAGTTGTTTGGGGATGCGGCAGTCATCCATTCGGTTAAGATATTCCAAACATTTTATCCGATATTGGGCGATCCTATCGAGTGTACTCAAAATATACAAATACTGCCTACATCTACATTTCTTCTGCGATTTTTAAGACTGTCCGCCACGTGCCTGAGAAATCTCATTTCGGCCGCTTGAATAAGACTGCCGAGGGATTTGGTTAAAGTCCATTTCTCAGACCCTTAGAGAAGTTTGGTGAAGGCTAGGTGATCACACCTAAAAAAAGAACTTCATATGTGTTTTTTTACTCGTTGATTTTAGAGTTCTGCCGATAATCCCACACATACTGTTGAACTTATGTAGCTTCTTCACCACGTTAATGTTTGTAGTGTAAGACACATTATATCCCAGTTATTCAAAATTACTGGTCTACTCCAGAACAGTAGCATCTAAAAAATGTTTTCCTCGTACGATATCTGCTCTATAAAAAAGCCTCACCTTGGTCTTCAGTGCGAAGATCTTTAATCAGAAATCCCTGCAGATTCGACTCAATGAGTCTACAGCCATCTGCAAGCCACTTTGAGAGTTCGACAGAATGACTTGTTCATCAACGTAATTTTTCAGTGAATAAAAATAAATATTTCAAGTCTTCTGGTTCAACGGTTATTACAATTAAAGCACAGGCTGATTATGAAATGTTGGGGAGGATAGTGAGAAATCTGGGGAGGGAAGGGTATTCCATTTTCCTTGAAGGCACACCGGTCTAATTTCCGTACTTATTCGCTAACTACTTACAGATAATAAGATTATTTATTGTTGTGTAATAATTTCTGTAAACAAATTATATCGTTTCCTTATTACACGTAATGTGGTGATTAATGATAAAATCTTTATACGAGGTTTGATCAAAAAGTTCGTGCAATTTCTATCCTTACAAGTGTCCGATTGAAAAAATGTTTCTATGTGACGTTGGTACACACGTTAGTGAAAATCATCTAAAATTTTGGCCCTATTTGATGCATAGTTTAGATTTCGTAGCTAACTGAGTAAGTCATACTTAGGTGTATTAGGCGATTTTTTGTCATTATACAACGCAAGAATGAAGAACATGGATTAAATTTTTGTAATTTTTGAGATAAATTGCTTTCTCCTGGTAAACGTGCTCAGAAGGATTCTGCTGTGCGTGAACAAGCTTCAAAGACTGCCGTAAGTGAGTTGAAGGTCGTGGTTGTCACATGAAAATTGTCTTTTTGTGTTCCACGAAATTTCATCGCTAGGCGCAGTGGTAAATAAAATAAATAATACTATTCTGACATTTTACGCCATTTGTGTGAAGCTATTCGTAGAAAACGGCCAAATTTACGGAAGAATAATTTATGAAAATTGCAGCCCGATAATGCGTCTGGACGCACGTCATTGCTTGTTGAGAACTTTGCCAGGCTAGGCAAAAAAACGGCAACTGCCGTATTCACCAGATGTGTCCCAACGTGACCTTTCCTCCTCTCATTAGTAATAATTTCCACGAAAGGACAACGTTTTGCGAGCGCTGAAGACGTAAAACGGAAATCGATAAGCGAGCTCAAGACTGTACCAAAAAGTTCATGCTTGAAACATTTTGCAGACTAGAAAACGGCTGGCTTAATCGTGTTACATTCGACTGAGACTACTTTGAAGGGGGCAGTATAAGTCTCGATGAATGTACGCATAATTAAAAAAAAAAAGAATCTGCATGAAATTTCTGTCTGATCCAACCTTGTATATGATGATGTAATTGTAAATTCCTATGAGGAGATGAAACGGAAAGCACAGAGAATATCGTTGTGGAGAACAGCTACAAAACAATCTGCGAATTGATAACTAAAGAAGAGAGAAATTTTCCCATAATGCCTTCCGGACGCTGTGACTATTCTTAAGACTTCATGGGTTTTGGAAACCTGACGGGTCCATCGCATCAGACTACTTGCTTACTACGTTAATAACCTTCGGAAGGGTCGCCTATTGTTTATTTTCATTGCACCTAAGCAAGTCGTCTATTCATACATGTTTAAGGAAATCCCCAACCAACGTAGACCCGTCTAGTTTCTTAAAGGCCATTTCATTTAGACGGTGTACAATGCTTTATCAACATCCTGTTTTCTTGAAGCGTAGAGCATTAAAACTACAGTGCGTAATCCAGTGCCATTGCATCAAATTTTAAGCGGTAAACTGAACAAGAAGATGGATTTCAACAGTATAGATTCATAGAAAAATTATATACACCTGGACGCACGTTATTGCTTGTTAAGAATTTTTCCAGGCTAGGCAAAAGGAAACGTCATAATGACGACACGGCAACTGCCGTATTAACCGCATGTGTCCCAACGCGATCTTTCCTCCTCCCAATAGTAATAATTTCCACAAAAGGACAAGGTTTCACTACCGTTGAAGACGTAAAACGAACTTGAGCTAAGCGAGCTCAAGGCTGTGCCAAAAAATGAATGCTTAAAATATTTCGGATACTGCGAAACGGCTGGCTTAATCGTGTTACATTCGACTGAGACTACTTTGAAGGAGAGCATTTTAAGTGTCTATTAATGGAGGCATAATTTCTTAAATAAACAAGAACTGAAAGAACTTTTTGACCAAACCTCGTATTTTATTAATGCCATCGGTTTTAAAGAGACTGTGTACACAATATTTTGGGTAAGGTGAGCGACATAGTAAAAGTATATAATACAATATTTACAATAATCTTTACATGTGGAAGATTACCGTAGGCACTAAGCGAGTAAATACGGCGAGTGTAAGAAGTGAAGTATCTAATGGGATAGCCTGGGATAGGTTGGCCTGAATGATCTTATAACACAAGAAATACAAGTAAAACCTATCGAAGAATTGGGTGGTTGAACCGCCTAACAGAGAATGGAGAGAGGAAAGCTTGAGAAAACACACGGAATTATAACCTTAAAACAATTTGGCCCCAAATATGCTTGTACAGAATGGAAATGATTTGAACAAACTTACATAGAATAATGACGTTAGCTCAATCTGACCCCAGTGGCGGATTATCCATAACGCTAGGTTATGCTGCAGCACCGGGCATCAGGGCCTCAGCTGTCAGAGGGGGCACTATCCAGCTGAATTGGCTAAGCGAAGCAAAGCTTATGATCACTTTACGCAGGTGTTTGGTTTTCTTAGCAGTTATTAACCATGGAGAGTGTCGAGTTGGAAAATCGAGAAAAAGCTCTTATAGAAGTTTACTCGAACGATTTGAATAACGATTTTCTAATAGAATTTAATCACTTTGTGCCACGAGTAAAATTGCAAGAAAAGTTTTTTCAAATCGTCCGAATGAAGATGATAGATTCCATGATACAGTTTGTCCACTGAAAGTATTAAACTAAATTATTGATTGTAAAATGATTGATGTACTTCCGAATATATACATTGCTTATCGTCTGCTTTTGACGATTCCAATAGCTAACTTCGAATCTGAAAGAAAGATCATTTTCAGTATTAAAACGCGTTAAAGATATGTCGAGTTCAATTATGGGAGGTGAGAGATTACCTTTGTTACCAAGGATGAATACTGAAAGCGAGATACTGGAATCGCTCGATTCAGAAGAAATTATACAAGACTTCGTTAAGGCAAAATCAAGAAAAAAAAATGTATCGAATAGTACTTTGTAAGCTTAAATATACTGCTTTCCTCATTCTAATCACTATTTAGCTAAATATTTGTTGTAATTTGAGAGTTTAATAAAATAACTGTTAACTTTAGAAATTGCTTATGCCATTTATCAGTGTAAATAATGGATATAATGCTGAATTTTGAATCGGGGGGGGGGCACCAGTCTGATGACAGCATACGGCACCATGCGCTTCTAGTCCTCCCCTGACGGACCCTTACACCCTGTAGGTAGAAAGGGAATTTACACAATTAGGATTTCGTGAAAAATTGAACAGCAACAATTCGACGTTCGGTTGAACAACCGCGGGTCTTCGAAGTAAAAACGTTTCATAAGTTTGCCGCGTCCGAGAACGCGCGCGCGGTTATTTTTGTGTGCGCGTTATTTCTGTCACTGACGAGCACACCGACGCTGGTTTACTTCAAAAAATATGAAACCATTTTCGTTGAGACTCGTTTGAGAGATTTCGTCGCAGAGTTCGGTCCACTTTATTTTTACGCTGGAATTCCGAGTATTTAGACACAATGGACTCGGCATATCTAGCGTTTTGGCATTTTGACAAGTTTTGAGAGAAGGGAGACCGACCGACTAATAAGTGTGTACGAATACGTAATAAAGTGTGGCATCCGTTTTCTACGCTAATGTTAAAAGGGAATAAAAATAAAAACAGCGCTTGTATTAACAACTGAGACTTTATACGTCCTTGTGCGACGACTGAGCACAGACATAAGACAGACATCAATGATGTGCCTACGCGCTGTCGTCTGCATATTGCCAGGAAAGAAGTACACTTTCAGCACACAAAATAAACTAATAACGCAGAACACTAAAATATTGCTAATTACAATCATTAATAAGTATGCCATTTTGGATAGTATAAATAGGTTTGTGGTGTGTGAATGGAATAACATTTTCATTCCAATCGAAGTGCAATAATTGACATAATCATTAGTTGATTAGTAGTAGGCCTAATGTGTTAGTAATCACATTTTTTTAATCACAATAAAATTAATTGATGTTTTTCAATACAATGAAAATTAGTTTATTGACCTCAACAAAAGGTAACTAAAAGTGGTCTCTTTCAATAGTTTATATTTATTTATCTAAATCATAAATGTATTTACATCTTCCTCTTCTTCTTCATCACCATCGCCATCATCTTTTCTTCTTCTTCTTCTTCTTCTTCTTCTTCTTCTTCTTCTTCTTCTTCTTCTTCTTCTTCTTCTTCTTCTTCTTCTTCTTCTTCCGTGTCGTGGAATGTAGGTCTAGTGGCCTGTTCCGTTTTCCATACTCCTAGCGCTTCCTGGGTTCATTTAGGTTTTGGTTTTCCTAGGTCTTCCTTGGACAACAGATTTTGTCACACCCTTTGGTTTATAGTTCACGCTGAATATACGACCTTAGTTTTTTTATCGAAGCTTTCTAATATATCAGTATGTCTCCGTGTAGGTCACATTAGGGCCTCCAAACATGCCCGACTTAATTAAGAATGCATGTCGTGTATATGGTCGTGTATGTCGTAGTGATATGGTCGTCGTCGTATATATATTAGTGATATAAATGTTGACTGAAAAACTATTGCCCGTGGCTGAATATTGAAGACTATCGCATCTTACACTAGATACGTCCGTATTCTTCAGATCCAGGGTCTAGTCTCAGGGTTGCTTCGGTTGTTCTTTATGGATTCGGAATTTTCTATATTATGATGATGATCTTCGGCGCTTTAGTCCGGGTCTCCAACACCACTCGTCTCTGCGCCGCTGCCTTACTCCCAGGTCTTCTTCGACATTTTCTCCCCATCTTTTCCGGAGTCTCCCTCTCTTCTTCTTCTTCTTCTTCTTCTTATCCTCCCATCTGGATCCCCATTTAATACTTTCTTCACAACTCTATAGTCCGTCGTCCGCTGTACATGACCTGCCCACCTAACTCTATGTCTTTTAACCTCGGTAAGAACATTTAGCTCCCCGAAAATTCTCTCCAGCTCTTCCTTTGTGAGTATTCTCCGTCCCTTCTGGCACCACAAATCCTTTGCAATACCTTTCTTTCCCATCGCTCCATCGCTCAAGCCAACTCTCTTCGATAACTGTCAACGCTCAAACCTCACTTCCGTATATTACAGTGGGTTTTAAGATAGTCTTATAGACCTTCATTTCCAATTCTCGATTTTATGGTTGACGAAAATCGGCAATTGTCACCACCTCGGTGCGTTGCGGATACTGTCTCCCGCGGGTACGTCTGCTACCGCGGATAGCAGTGAGTTAAATTTGGCAGTACTGATGGACTTATTTACGTCATTTCGTGCGGCGACCGCGAACTAACCGTTTGCACAAAGTTCAAAGATTATCGGTCTGTGTTTTGTAGTTTTCGATATTTAATATACCGTGGCCTGGTAAACTGATCGCTCCGACAAGAGGGCCACGTCTTTTATTCACGCAGTTTTGATACGGACTAGCAGTTCTCGCCTGAAGAACTAGAAAACTCTAGAAAAACTAGAACCATTAGCAAACTAACCTTTAGTAATCCGCCGTGTGACTTCAAGTAGATTTTGTTACTATGCGTTTCGGAGCATATGATTCATCATCAGGTAACTTCTAATAAATTAAATCACTCTTTCGAGGTCGTCACTAACTAAAATCCAACGGATTGTACGCGGTGTTAGGTGAGCACCCACTGCACGGTCGTTAGTCCTTATCCGAGCAAACAACTGATTGGATCTAAAGTTCAACTGATCGTTGTGAACACAGAGTCGCGACTGTTTACATTCGTGTATGCTCTATAAATCTCAAACTCTTCCAAGGCATTCATGAAACGGCCCATGAATGTTAGAACACTTATTGCGCCTACGGCTAAACACACTCGCTACCTTTTTCTCCTTTACCCTAACTCAAAGGCTGCTGGGCTTATACACCTTACGTTCAACGCGGCTATTCTACACGCATGTGTTTGTTTGCATTTGTAGTCTCGAGTTGTCTCAGACCGGTCAACTGTTACTCAGGAATAATTAACCAGATAATCAGAGACTGCCCCACCATTCTCAGAATTTTTAAAGAAGGGATATCCTACTGGATCTTTAATGGAGTGGTTTCCCGTTTCTTCCTCATTCTGTGCCGTTGACCTGACAGTTCGACATTCGACTTTTCAGAATGGTCTGGCCTCCTTGCAGGCTGTTGGCACTTGGCAAAAGAGGATATCCTCATCCTAGGAGATGGTCGGTAGCTGCTCTGCACATATGCACATATCTATTCACATATACATGCTTGTATGTATAACATATATAAGCAAACGTGCACTTTCTCTACCACGAGGAGGTGAATGTCAGGGATCGAGTCGAGGAATTTAATGACCACTACTGTTAGGTAGACTTGCCATAGCTATACTTCGGCGTAACTTGTATTTAAAAATTCTCTGGATTTGAAGAGTTATTCCAAATACTGTTATTTGTTAATTTATAAAAAGAAATAACACGATACTTTCACACACACGCCCAAAACGTAATGATATTTAATTACTAAAGTCGAATTAGTGGTTACAATTACAAACAGAAATTCCGCTGCTACACACCGCTATGGAAAAATTTCACGATTAGCTCTTTCGAGCCTCTCAGCTCGTCGTCAGATCGGAAATACACAATAATAAAAACGAGACAATATCTTTACAACTTTCCAACCGGGTTTACACATTTCGTAAACAAGCTCTGAGGTACGTTAGGAACCAGAAGGTATACATAACACTTTGTAATTTTACTGCAGACTGGTTTTCACCTTTGCGGTATCTGGTGCGTTCAAAGACTACGTATTATTGTTTTTGTGTTCACAACTTACTACTTTTCAAATAGTTGTCTTATAATAACATTAACAATACGACTTTGTGAACTGTCGGTTAGGATTACTGTACTTATAGCTACCTTCAGTTAGTGAGTCTATTATTATGTTATTTGTTTATTTGTAGCTGTCTGTTCACAATGCTCTTTAATGGTCACCGAAAGAAAGAAAATGAAGTTTCATTGTTCGCAGTGAAGGTCTCTAAATAATTAGTAATATAATTGAAAAACGTGATTAAGAAAAACAACAAAACTAACTGGCATGCCCACTGAATCAAGCAACAAAACTAGATGCGTATTACTGTAATACATCGGAAGGCTTCGCTAAATACATGAGAAAGCAAAGGAAATGCAGTCCAAAAGGAAAACTCTACACCGTGGGAAAAAAGTAAAACATGTGAAAAAAGGAAACTTTTTCTTTACGACTTTGATAAATGTGTAGTGAGAAAATATTGTTCAGTATTATTATAAAAATCAAAATATTTTGCCGACTGTTAAAAACTCCTACCTATCAAGACAGAAAGAATCCATTTTCCATGGGGCGCTAAATCATTCAGGCGAGTGTTTAAAAGTGTGGGATTCAAGTGGAAGACATGTAGAAGTAACAGAAAAGTGTTAATTGAAAAACGAGAAATTGTAATGATGCCTTGTGCAAATTAAACGTTTTTGGGAATCTTGGAGAGACGTATTTCTTTAGATGAGCAGAAAGTGACCGCTGAGTAAGTTTTGTTAATGTAATGTGAATCGGTATTTCTCAGTAGTCATTGGTTTGTTTACACGTGCGCATGTCTAAGCTTTCTGTCTACTTTGCATTACTCTCAGGTACATAGAGTTCAGTCTAAAGCAGTATACGAAAATGTTTACACCCTGCTGGGCAGGTAGAAAGAAATTGTCTCATTTTTTTATTATTGTGTATTTACGATCTTATTATAAGGTGTGAAGCTTGAAAGCGCTAATCCGGAATTGTTTGCATAACGGTGTGCAACAGCGCAATTTCTGTTTGCAATATGTAATTGCTACCGTCAGCGCGCACAGTTTTACACAAATTACATTTTAAAATACTTAAGAATTTAACAATTTTACAGAAGACCGTAACAGCTATTCTACAGTGTCCTGATACGAAACTCTTGACAATTTCCCAATTAGGCCTACTTTTATTAACACCTAGTGGGCTAATCAGGTACACATTCACATACCAATGAAACACATGCAATTTGTGTTTTCTATCGCAAATAACGCAAGACACACACACACACACACACACACACAAACCTGTATGTGCGTGTGCGTGTGCGTGGAGAGAGAGAGAGAGAGAAATGTGTTTTAGGTTAGGTCGGTTGCATTGTACGATTCAAAAGTTTTACTTACTGTGATTTTTCATTTGTATCAACTGTACAGCGATGGACTATTAAATGATGTACTCATTGGTAACACTTTAACCTTAAAGGTTAAAAATCTCTTTATGTTTATACTTGAAAACGTTTTCTGCAACCCAGTCCGCTGCCCTCATTGGATCTGCAGCTTAAAAAAAAATCAAATAAATAAGTTACCAACAAACGGAGTTAAAATGATATACGGGAACTGCTTTCACTGTAGTATGTATGTGTTTCATTGCTAACGAGCACAGTCTTTTATTACGATTATTTTACTTTGGAAGTTTTTTCAACTCTGTAAAACTCAGCGCCCCCTGGCCGCTCTCACTTTGAACCACCGCCACAGAGAAATCAGCTCATCCAGCCACCACTGCAGTGGTGTGGGAGGGGTGTGTGTGTGTGTGTGTGTGTAAGTGTGTCTTTTCTACTTACCTAGCCCTTACCTTGTCTACTTACCTTACCTAGGCATGACTAGCAAGACCTCTGTATTATTGTCACAGCGATAGTGGTGAGCAATCAGGCCAAGTATTCAACTTGACTCAATCCCACTACCACAGCACAGCCGTTGGAGTTGTGAGTCGCAAACGATACGGCTGCGTGTTTCCATTGGTTCGCTCCTGATTCTCGTCTTATATCGTAACTGTTTAATCACAATTCGTACATTTTTCCCGTGGTGTTCACGTACTTTTAGGCGGGAAATCCCATCACTTTATAAAATTTCATTAGAGTATTGAAACATGCCTTTGGCCCATAGTGACAGGACTTGCAAATAAAATACTCGCGTAACAATAACTAATTTCCATCTTTATTGGTGTTTCTCTTTCATAATATTTCTCTTTTAACATTGGCATTATATATTGTATAATAATTCAGACCAATTGAATCAATGTTCTTGATATGTCTTAAGTTTTGAACATTTAACAAAAATTACTAGATTATTTAATATTCCCATATATATATATATATATATATATATATATATATATATATACATAGCTGTACAGCAATTCTTATTATTAACCTTTTGGGAAATACACATACTGTATACATACATATATTTACACATCTATATACACGTACATACACACAATTATTTTATTTCGCGTTAAAAAAAATCCGCATGACTAGCAACCACCACATCAATGGCTCCCCAAGTGGTAACCTCTGACACGACCCTCGATTCATCAAAATATAAAATTGCAAAATGTATTCAAAGTTAACAGTTACCATTATGAAACTCCATCCCCGTATATGCCTTTACTCTGGTTAGCGTAACCAAAGCCAACAGGAACAATTTACTAAAACAATCTGAAAATTGAATGATTTCACCCCATTGACAATATAGAACATGAGGCATAAGTTTTTAAAGCGACTTGTTCTAACCGATCATATCCTGTTATAATGTAATCTACCTTCACTTAAATTTGTTTTATATCCTATATATATATTATAACGATTCAAATAGTCGACCTATCAGATCGTTATATGAAAGTGTCAAACTGTGCTAGTCTAGCGGCGTAAGCAACAGAGAGAGAGGGAATAATCACAGCCATCTATGTCTAACCTCGCCACTGCTACTACTGACGCGTGCACAGACATGAAATTTTATTCAATTAATTTTATTTATTAAAACTGCAATATCTTCAAAACTAATAAATATACGGCAATTCTGAAACCTGCATAGTGTTTGTGACGATTTAATAGGGTTAAATAGCACAAAAAAAGGTAAAAATAATATAATCCCAAATGAAACTACATAATTTCCATAATTTCTCTCCCTATGAAATAAATAGAAAACTAAATAATGTTAAACAAATAAATATGTAAACCACCTCCTGTTTCATCAGCGAGTAATAAATTATAGAGAGACGTAATAAACCAGCAATTTAAAATAAGTAAAAATAATAATTAATAAATTAAGAACTATTTATCGCGCCGGTAAATAACAACACGCGCGGACAAGCACTTCGCTAAGCCAGCGATGCGCCCCAAAAGTGAGTTGTAAATCAGACTCCGCAGCGAGAACAACACAGTTGGAAATGTAGTCAGTAACTACAAAATTATAGAGAATGAAAGAATATGTCATTCACTTTCTTAGTTTCTTTAAGCTAATGCTTAGTAAAGCTGATAGCAAATATTATCAGTAATTTCAATATGTTTAACATCTTTGATACGTTTTAAGTGTGTGTTTATGACATCTCTGCAGTTGATTTAATATCACGTCAACGTGATAAAGATCACAGTATATGTAACAATTTAACTATAAGGTAAAAGTGCGGAAAACCGAAGTAAGTGAGTTCAAGTGAAAGTTTCTCACCACCGCCAGCACCAGAATCTGATCAACCTTGCAAAAAGAGAGAGAACCACACCTTCCATTATTACACCTATCTTCAGACCTCCAGGATAGACCAGAAGCCGCTGAGTCACCGTTTACTACAGACAACCCCGATTCGCCGAGGATGCTACATACAGGTGATACAGAAGTCAAACTTCTGTAGTTCAGAAATTACTTAATAAAAATATGAAAGACAATTGACACCAAAATAAAATTAATATAATTATACAAAAAGACTGGCCGAATTAAATTACCATTGTAACTTTGTAATAAACAATATGATGTATTTAGCTTTAATGACTATAACATGCTAATACTAATAACTCCATTCTTCAAATGGCAGCAAAAGTAAATTGTTTAACTTTAATATAAAGAAAGGATATATCTAGGATCCGAGGGTATGAATTACCAAAGTTTTATAAATAATTAACCAAGTTGATTAATGAATAAATTATGCAGTTATTATTTTTTTAATATAGTTAACTAATCAGTTGAACGAAATAGAGTAAACGAAAAGTAGGTTAAATATATATATGTATGTTTTAACTATACAAATCACAAGCCTAATTAATTTTTAATAATAAGACAGTAACACATTTTTTTTATGCTAATTACCAGGTATGTAAATAAAGGAAAGAGATGTCATGGACGTAAATATGCGTGAATTAATTTGGCAACACGAATCTAATATTCCTTAATTCACAGGTTCCAGTTAAGTGTTTTGTTACGTTGTATTTTAATTAAAGATATATATTTTCTGAATATTATGGCAGCCTGTTTAATTGACCGACGTCAAATAACCGGGCTCCCGAGGTTATAATGGCGATAGTATACAGAAGTTATAAAAGATAGTATACAGCCGTTATATGTTCAGCAATTAAAGCTCTATAAGTAGCCAAAATATGAACTAATATAATTAATATTTAAAGAAGTTATACAGAAGAAGAACGCCAAGAGATATAACTAAAGAATTAGGCTAGGTACGAATTAGGTGTTTTCACACGCATACAGAGAAAGACCAAAGCAATAATATTCTGTGGTCAGATCTTTGAAAACACGTTTACAAATACCTGTAATCAAACGATTTGCAAACAGCGGAAGTATGAAATTAGCCAGAAATTCCTTACCATCTCAAACTTGTTAAGGAGAGTTTGACCGACCTGTTCGATATTGTTTCAAATGGAAAACACATGATTTATTTGGAACAACCAATCACAATCCTGTATTAAGAGTAGACGCTAACTCAGAATGAGGGAATTGATCACTCTTCGTTCGGGCATTAAATAAGCAAGACGTGTGTTAAATACGATCTCAATTGCACAAACAACGCAAAGTATTTATTTAAATAAACAGTTCGCGAAGTGGTCCGCAGTAGTAGAGGAACTAGTAAAGTTCAATAAATAATCTCGCTGCGTAATAACTAATTAATTAATTAAATAATTAATTAATTAATAATTAACTAACAGTGAAGTGACCTGTGCACCAGAGTAGCTACAGCATCTGTAATTGTCCAGGATCATCAGTCAACGTTATTGGTCAACATCATTTCTTCTGAGCCGAACCATCAAAAGGAGTATCTCTACTGATTACTATCTACGGTCGACGCATCAATCAGATAAGAAATATATTCATTGATCAATGAACAAAAAAATAACAAAATAAATAATTAAATTAATAACATTTTAAAAGACACTATATAAATTCAAATTTTGTATTTAATTATTAAGATTAGATATAAAGTAATATAGGAGTGTTGAATGGAGAGTGAGGTGTAGTATTGAACGTGCAAATTATTGCAGACTCGTTCTTTAGCACTGGTTTGGGTGATATATAAATCCCTAAATCAACCAGATAAGAGCAATTGGTCGTTTGGACGTTTTAATCTTCACTTTTCAAGCACACTCATTAACCAATAAGATTTAGGTTAGCAATAAGTCATTAAATTAACTTTTAAAGAAATTATTTTAATAACAAAGTCATTAACTAAACAAATTTCAACATTATTTAAGAGTTATTTGTAACGATTCCCCTTAAATATTCCACTCACTGAACGAATCCTGAGATAGTGTGTCTCTGTGCTCTGAGCTAACTGAATCCGTGTCATTTGTATCTGGGATTTGTTCTGGCGCCCAGGTAAAGTAAAAAGTCATGGGTAAGTAAGATTTGTTCTATCATTATATACAGAAAATAGATAGATAGACAAAAGGTTTTTATAATATATATATATATATTTTAATCACTTTCTGCTACAGTCCGTTTCTTGATGTATATAATACATTTAATATTTATAACTAAATTTACCTCAAGATGTTATTTTTCCTTGAAAAATTCAAGGTATTATCCAAGGAAAAATAACATCTTGAGGTAAATTTAGTTATAAATATTAAATGTAATATATATATATATTACTTTAATATTTATAACTAAATTTACCTCAAGATATACTTTTTTCCTTTAGGAACATGTTTCGAGAGTTCTTGTTCTCCCATCTTCAGCCTTCGCCATCTTGTTTCTGGTGAAGTATTTGTGTGTTGGCTTCTGGATGTTATTAAGGTAGTTTGTTGGTCTTTGGTCCTTCAAAGTTGCATTATTGTGTGTGGTTGTGGTATCTGTTTTTGTATTTTGTGTATTTTCGATGTTGAGTGCTTTGAATATTGTGTCATGTTTTGTATTGATTTGTATTTGTTCTGGTATTAATTTGTTTTGTGTTTTATGTTTGTAAATCTGTAAATTTTCCCAAATGTTCATTATGGTGCCTTTGTGTGGTATATGTTTTATTAGTGTTACATTGGTTATGTCTGGGAATTCATGTCCTGTGTTTATTGCATGTGTGGCTAAATTGGATTTATATATATTTGGTTTTTTGTATGCATTTAGGTGTTCAAAATAACGTTTTTTCAGCTGTTTTTTTGTTTGTCCTATATAACATTTATTGCAATCTTGGCATTCAATTTTGTATATACCGTTGGTTGTTGTATTATCTTTGTTGTGTGAGCTATTTAGATTTTGTAATTTATTTTTATTAGTTTTGTATGCTATTTTTATATAAAACATATACCACACAAAGGCACCATAATGAACATTTGGAAAAATTTACAGATTTACAAACATAAAACACAAAACAAATTAATACCAGAACAAATACAAATCAATACAAAACATGACACAATATTCAAAGCACTCAACATCGAAAATACACAAAATACAAAAACAGATACCACAACCACACACAATAATGCAACCTTGAAGGACCAAAGACCAACAAACTACCTTAATAACATCCAGAAGCCAACACACAAATACTTCACCAGAAACAAGATGGCGAAGGCTGAAGATGGGAGAACAAGAACTCTCGAAACACGTTCCTAAAAGAAAAAAGTATATCTTGAGGTAAATTTAGTTATAAATATTAAAGTATTATATACATCAAGAAACGGACTGTAGCAGAAAGTGATTGAAATATATATATTACTATAATACTTATAACTAATTTACCTCAAGATATATTTTTTCCTTTAGGAACATGTTCCGGGAGATCCTGTTCTCCCATCTTCAGCCTTCGCCATCTTGCTTCTGGTGCAGTATTTGTGTGTTGGCTTCTGGATGTTATTAAGGTGGTTTGTTGGTCTTTGGTCCTTCAATGTTGCATTATTGTGTGTGGTTGTGGTATCTGTTTTTGTATTTTGTGTATTTTCGATGTTGAGTGCTTTGAATATTGTGTCATGTTTTGTATTGATTTGTATTTGTTCTGGTATTAATTTGTTTTGTGTTTTATGTTTGTAAATCTGTAAATTTTCCCAAATGTTCATTATGGTGCCTTTGTGTGGTATATGTTTTATTAGTGTTACATTGGTTATGTCTGGGAATTCATGTCCTGTGTTTATTGCATGTGTGGCTAAATTGGATTTATCCTAAAGGAAAAAATATATCTTGAGGTAAATTAGTTATAAGTATTATAGTATTATATACATCAAGAAACGGACTGTAGCAGAAAGTGATATATATATATATATATATATATATATATATACACACACATATCAAGGTAACAGGTTGTTAGCCTAACCAGACTTGCAGAAAAGAATGTCCCATTAGTGATTAATATACATTAAATTGTCTCTTTCTTTACAGTAACGTGTATTAAAAATGTTTCTTGATATTTTAAACAAATTATACAACTTTAAATGTTCAAATCTTCTTTCAAACTTATAATTGAAATAAATGTTTCTTTATTTAAACAGTGATATAATTATGAATGTTCGAAACCTTCTTTAACAAGATTATAATTGAAAAACTTCTTCTTTAATTTAACAATGATATACTTGGCAAAATTCAGAAAGTTCTTTTTCTTTTGAAAGCTTTACAAGTGAAACAAATTTAGTTTTAAATTTTTGCTTTCCTACTTTGTCGTCTTCGTTATCGTCTTGGTCGATGATCTCGGTCTAGGTCTCCAGCGATCCGTCGTCCGTGATCCACGTTCCAGCCACCGCCTCCAGGAACTGCCTCGCTCTATGTGTCCGTTTCAGCCGCCACGATCAGCAAGCGAAGCTCAGGAACGGTAGTAGACGATCTCTTACTCCGTAGTTGTTCCCTGCCGACTCTCGCTGCTTCCTCGACTCCACGGGCCCCAAGGACTGCCTGGTATAGATGTTGAACTGGACGCTGACTACACTGCGACTGCTCTCGCTGTGTGCTGTATGAAGACTACTCTCGCTGAGCGCTACATGAAGACTACTCCACGACTGACTGCAGACTGCTTTTATAATCTCGTACAATGAATTCTGCAGCGCTGTAGACTGGCGTCACAGATAATCTGCGCACAGGCTTATTCCCTATATATTCTATGTTAAACTAGGGAACATTCTGGACTCGCCACGTGTTCATTGACTTCCGTCGTCTCGATTTTTCTAGAACTCGTTTAACTACATGTGAATAAATTTCCTTAACCTTCTACTTGATACGCGCACAACACAACACTTCCCTCACATATTAAACTATATCTTCATAGTCTTTATAATGACTTGTTACTAATATATACAATTATTCTTAATGCTTAGCAATATTCTTACATTCAAACATACCCCAATTGTCCTGGACATTCGTTACCACTGGTCATAATTATGTTCTATACATTCACATATAGTGTGACTGCCTGTTAAATAAAAAAAATGTATTTTCCTTGAAAATTAATTTTTTTCTTTCTTTTAACTTAAAACATTCTCCTAATTCAACATTCTAAACAAATAATAAAACGCAAAACATAACAAACTATAAAATAAATTTCAATAAACTAAAACATAATTAATCCTTCATTTCACATCTTATATTATTACTATGCAATGTGGCACATACGTACAGTGGTTTCATCATATCACACAGCCAATAAAATTTCCAGCCAATCATACATTGTGGTTTTCCATAAGTGAGTTGCGTCAGGCCCGTGCGCAGGATTTTTGAAAGGGAGGGGTTCTGAAGTGCAAAATTTCTTTTCCATAAAGTAGTCTATAATGAAAATTTCAATAAACTGTTTATGAATTACAAAATGGAGTAACACATAATAAGTAGACTTGAGAGGAAATGAACGAAAACAATATTAATAAAAATTGTATACATTACACTAATTCCTTTTATTAACATAGTAACATTTTTCTGTTTGAATTGGCAAATTCATTAACGATCGCTTCACTAGAGACATTAATTTCTCTATGGATGTTCAATAATGCAAGGCCATTTAGTCTTTCTTCTGACATGGAATTCCTAATATATGTTTTCAGCCTGCGTAGGGTGGAGAATGATCTTTCTGCTGTCGCTGTGGTGACAGGCAACACAGTTAGGATTTTCAGAAGTTTCCTTACACTGAGGAAGGCTTCACTTGCTTCACAAATATCCAGTGCATGGAAGATGAGGTCTCCTTTCTTTCCACTACAATCTCCGATTCTTCTTCGCCACATTTTAATTTCAGCTAGGAATTCATCTTCATTGATGCATTCGAGGACTGACTCATAAGTTCTGTATAGGGTCCGACAGTTATCTTCATTGAAATGCGCCTGCCTCTGAGGTAACAGACAGTCGAAACTGCTAAGAATTTCACCATGCTTGGTGAATCTAGATTCAATGTGACTATTAAGTTCATCTAAAAATGGTATGAACATTGTCACACGGTAATATTCTTCTGGTGACTCGATTTCGACGTTGCTTCGGTGTTGCTGCTTCTTACTTAATCGTGGAACACTAAGAGCGATGTCGGAATCCTCCATAACAGACTTTGCTTTCTCAAAGTATATTGCGGAACATTTCACTGGCAGACTTCCTCATGTTTTTAAGTTCCTCTAAAGAATGTTGTGCAAGGAGTACAGCTTCGGTCAGATGTAGGTCTTCTCGCTGAAGAGACACGCTCAGGGGTGTTAAAATGGCATGGCATGCTAGAAGGATTTGGCAGCAAATTTGGAATTGGCAATTTTTAATTGCACTCAGTAGTTGAAACGCCTGAGCTGCCACCGTTGCCTCGCGCAGCTGAGAAAAATTTTTCCTAAGGCCTCCATCACGCCTTCTTGAAGCTCACAATAAATTGATACGGATTGATGACGTTCAATCTATCTGGTTGGACAGTATTTTTTCAATTTGGAGTGATTCGCCTCTGGTAATACTTCAGCTATGGTTTCTTGCAGAATAGCCTGCCGTTTGGGGGAGTTGAAAAAGTTATATACAGATTCAATGGTTCCCAAACAATTTCTAATGGCTGAAATATTACTGGCCGAACTCACAGCAAGATTAAGGCTGTGAGATGCACAATGGACATAGAGAGCCAGAGGGTGATCTGCTTGAATGTAGGGTTGAGTTCCATGCATTCAGCAAGATTAAGGCTGTGAGAGGCACAATGGGCATAGAGAGCCAGAGGGTGATCTGCTTGAATGTAGGCTTGAGTTCCATGCTTTTTCCCACTCATGGCCGCCGCTCCATCATAGCCTTGACCATACAGATAACATGTATCAATTCCATTCTCTTGCAAAAAGTTGACTGCAGTTGTGGCTAGGTTTTTCCCCGTGCAGTCTGTTACAGGTACAAAGCCTATAAAATCTTCTTTGACCACACATTTCTCACCTTCGTTTGCTGTATAACGCACACTTATGGAAAGTTGCTCTAAACCAGAAATGTCTGATGTTTCGTCAGCAAGTAGTGAGAAAGCTTTGGATTTATTAATATTGTCTACCAAATTTCTTAAGATTTTCTTGTGAAATATAGAGATGACTTCATTTTGAATTATATTGTTTGTATATACCGCATTCTTTGACGAAGTCTCCAAATGTTTTTTTAGTAGGTCATCTGTTGTAGCACGAAAACGGAGAAGGGCCCGGAAGTTGCCATCATTTACAGCAGGCACTTCAGGTGTTATTTGGCCACCTTCCTTTGAGCCTCTCAAGGCTAAGCCTTGATGTCCACAAAGTTTCACCGTTTCTACAATGGCCATGAGTTTCTTCTTGTTTTCCTCGATCACTTTTTTCTTCTCCGAACATAGTTGATACATAAATAGGCACCATTTTTCCTTCATCCATTTTTCTGATATTTTCTAATGCCAACATGCTGCTTTTGTGGTAAACAGTCGATTCGTGCTTCTTGAAGTAATCGAGTGCTTTCTTCCAGTTTCTGTACGGTTCATTTACCAATCTTTGAGAGGTTGAGAACCGACACCAGCAGTCTTCTTACATTGCAACAAACATGCTTTACAGAAAGCTGCATCCTCCTTTCTCGAGTAGGCCAACCAATGGTAAGTCTTCAGCCAATGTCCTTGGAAACGAAGATTCCTTTCTCCAGAGCAAGGAAATTTATACTTTTCCGGAGGAGACCAGATGGATTTGTATGCGTTCGTGATACTCATTTCCAATTCCTTGCTTAAAAATAATGCCACATCCCAATGATGGATTTGATGTAAGCTACCACTAATTGTTGGTTGGTTGGTGTCTGTTTCTGTCAGCGATTCAGCATTGGACTGTGCTGGTTTTGATACTTCATTTTCTTCATTTGTCAGACTTGATTGAGAGCTGTATCCTGATTTCGGCTGTAAGCAAATAAATAAATGAATGAAGACTATTATTATTTGATAGGCTACCTTATACTTTTTTATGCAACGCATGATTATGATGTATTGAATGAGATTTTTCTGTCAACTTTGAAATAAATTACTGTATTTGATTTGATAACATGAATTTTAACACGTTCGCTGCGTTACGGGGTATATACGTCCCGTAATTGATTTTCTTGTGGTGCGGCGGTCATTTTCGGTAAATTTGTCTACTATGCGGATGTGAGTTTTCGCTATTTTTGTAAATAAACTGCTTAATTTTTTATAGTCTACGTACTCCGAGATTTTTATTTAATTATTTAGTACAAAAAATTGTTCGTACCATATATGGGCCGTAACGCACTACTCACTAAAATGTTCTTGCTGACTTTATTAGTTGACCTGCTGAATAGCTTAGATTACAATAAAATGTGACAAGAGGCATAGCGTCATCGTTTTCCGGGAATCAGCATGGACGGTTTTATCGCCAAGGTCGTTGTCATTTAGACGTTTAAAAATAGATGTGAAAGCAACGTGTACTGAGGTTTATTAGTGTTTTATTTGCATGTGCGTAAAATAATAAAATTTTAATGAATAAACCTTTTTGTTTTACGCTTGTCACAAAACTTCGAAGAGAAGAATTATGAAAAATATTAATAATAACTTACCTCTTCTGTCCGTTGTTTTTTGCAAAAGTAATTTAACAAAGAATTCGTTCGTTTAGTGGACATATTTTACTAATTGTTCAGCACAAAATCGCAAAACGAACTAGGAATACACAGTCCGTAGTCTATTGGTGGTAGCGATAATTAATGATTAACGCACAAGTCAGTCAATACTGCGCGAACCACACGAAAAATAGAGAACTGGCGTGCCGAATGAACTACGTATACTACTAACGTGTGAGAAAGATGTGAGAGTGTGAGAAAGACGGAGCACTGGCGTGTTTGCTGCGCAAGGCGGGAATTGTTCACGAGTTCAAATGATGTGAATACCTCCGGTATATTATATCAGATTGAAACAATCACTATTTCACTTCCAAACTCACTGATTTCTCTTCCCAAATGGGGAGGGTTAAAGCCCCAAAACCCCCCCTTGTGCACGGCCTTGAGATGCGTGTGCATTCTGTCATATTATTATTATTATTAGTATACTCAGGGTATTTCTTTAAGGGTTCGTTAGTTCACGAGGGTAATATTTCCTCATTGATGCGCCATGATATTTTCCAATGACTTTGTTCTGATCTTCATCCACAACGATGAAAGTATTCCTGCCAACCCGTTCTCTTAATTTGTATGGACCGTTAAACAGTCTGAAAAACTTAGCTGACGTGTTGTCTTCAGATCGGCCTACAGGATTTGCCTTTAGAAGGACCATTTCTCCTTCCTGAAACTTCAGAGTTTTATGAGAGTCATTGAACACCCGTGCCCGTTGATCAGCCGTTTGCTCTATCCGGGTTTTGGCGATGTTTTGTTTTATGTGCAACTGTAGCGGTAGGTTCTGTGTCTCGAGTTTCTTTATATGTCTCTCCCAAAATCTGGTAGGTTGCTTACCTGACTGCAGCTCTTTAGGTGTAAAGCCCGTAGTGGTGTTATAGTTCTCATTAAGTGACTGCTCGAAGAACCGTACGTAATCCAGCCACATGTTCTGTGCGTTATGACAGTAGGACCGAAACAGTCGTCCCAGCTCCTTGTTTACTCTTTCGGCAAGGTTACCCTGCGGTCGCTGATTATCCGTAAGGATAGGTTGGATACCATTACTTTCGAGGGTAGTAGACCACAGCACTTTCTGGAACTGCTTTCCTTAGTCACTAAGTATCCTCTTAACGGTTCCATTCTCTGGGATATACTTCTTGAGAATAGCTGTTAACACCGCTTTGGTTGTTGGTCGGGTTACAGGGTAGAGTCTGACATTCTTGGTGAAGGCGTCTATGCATACAATCAGGTGCCTTGATCTGCGATGACCTCGCGGAAGTGGACCTAAGAAGTCGACACATAGAAAGAAACTCACCATTCCCTTGAGTGACAATTCCCTGCTGCTCAATATATGTGTGCATATTCGGAGATTTTGCAGTTTGACATTCATGGCATGTCTTCAAAATACTACGAATCCTCCGCAGTAGTGTGTTGGGTAGAATACGGAAACACTTCCGTTCGGCGGGGACCGAAAGTGTTTCCGTATTCTCCCCAACTTTTACCGAGGGGGCACCAGGGGGCGGGGCAGGCTGACCATGACGTCACAAATGACGTTACAAACAGATAAAGGAGGGGGCAGGCTGATCATGATGTCACAAGTGACGTCACGAATAGATGCACTCCCCCCTGTCCACCACTGTTTCCGTATCCTCTCCAAATTTTACCGGGTGGCGGGGCAGGCTGTCTATTGTTTCCGTATTGTCTGTTGTTTTAGTACCACTGGCTTCGTATCCTCTCCAAGTTTTACTGGGAGGGCGGAGCAGGCTATCTTGTTTTAGTACCGTCTATTGTTCCCGTATCGTCTATTGTTTCCGTATCGCCTAATGTTTTAGCGATGCTATTGTTTCCTTAGCGCTTATTGTGTTATTCATGCCATTGTTGCCATATCGCCTAATGTATTAGCGATGCTATTGTTCCAGTAGCGCCTATTGTTTTATTCGTGTTATTGTTTCCGTATCGCCTATTGTGTGTAAATTTTTTCGCAAATTATTTCGTTCTCGTTCATTTCGGTCTCGGTCTGTGTTTGTGCAAATTTTTTCGCAAACTATGTTGTTCTCGTTCATTTCGGTTAGTGCGAAACCGGTATATCACCTTTTCAGTCACTGTTATACCCTTTCCACAAAAATATCGTTCCAAAATAACTGTTATAGGTATATCGGTCCATGAAGTAGGTCATGGCCGATCGTGAGGTCGTTGATCCGGTCATCAGAGTCTAGACGTCAGAGTCCGGTGACGGGTCTAGTTCTCGTTCATTTCTGTCTGGTTAGTTCATTTCGGTCTAGTTCTCGTTTGTTTCGGACTAGTTCTCGTTTTATTCGGTCTAGATCTCGTTCATTTTGGTCTAGTAGTTCATTTAGGTCTAGTTATCGTTCATTCAGGTCGAGGTCTCGAACATTTTGGTCTAGTTCTCGTTCGTTTTGGTCTAGTTCTCGTTCGTTTTGGTTTCGGTCGGTTCGTATTCGGGGATCGTGCTTGGGGTTTAGCGCACGAACCTCGTGTATATAGCCGGCCAATCCCCAACCCCACCCCATCTCTTGTACTACTAACGAGCGTCACTATTGCACCATACTGTTGCGAAATAATATGACGCAACGGTTCTATCGATCGAGTCCTGTCGCACTGAGTCACGGTGATATGGCGCAACAGTACTGTTCTCGTAAACGGGGCGAGGATTGTGAAATACCTTGACCTAAATATTTTTTGGTTGTAGCGAATTTTGTAATCA
This sequence comes from Magicicada septendecula, assembly GCA_034769895.1. Lineage (NCBI taxonomy): Eukaryota > Metazoa > Arthropoda > Insecta > Hemiptera > Cicadidae > Magicicada > Magicicada septendecula. Next base: position 7,320,122 of record CM068376.1, on the reverse strand, counting down.
GGGTCATACATATCGTTGCGGTAATTACGTATAATTACAACAACGGTATGTACTCTCGTCACGTTCCAAGCGACACGTGAGGTGGGACAAGATACGCTTGGCTTTATTTTACGTGGTTTCCCCGTTTCGTAGATATACGAAACATGCCTACTCCAGCGTTACCAAACACCTAACACGCTAAGAAGTCAGTAATCCTAACGTGTACAGTGTTGGGTAAAAACAATCAGACGTACACTATACAATGCTGACTAAAGCTAATTTTTTATTTATTTGTTTATTTTTTATTTTTTTGTATTTTTTTAAATTTTTTTCACTTAAGCTAATAGTTCGGCATACGGTTGGAATATCGAGAAGCGTCATCTTTTCACGTATCGCATACACAAAGATTCCGTTACATCGAGACGAGTATACAGGTGTTTCCACCGTGATAGTGACTCGTCTCGGAAAACTTTGACCACGTTTATGGGTATCTCTACCGCGAGAGTGACGTAGCCGATTACAATCGTTCATCTCTCTCTCGCTCATAACGTGAACAAACTCGGACAACGCACCTCGGTATCCTAACCGATACATAAACGTATATACTATACACAAACTTATAATAGGCAACATCGCATTGTGTAGTGTAAATTCACACACACAAACATGCAGAAAAATACATAACGTTCGTGCACAGAGTACACCGTTGTAAAGCGCGTTGTTTTCTCTCGTTTACCAATCACTCGCTGTAGAAGAACGCTTTACGCAACGCACACCTGGTGAACGGTCCACCGCCGTTGTTCCGATCTTGCACGATAGGGCACTGTAACGAGCTCGTCGACCGGTCGCTCACCGTCAGCGTGTGACACAAGATGATGCAACACTCGGTAATATGTATATCGGTCACGACTTCTTATTAGTTGTGGTGATGGTGCTGGGGGAGACAACTACCCCGGGTGGTAGTGGTAGTAGTAGTGGGGGAAAGAAGTCAAGTGCGTCTGTGCACGATGTTGGACAGCGGAGTGTACACGTTGAGTGAATCGTGAAGTATCATGCAGAAGGCTGTGGTTTCAGCGGGGAAATTTTCCGTGGACTCGAATTCCAGTCTCACGTCGACCGGTGAAGACTTGAGCGACTCGTCCTGTCTGCTACAATCGAAGACGAATAGCGATGCTTTATCTCTGAACTTGTCCGGTAACAGAAGTACGTTGGATTGAGTCCTGTGGTAGTACGATTTTTGAAAACGAGAATACATGTCTTACAGCAACGCGTAGCGCCCGTTGGCGATATCCAAGTACAGGTTATCCTACGGCTAGTACTTGTCGTTCAGAAAGAGTCGCACGTTGGTCACCCGGCAGTGTTCGAATTCGTCGGCGTGTTTTTTCACATCGTTCTTTCTGCGGGTCTGGAAGGTGAGTATCACGAACCGTGGCTTCTCCAGTTGCGACGACGTCTTGATCGTCCACATCTGCCTGCCGGTCGTCGGCAATGCCGGGTACTGGTGGAGTTCCTAACTGTGAAAAGGTATGGACACCGGTGGGTCCTTCCGCATCAGTTCCAACAGCTCCAACCGCGTATCGTTGTTCACGTGCACGTATGGAACCATCCACAAAATTTTAGTCAGTTTGAGATCGGCGTTAGCCGTAGTTGCGCTGCTCGTCGTCGTCGTCGTCATCACCATAGCGTTTAAATCGGTGGACATGCGTAACAGTATCAGTTCTTGTCTCATGTTTAAAATTATCCGCGTAAAGTCTTCGTCGAATCCCATAAACATACGCAGCGGTACGTAAAATTTGAATTCGCATTTTTCGTTCTCCTTTCGGCGTTATTTCGTTAGTCGTCGGTGCCAAACATCCGGTTTTTTTCATAGCATCGACGTCTGGTTTACCGACGGACATACGGACAGCATGGCCTTCAACGTGGACGTGACGACGACGGTTTTTGTCCGATCGACTTCCACGCCGGCCAATTCGTAACGGATATCTTGGAAGAGAAACGCGATCGCGTTGTTCACCAGTTTCACGTTCACTTCGTCGGTATCGCTCGCTCCGAACGTCTTCTTGCTCAACTTGCCTTCGACGTACAGGAACCTTTCCATCGGCAGAGTGAAAACGTCCTGCTGCAGCATTGGTATACGTATTTCATCGTTGTTACCGTATCGCGACGACGCGTACGGCGCGTGAATATGGTACTCGTAATGCGTGACGGTGTCATCGAAGAGCGGACCGCGATCGACTGCCAGGATACCGTTGACCGCCATGTTACTTGTTTTTATTGACTTTGAAGCCTAGTGAAATCAGATAGCGTCGGTTCGCCGGTGTTAACCGCTTCAACGTCGAACGTCGACTGACGCGATTCCCGAACGTAAGCGCCTCTTGTATCTTCGCGAGTCTTGCGCGGGATGATGACGATGTAACAGAAAAATTACTATTGTTGAAGTAAAAACCCATCGTTACATCCGTTTTAGGTGGATTCGCACGGTGATGGCTTCACCGCGAAAATTCACGATACCTCCGTCTTGATTGTGTACCGATACGGTAATATTACGTAATCTTTGTACGTTCACCGGCAGGTATATGACGTTGCTGGGCGTTTCTACTATCTTGAATCCCGGCTCGACCGTCGGGTAGAACGAATGTAGAATGTGCTCGTTTCGTCCGTCCTTGTACGAACTTTGCACGGCGTTAAACCTTACCTACAGAACGTTCACTTTGTTAATGCTTACGGGCGCGTCCGACGTGTGTAATTTATACACTTCCAACTTGGTTTTCTTGATGAAACCCAGCATAGCACCAATTCAGTGCTGTGTACTACCGAAATCGATCTCGTAAAAACAGTAAAGTTCACATTTCAGCGTGTTGTTGTTGGCGCGCAGACTGAATTTCGGGTCGACTAACGCTTTCTTCAGCTACGTTTCGATATCACTGATTTCGTACGCGCCGGTCGGTAATTCGATGAGTTCTAACGCTTTACCCGTACCACCGCCGCCGCCGACGCCCTTCAGTACGGGAAAGACGTTGTTTCTGCCGCTTTCCACGTTCGGAATAGAGTTGAACGTAGTGAAATCCAACAGTCCGGCGTACCATCGCCCGCCGACAGTTCGAGTGGTGGACAAAAGTCACAGACGAGTGCGCTCGGATACTTGCCCGTGACGGTGACGGTCAGAGACGGCATCTCGTCGTCTACTGATCGTACGACGACAAAACTCCTGAACATAAATGTCCGCAGGCGACCGTGTCCGGCGGTTATTTTCGCGCGTAATTGTAACGCACATCGGTCACACACGCGCCGAAGAATCGCATCAGCTCGACGGGCGGACGTCAATTGCCGATTCCGTCTAAGTACAGGACTCGATCGCCTCGCTTCTTGTAGCATACCCTGTGCGTGCCCGGTCCGGCGGTATCGTTCGGATTCACAACGGCGCTCTCCTTCCTCCGCGGCGGCGAGCGCGATAAAGCGTTGCGTATGTACACGCCTCTGAAATAAGGTACGTTCAATTTTTTTGCATACGCGTACAGATCGCGATCAGACAATGGACGCACGGGTATTTCTACTAGTTTTTTCAGTACGGAACCAGGTACAGTCCCGAAGCTGTTTTGCGGTTACTACCTACTTTTCGTCCTCTTCGTCCTCCGCTTTGTCGTTGTTGAGGTTGACCTCCCGATCCAGTCGTTCTTCTTGTCGTCGTCGTTCTCCTCTTCCTCCTCCCGGTCGTACGTGCTGCAGCCTTTCTCCGCTTAACGACCGCTCCGCTGCGACTACGACGTCGTTTACGTCCGCTGCACAGTCCGCCGCTGCCATCGCTTTCATCGCTTCGGCTACCGCTGTGGCGTACGCTCGTTCGCCGATGCCCGAGTTCAAAGCCTTTACTCGAACACACGCCTTGCCGGCTAACACGCGATCTGCAGCGCGTCCGCGCTCGTTGTCCTTGTACGTGGTGTGCGCGATGTCGCGTTCAAGACACGCTTCGTCCAACTCGTTGATTCTGCGTTCTAATCGTTGCAATCTTTCCTCTTCCAGGTTTGCAGTATCTGTATCCGGGCAGATACAGTTCCACCGGTAACACGTACGTCCACCGCTCGATTGATTAAAGTCGGTACTGACCGCGTGACGAAAGGTATCACGCTTTTAAGCACTTTTCTGATAGGGCCACGCCCCTTTTTTCCGTTTTTTTTTTTTTTTTTTACACTATGACCTCGTATTTTGTACATAACTACCTACTATTTATCGACCTTGTAAACGGATCTCCAATATTTGTCCTTCCCTCCTGGGGCCTTATTCAATTCCGCTATTAATTCGCTCGTCTCGTCGTTGTTAGCGTGTATCAACTCAGCCTCTTCGGCGTTGAATGAACTCCGCGCTGCGTGCGCGTGCAATTTATAGATGCACGAAACTACTTTCTCCCATCGTCTTTGGAACACGTTTGCGAGTTTGTACATTTCGCTGCTCGCGTACCGCCTCGTGTCTTCCAATTGATGTAAGTTTACAGCGTCTATTACCCGACTGCCATCGCCGACGTTTAAAATAGTCTTTCCTTGAGCGTTGAACCAGGTGACTTTCAACGAAGCGATCGTATGCTCGTTAAAAATTCTAAGTTCACCGCGTCCTTGTTGTTCACGGGCGGTGCTAACTGTGTTATCCGCACGTTCCCCACCGACAGGTTAGATTGTACGTCCCGCGGTATAACTTTCGTGACTACGTATCCTTTGGTCGCTGCGTCTCTCGCACGAATCGGTTCGACGAGAGATTGTATGCGATTGTCGCACGCGTCGATGACGACAGCGGCGGCGGCCTCTTTCTTCTTCTTCTTCTTCTTATCCGGTGGCGGTGTTGTGAAACGCAACAACGTGTAGTCTACGTACTGCTTGTTGACGGCGTCCGCGAGATCGGCGGGAGCGGCGACGTTGGCGAGATTACGACATTTCACGTCTATTCTTGTGATGACGCCGCAGCCCACCCTCCCACCGTCGTCAACTAACAGTGGTCTTGCACGAACTGCAGTGGAACGGCATCGTTACCGTCGACCGGCGCGGCCAAGTTACGTATTTTTTCCCCCGCTACGTCGAAATGTCCGTCCACCATCAATCCGATACCGATATCCTCTTGTAGACTGCGTTGCGTCTCCCGTCGCACCGTGACGATGCTCCGGTGTCTGCCGAATTTGTCAATGCTCATCGTGCCCGAGCTACGAATGACAAGTGTCGACTCTGTACACTCGTTTATATACATATTGTACGTACTGATTTATAAAACGATATCGGCTTCACGCAGTTCTTCTAAATTGGAGACGATTTTGTTCGTGTGACCGCTGTTACCGGCGTGTTGGGATTTGATCAACAATCGCAGTCTGTCCACCAGTTCGTTCGGATCGTCCCAGTGCACGTATCGATTATATAGTTTCCTCTTCTCCTCACTTCAATGTATATATCGTTTCCGGTTTGGATGTACTTGTTCTCGTGTCCGCCGCCGCGTCCAGTACGTGTCGTTCGAAACAACGGACCTATTATCTTCGTATATTTTGGTCCCCTGTTCACGTTACTTGGCGTTGTCGGTAAATAGTATCGTTTGTGCGCGTTACTCGCTTCCAGTATACACTTGTAAGTCGCGAGATCGTCCTTGTTGTATACGCCGGTATCCGGACGTTTCATGAACACCAGTTCGAAAGGTCCCGGCGTGCTTTTGTATCGTACACCGTTGATAACAAAATTGTCGTTACCATCGATTCCCACCTATCATACATTTACCGTCTTCGTGTCTTACACCGTACGTATAATCCATCTTTTGACCACGATCAGCCGATACGGTCATACTCATGTATTTGTAACGCTAGTGAATTAGGTTTGTATTGGCTCTGAAAATAATTACGTGCTTCACGTCTCCCTTCGGGCGTGTTCAACAGTCTTTCAACCGATAAACTAGGGTCATCGTCGTCGTTATCGTCATCATCATCATCAACGTCCGTCGTCGTCTCGCCAACTACGGACGTGTCTAAGAAACGCGGTGTACCGTCATGTTTAGAGTCTACTAGCTGTTAATCCATCCCTTCATCATCCTCCTCTTCTTTCTGCTTACTTTCCGTTATCGGCTTTGCAATCGTTTTAAGTTTTTTTTTCACCAACGCTTACGAAATGGTTTTTAACGGTTCCAAGATCGGTTTGTAACTGCTGGTTAGCTTTTCTTCCTCTTCTTGGATCCCGTATTTTAACGCGTGGTATTTCTTCCGTATGTTATTGCTGATCGTTTCGATATCACGATCGACCCGTTTCTCCTTGTCGTCCATCTTCACGAACGCCAGTAGATCGACTAACGAATCGAATGCGGAACACGTGTATTTACGTACAATCTTAGTCGTCGGTATATAAACCTCTTTACAAGAACGGTGAACCCCCCCTTTTACACAGACAGTCTACACACCTTTGTTTATTCTTTCGGTGGTGGTACTATGAAACGATCGAAACCGATTCTGTACCGCCCGTTATCGATGGGTGAATCTTTGTTGACGACGAGAAAACCGTGCCGGTCTTTCCACGCTTCGGCGCAAAAGTTCTTAAACCTTTCGTAATTCATGTCCGTGTTAACGTGATCGTTGTACGCGTGCTTGAAGTTGACATCGTCCTGTCTAAACAAGACTATAAGTTTGGTGTTGTCACGAATCAGATGTTTCGGTATTTGACCGTACGTCTGACACAAGTAGAATGTGTCTACAACGCTGTGTCGTCCCATAGCGAATTACTTGCGTATGTTGTGTTGTTTTTCACAAGACAAACCGCCGGGAGGCGGTACATCTTCGTTTTTATTGTACGCGTGATAACCCGGTCCGTCGTCGGCGATCCGTGTCATCAACGATTCCAAACATCCGGTATTTGGGTTGAAACAGTGATTTTGAAAACACGTACAGGTTTGCGAAACGTACACCGTTGACGTCGAACAACAGGTTGAACGTCACGTTCGTTTTCCGCACGCGGACGGTCCGCATGTTCGTTTTCAACGCTGGCGCCGTCGACATGACGATGTTGTCATCGTAACGTACTGTCGCGTACTGGTGCCACTCTACGCGTTGCTTCCGCGTTTTATATCAGATCTTTTTTGTGTATCCACGAATTGTGTTTACCGTCGAAACCGAGCCAACGCACGCGCACCCTGTCGCCTTTGCGCTGCAACACTTTCTCCACCAGGTAAACGTCGCCGACATTCGACCTGCTGATTTCGTGCTCGTAAAAGCCGCCACGCACCGCTTCACCGGCGTGATCCTCGAGACGGTAAGTGACGGGAACGGTGGGTTGCACTGCGTGCACGGTTAAAATTTCATTAGTCCAGTTGGGCGTGTACCGTTTCGCGAACGTCATTTTGTGTTTACTCACGCGAACACGGTCGCCGCTTTGAATTTTCGTTCCTTCTCGCGCGTACCGCGTGGCCGTGTATTCTTCTTGATACGTTCCAACACTACCCGCTCGTTGCTTTCGTTCACTCGGCTGGGTTTCATAACGATCGTTCTGTACACGCTGTCGATATACGCTTTCACCAGTCCGGGCAACGTGTCCAACCAACGGTAATGTCCCCGTTCGCTGAACGCGCGATACATGCGCGTCTTCAACGTTCTGTTGAAACGTTCCACGATCGACGCTGTGTCTCACTGAACGACGAGTACAGGTTTATTTTGTACTGTTGTACAAGGACAACAGAGTCTGTACAGCGCATTTGTAGTATTCTTTACCGTTGTCCGTTTGCAGATAGTTCGTTCTGTTGGTTTTGAGTATCGGTTCGAGTGCGCCCGCCACTTTCGCTCCCGTCTTAGTTTTTGACGGGACGGCGTACGCGAACTTGCTGAACACGTTTATAACGGTCATAAGGTACTTGTAGCCTTTGTTCACCTTAGCGTGCTGTATCATCTCCACCAAATCAGCTTTGTAGAGTTCGTACAGTCCCTTCAGCTCCACCGTGCGTCTCACGAAATTCCTTCTCACCGGTCTGTGCAGCCCCATCGCGATCGTCTTGCGAACCGTTTCCACATTTCTGTTGTTGTTGTTGTTGTTGTTGTTCTTCTTCTTCGTCGTCGTCGTGCGTTGCATACTTGTGTCTTCGTCTTACGAGTTCACCGAAACGCGATTCACAGTAGTACGGTACAGAACAGAACGTCAGGTTGTCGCTAAACTTTACTCTCCTCGTGCGTCGAGGTGTGTTCGCTTTGGCTTCCGTCATGTCACTGTCTTGAAACGTCCCGTGTTGCGGACAGTTATACCAACGCTGGACAGCCGATGATGACGTTAGTATTCAGTATTCTCTCCCCTTTCTCTCCGTATTGTGCTGTGTGGTTCGATCAGTCCTCGGAGAGATGTTGCTCCGTCGACGACGAACGAAACACTGACCCCTGTCCGTGCCGTGTCGCTCGTATTATAGTGGTAGTGGTGGTGGTGGAAGTGGATGGTGGAGCGGGTTAAGGAACGAGAAGGGGGAAACAATAACGCTTATAACGTTAGTCAAAAAACACAAATAAAAAAGTGTTACAAAATTACGTACAAACAATATTTGACAAGCTTGCAATAGTAATGTCCATTACACGATCTCTTTTTCCGTTGTACTGTAGGTAGAGCGTGTCCGCCTATACGCCTTACAGTTCCTCTTTCGTAAACAGCTTCGCGTGTCGTTTCGGCAGATAGACCTTGAGTAATCCCGCGTCGTCTAATCCTCCGGTTATAACGGCTGCCAGAGAAGGTCCGTACCGCGTCGTCTCGTTCCGCAATAGGCGAATCGGATACTTCGTCCCCGATTGTAAGTCCAGACATCGTGCGTACTCGTAAACAGTGACGCTTCCAAATTCCTGTACAATGGATTCCATCTTGCTTGCTCGCCTGCTTAGTATGTCCGCTGGTTGCGATGCGTTGCTTGCGACTGTCGACACAAGAGTGAACGGTATAGTAAACGAGCTCCCGTTTATATAGACGGACGATCCCCACCACCACCCAGTTCTACTGTTCCGTGTAACTATAGCACAAAATCCTGTCAACACGTATTGCACCATACTGTTGCGCAACGATACGATGCAACAGTTATAATAAACTACACCGCATTGTGTAGTGTACAGTCATGTATTTAATCGCTTCCTATATACATATATATCTTCCTCCTCCTCCTCCGCCACCGACACCGCCTCTAACGCTCTTCACGTGTACCGAATCACGCTTTCGCGGTTCGCGGTCCGTATCACGCTGGCCCGTCGTTGTTGTTGTTGAACCGTCGCATGTCCCTCTTCCAACTCGCGAATTCTATAATGGCCGTACGCTAACGTTCTCTGCCCGTCATCCAAGACGTATCTCTTGTCGTCGTACGGTGATAACGACAGTTTCACAATCTGACGCGTGTAGAGTCGATGGTTTTCGCTCCGTGTGATCTGCGCGGTCGTGTACGTTTGTCGGTTAGTCGATGGCGTCGTCGTAGGTGACAACAAACAGCGTTTGTAAACCGCGTGAGTTAACCGATTCTGCATAGCCACTCGCGGTACACCTTTCGCTACACGTTTCTCCGTTTTCTCACCATCGTCCTGCAACACCAGCAGCGAATACGATTTCGCGCGCATGCCGACGAATTCGACGAGAGGTTTCGAGTGCGTTTCGTCCTTGAAAGTTCCCAACCGTTTTTTATTTACCGCGCTATAACAAGGATGGGTCGCGGGATATTCTGACGTATCGAATAGATGTAGGTTCTCCTTAATGTCCTCGCACATATTATCGGAGTGTATATCGTATAGCAAAGAGTCCGTATCGGTCATACACAACCGCACACGCGGTCCGCATTTCGCGACAATAAACCCGTAGTGGAAACTGTACATTATATGTTTACTGATGTCCAGCATGGTGAATCCTACGTACAGCGGACAGTTCAGATACACGGTTCTATTTTTCATCATTACGGCTACCAAGTCTTTGTTGTACACGTTTGCGTGCACGAATCTCGGGACACGCAATCAGTATTAACATTTTGGGCTCGTTGGTGATTAAACAAAAATCTATACGTTTCCGGACGTTTTCTAACGATTTGCCGTACACCGCGTTGATTATTAGTTTAAAAAAGTCTTTTTCGAAATCGTTCGCCGCGGCTTTCCGTTTCTCCGTGTTAAATTCAATGAACGGCTTCATCCAAGCACTCTGACGGAACGCTAATACGCGATTGACGGCTTTCAGTTCCATCCCGAGTTTCAGGTACAGCTGCAACGTTCTATAGTAGACGTTATAGTTTTCTTATCCTCGGGACTGGTGATTAGTTTCTCTACATTGCCGGTGATGGGTAAATTGAAGTTCTTCATATACTAGAAAGGTTTGCTGTGCGCGGACAATTCGTGCTCGCCGGTTTTCTGCGTTCCGGCGCTAGCCGAATGTAGGTCGTGTAGCCGGCGAGGATAACCTAGATCGACGTCGAGGATGTAGCCGATTTCGTCTTCAGCGCCTACCGTACTCCAATCTAACGCGTCGATTTCTTCACGTTCCAGCCATCGGAATCCGGAATGGGGTAACGAGAGTCTCATCGCGGTACCGTACAGGTTTGTACAGTTCAGGTAAAGGAGGTAATTGTTTTTGCGTTCGCGGTCGTAGTCCGGTACGTAAGGGTTGTTGGCCTTGGCGTATCTCGTAGGCACAATCGCGGTACCCTCTCTTACCCCGCTCTCCGGAAACAGGTACATATCCTGTATCCTGTAGTAGTACCAGTCGAATCCCTGTCATTTCCAACATGGAGTTCCACGCGAGTCCCAACGAAGAGTACACGTTGCACGCATCGATTTCGTAGTATTGTAGGCTGGTTTCGCGGAAGTTTTTGAATACGTTGGCCAACAGCAACACGTCGGTTTTCAGGTAGTGGTCATGATAATCGCCTAAAGTTTGCATCAAGAAAGCCGTTCACGCGTTTTGCGCGTGCGCGTGCGCGTAATCTTCGTCCGACACGGACGTCTCAGCAGGACAGTTGTAGAAATGTTCCGGCGCGGGCAGAGAAACGTCCTCGAACTTCCTTTCGTCCGTCACGCTCTCGTGCTCTCTTTCTGACCAGGATTTCAACACGTTCTTCTTCGTCTTCGTTGTTTCCGTCCGTTCGCATGCACTATCGTAGTATTTTGAATTTACCTTTTGGCAAGTTCTTCACCAACTTTTCCAACGACACGTTCATAAACTGCGCGGAATCGAGAAAACTGCGGCGGCCGAGGGACACGGACACGTACCGCTCACTGGTCGTGGCTATACAATTGATTTCGTCGTGTTTGAATTCCCCCCGAACGCTCGGACGAGATGATGGCAATCGTAGCCGCGCAGGTTATGGAAGAAGACCGGAACGTGTTGCGGCACGTTATAGTTTAAATTGCACGCGTTGTGCGCGCCTCCCAAGTACTCGCCCGTCACGTGATCGTGGTTTCGCACTTTATCATCCGCGTCGCCGCCGCGCTCGATACTCTTCTTGCACAGATGACAGGCGGTGGCGTTCTGGAAATCGCGTTCGTTGTCGTCGGTCATGTGGAGCGGTCTGTCGAAATCGCGTTCGAGTCGCTGCACGTCTTCGCGAAGAGTCCGGAGAAACGTCTCCAACACGTCATTACCGCCGCCGCCACCGCCGCTGCGGTACAAGAACGGGATCTTTCACGGCTTTCCCCATCCAATCGATTATGACGTAGCAGAAACTACACCGGACGTGATGCGCGATGTCCTGCGAATGCGATATGACTTCTTCGCCCGTATATTCGGACACTGGGCGAAGAAAAGATTCAAAGTCCGCGTAAACCGTGTACGGTACTCTGTGACACTTCGTGAAGTCCTTAAAATACATATGGCCTGTTTCCAGTCGGTAGTTCGACTTTTTGCGCTCCGTGCGGCGTGCAGAGTACCTCTTGATCCTCGAGTCGTTTTCGCGCCATTTCAGGATCCGTATTATCACGAAATTGTTGGAGGTAGTAATTACAGAAGAAAACCGGATTGTTAGCACTCGTTGTGGTGTGCAGCAAACGGGACAAATTTCTAATAACGCAATAATGTTTGAGTCCTTCCTCAAACGTTTATTACTGGTCCTCGTTGACCAGTAATAAAAGATTCACGTGCGTCCTCTCTTTGTTCTCGGTTATCCGAATAGGGTACACTTCGTCTTTTCTATATCCGAACTCATTAATTTCGCTTTAGTAACCGAACACGTTCACCGAAATGTTCCCGTTTTGTCTTCCAAATTTTTTAATTTGAGTCACCGGCACGGGATAGTCGATCCCCTCCATATTCAGCTCGTTTTCGTACTGTCTGCAGTGAGACACGCGGTTCGGGTTAGACACGATCGGATGTAACCCGGCTAAAACGGACCAGAAGAAGCATTTCTCGTCGAGTAAATTTTGCACGTTGATTAACGCGTTCTTAATCAATAATTTCTTCGGCGTTGGTATGTAACTGGTTCTGGCGAGAGGACGATATTTAAACAAGTTTACTTCGAAGGCCAAGATCCCGTTCTCGACCCATCAGCTACCTTCGCGAGTGAACTTCGAAACCGATTCGAGCACTTTCTCCACACACTCCGTGTATTGATCGTTTACGTCTTCAGCGTCCTCCGCCGCGGGTAAAACGTGTTGCATACGAGAACTAAACACTCCCGTCTGCTCCAGTTCGCGATCGGATACGAGTTTCTTGAATACGACGCGTACGGCCAGGTACCAATTGAAGCTGTGTCCCATATCGCGTGATTCCGCGCGCACGTCTTCCGGAATAACGTCCACCATTCTGCCCAAAAATACGGATACCGTGTCCACACCGTCCTCGAAATAGATATACTTTATCGTTTTTACACACCCTTTAAGCGCGAGCGCGATCGTACGAGTTGCGTATACCGTCATGGTTTGTACTACGACTTACACGAAATAAAGCACGCTTTTTAAGGTTAGAAAATTACTAGTTTTCATCAGCGACTCCGGTTGCTAACTGAGACGTAGGCAGTAAGTCTATTAATATAAATAACACACACTTTCTCTAGCTGCTAACTGAGGTCTGGGCGGTAAATCTCTACAATATATAGGCACGAGCATATTATTGCGCAACGTTATTCAAGGCTTTTGATTCACTTCCGGTTTACAGTGTGGAAAAGTCCTTTTACTCTCTTTCTCACTCTAGTGCTGGCCATGAGTTTTCAAACTTCGTCGAGTGTGTCTGTTATTCCCACGTTGCATCATATCGTTGCGCAATAGTATCGTGCAATAGTTACGCTCGTTAGTAGAACATGAGAGTTGCAGGGGGAATGGGAATGATCCGAGGCCATCGATGGACGGGGGGCCGAGCTGTTGAAGTAGGTCAAGGAAACGTACTGTTGCACCATATCACCTTGACTCATTACAACACGATTCGATAGATAGAAATGTTGCATCATATTATTGCGCAACAGTATGACACACACACACACACACATACTACGCCAACAGTACCCCCTTCGCGGCCTCCGCGTACAACATGGAGAGAATCCAAGGCCATCGATGGACAAGGCGGCGGGGGGAGGTAGTGGCGAGCTGTTAAAGTATGTCAATTGGAACTGTTACTTCATATTGCGGAACAGTATTGTGCAATAATTACGCTCGTTAGTAGAACAAGCGTGAGGGGGATTGTCTGTCTATATACACGAGGTTCTTTCGCTAAACCCCGATCGATAGAACTGTTCCATCATATTATTGCGCAACAGTATCACACACACACACACACACACACACACACACACACACTACGCCAACAGTACCTCCCGCCAGCGTACAACACGGGGAGAATCCGAGGCCATCGAAGTCCGGGGGGGGGGCGAGCTGTTGAAGCAGGTCAAGGAAACGTACTGTTGCACCATATCACCTTGACTCATTACAACACGACTCGATCGATAGAACTGTTGTATCATATTATTGCGCAACAGTATGACACACACACACACACACACACACACACACACACACACACACACACACACACACACACTACGCCAACAGTACCCCCTTCGTGGCCTCCGCGTACAACATGGAGAGAATCCAAGGTCATCGACGAACCAGGTGGTGGGGGGAATGTAGTGGCGAGCTTCTGAAGCAGGTCAAATGGAACCGTTACATCATATTGCGCAACAGTATTGTGCAATAATTACACTCGTTAGTAGAACCAGAGCGATGGGGAGGGGGGATTGGCCGTCTATATACACGAGGTTCTTTCGCTAAACCCCTATCGATAAAACTGTTGCATCATATTATTGCGCAAGAGTATCACACACACACACACACACACACACACACACACACACACACACACACACACACACACACACACACACACACACACACACACACACACACACGCTACGGTAACAGTACCCCCTCCTCGGCCACGGCGTACAACATGGGGAGAATCCGAGGCCATCGATGGACCGGGATGGGGTGGGAGGTAGTGGCGAGCGGAGCTTTTGAAGTAGGTCAAGTGGAACCATAGCGTCATATTGCGAAACAGTATTGAGCAATACGTGTTGACAGGATGTTGTGCAATAGTTACACGCAACAGATAGAAACGGGAGGAGGTGGGGGGATCGTCCGTCTATATAAACGGGAGCTCGTTCACTATACCCATCAGTTTTATCTGGAGACTCGCGAGCGACGAGTCGTCCAGAGCCCGTTTTTTTATTTTTTTATTTTTATTTTTTAAATTTTTTTTATTTATTTATTTTTTAAATTATACTATTTACATCGATTAAACATTGTATTTCTGTATATGACCTATTACTTTTATAATATCTAATATTATTTATTACATTTTATTATATTTTTCATCTTTTTAGTTGTAAAATGTTGGTAATACGTTTGTTATTTTTCCTCTTGCGGACGAGCCCGAGCCCAAGCCCGAACCCCGAATACGAACCGACCGAGACCGAAACGAACGAGAACTAGACCGAAACGAACGAGAACTGGACCGAAATGAACAATAACTCGACCGAAATGAACGAACTAGACAGAAATGAACGAGAACTAGACCGACATGAACGAAAACTAGACTGAAATAAAGAGCCCGACCACGAACTGACCGAAACCGAGATGAACGAGACAGAGACCGACGTAAACGAGAACTAGACCCGTCACGATCTACTCTGATGACCGGATCAACGACCTCAAGATCGGCCATGACCTACCACATGGACCGATATACCTATAACAGGTATTTTGGAAGGATATTTTTGTGGAACGGGTATAACAGTAACTGAAAAGTTGATATAGCAAAGATACGTTTAGCATAAGTCTATGTATCAACCCCTGACTGAGGTATGATAACATACGAACGCACGTATGAGATGTTAAAGATGTAAATAATAAAAATAATGTAATAATTAAGCGTTAGGTGTAAGAGATAATAAAAGAAATAAACGTAGTAATTAATTTTAATTAAATAAATATTTGTAAGTGAGTCTGCATATGGAATTAAAAGCCTAGTTGGTTTTTAAAGGTAGCGAAGGGGAGAAAGAAACACGCGCCGACCGGCAAGGGTGACGTCATAGCGACAGGCAGCCGCGTGTGTATCAGTCTGCGTGTGTGTGTTAGTGTTAGAGTTTAAATGAAGAACAAGTTGAATTATGCATCCGATTGTGGAAAATTTTACACAGTTTTTTAAGTACTGAACGAAAACCAGAAGTCACACGAATCAGAGACATATGTAAAAATAAAGCTGGCGCCTGCCGCTACAATTAGACATTAAGTGGTGTATGATCGTGGGAACCGTTCAGCCACCGTGTGAAATTTGCCATATCTTCCATACACATTTACACACCTTAATGTTCATAATTTATATAAGCTAAGTTTAATAATGTACCTAACGATTTGTAAAATAATATTTATATAAAAGTGTGCGCTTCATAGAAAGACGCGTAGGTTGTAATTAGCAAATAAATCGACGCTCGGACCTGTTTAATTTTGTCCAAACAGTTTCCAACAGGAATGGAACGACGGCAGGAGTATAAAACCCCAGCGAGCGACACACGCTTTCTCAGATCATCAACAGACAGTACGTGAAATCCACGCATCTCGCAACCGCGAATTTTACAAAGTTAAGTAATGTTTTTAAACTGTATTACGTAACTTGAAAAGCGATGGAACCGGCAGTACGTCGGTGAAAGTAGTAGTGAAACACGATTTATTTTAAAAGACTATAATATCGTAATCTACGAGGAATCGTAACGTCGATGAATTTCAAGACGTCCACGTAGAACTTCGAGACATCCACGAGGGACAAAACGAGGAGATGAGAGGAACCAGAGCATTTTACTAGAGGACGCAGGGACAGCCACATGCAGCTACATGCAGCCGCACATCATCACGACCAGATGTCCACGTCAGAACTCAGCATCCAGTAGACGGAGAGAGTAATTTCAACGACGCAGAGTCAGAGAAGGTGATACCCGAATAGGATCCCAAACTCGAGAGTCCAGATGACGGTAACGACACAGTTAAATGGTTGCAGAAATATGCAGGTGAAGTCAGAAATTTATTTAATTTTATAAATGACTCTGAGGTCTATCGAAAGAAGGCTCTAGATTCCATATACAAGTTTACATAAACATTATTATATTTTTATTTTTCATAATGAATACTCAATAATTGATAACAGAGAATATAAATTTATTAATCTCATAAATAAATGGTCAGTATAGAAACCATATTTTATTATATTTCTATATTTTATTAGATAATTAAATTCAAGTATAAGAGTTACTTAAATTGAAGATTGTTAATTAATTGAGACATTAGTAATATAATTACTTAAAGTAATAAAATGGTCTCTATTAGTATTTTTAATAAATATTTCATTAATTAATTTTTTAATTAAGTGGTATATAATGAAAACCACACTTGCTAAGACAAGATGAATATTCAATTTCGTACGTGTTAATCACGTATTATAATAATATATGTGTTATGTATTATATGTCTGTGTAAATATTCCAGGTCATATATGTCTTATGCTTGTGTATAATATGTCTTAGAATATAAGAGTTTAACCACGTTATAATTATATTATATTCGTATTGAATATAAGGGTTCCAATAGTAATTAACCCACACAATAATTAATAATATGATAATTTGAATTTTTTTTAAATAATAAACAGAATGAATATGATTTTATTAACAAAGTCGTACTAATTTCACAACCAATACTAAATCCTCTGTACTCTTTACTTGTATTACAATTATATAACGATATTCACGTGCTTATCCACACTCAATCAACTACCAAAGCCTGCGACCTAGCTAGGAAACATCAAGGTAAATACTGCATAAGAAGAGTATACCTTCGAGACGTGGGTAAGTGCGCACAAATGAGTAATAGCATATGTGCAAAAGTAAGTGTCTAAAAGTATCGTTTGAATATACATGTTCCGCACTAACTGAAATGAACGAGAACGACATAATTTGCGAAAAAATTTGCACATACACAGACCGAGACCGAAATGAACGAGAACGAAATAATTTGCGAAAAAATGTGCACACATTAGGCGATACGGAAACAATAGGCGATATGGCAACAATGGCACGAATAACACAATAGGCGCTACGGAAACAATAGCATCGCTAAAACATTAGGCGATACGGAAACAATAGACGATACGGAAACAATAGACGGTACTAAAACAAGATAGCCTGCCCCGCCCTCCCGGTAAAAGTTGGAGAGGATATGGACCCAGTGGTACTAAAAAATAGACAATACGGAAACAATAGACAGCCTGCCCCGCCCCCCCCACGGTAAAAGTTGGAGAGGATACGGAAACAGTGGTGGACAGGGGGTGCATCTTTTCGTGACGTCATTTGTGACATCATGATCAGCCTGCCCCGCCCCCTGGTGCCCCCTCGGTAAAAGTTGGGGAGAATACGGAACCACTTCCGGTCCCCGCCGACCGGAAGTGTTTCCGTATTCTCCCCAACACACTACTCTCCGCACCATAATGTTACACACAAAGTCCTCTTTGAGTGCTAAGTAACACCGATATGGACCAGCATGTGCTAAGCTTTCATGGCATGCCCATGTTAATTGGTCTAGTATGCTAACAGGAAGAACAATTTTCCATTTTTCCTCCATCAATTTATATAAAATATTATTATTACAGCAGTACCGCGGCTTTCCTTTACGGAGTATGCTTCCTTTTACTTTTCTAATTTTAGGGTCGGTGCCTTGTTCTAAATGGACATTAGCTAAGCGCTGACGTAACTCTGTCGTTATCTCGTACCGCATAGCTAATATTTTTACATTACTAGGATCAGACTCGTGCTCTTCAACAAATGCAGGAGCGTACCTACTTAGCGTATCCGCTATTTTGTTATTACTAGCTTTAATGTATCTAATCGTAAAGTCGTATTCCTGAATCGTCATTATCTAGCGGGTCATCCGGGCGTTGGTTAGTCTACATTTTATAAGAAAGGATAATGCTTGGTTATCTGTATGAATCTCAAAGTGTGCCGCAAAGATAATACCGGAATTTATTCAAAGCATAGATAACCGCCAATAATTCCTTTTCTGATGTAAAATAGTTTTTCTCGGCGCCCTTAAGTGTACGGCTTATATACGGTTTATACACGATGTTCTCCCTGATGTCACGCTGTCATAACACAGCACCGATAGCATTATCACTCGCATCAGTTTGCAACACATACGTTCCTTCGTCATTCGGATGAAATAAGTGTAAATTATTTTTAAATAGGTTCTTAATATTATCAAATGCGATTTGATGTTTATCTTCCCACTTTCACTTATGTCCCTTTTGAAGTAATTCTAATAAAGGTGTTATCGTTTTAGAATAATTCGGCGAGAAACGACGATAGTATCCAGTTAACCCGAGAAAAGCTCTTTAACCTTTTTAGGTGTTGGGAACTTAACAATACTATCTATTTTCTCAGGATCCGTGCTAATACCGTCTCCATTTACGACATGCCCCAAGAATTTAAATTCCGATTTAAAGAATTCACATTTGGATTGCTTCAAAACTAGATTAGCCTTTCGGAGCTTAGTCAGCATTATATCCGAGGTGTTCTAAGTGTTCCTCGAACGATTTAGACACAACTAGGTTATCATCCACAAAAATACTGACACATTCCTCTACCTCGGGACCCAGAGCTAGCTCTAGACATTTAATAATTGCAGCTAGACGTGTCACGAGTCCAAATGGTACAACCTTAAATTGGTAGCTTTTGTCCTTATAGAGGAACGCGGTATATTTCCGACTCTCCTCATCCAAAGGAATCTGCCAGAAACTGCTGGTAAGGTCAAGCCTCGTCATGTATTGAACATCTTGGCACTTGGCACTTAATAAATAAGCTATCAGTATTTGGAGCACAGTCATATATTTTCCTAGTAATAGTATTTAAATTTCTCATATCAAGGCATAGCCGGATACCTCCCGTTTTCTTTTAAACAACAACAAGAGGGTTGAGGAAATCGCTTTCCGAACGCTCAGTGATCTGATTCTGTAACATCTGCTGTATCTCAGCATCAAATTGCTGTTGGTACGCCTTAGGGATGGGGTAATTACGACGTATGAATTTAGATTCTTCCGTCACCTCAATCTTATGCGTATGCACATTTGTGACTTGAGGTTGCTCGCAAAATACGTGTGAGTGTTTCTTTATTAATTTATTCTTTTCTCTAGCTTGTTGCGGATTTAAACCATTATTAATGTCCTGTGTATGGTCAGTTTTAATCGATATGCTGGGCCGCCTTATCTCAATCGGGTTATAAGTAGGTCGTTCGCTTTTGTTCATTTTGTTATCGTTAAGGAACAGCTGATACGTCCGTCCGTTTATAGCCCAATGCATGATACCGTTAGCCAGCTCGATTTGTGCCTGACATTTCGTTATAATATCGACTCCAAGTAAAACATTACAAATTAGTTTCTTTATTATTATAACCGGGATATTCACTTCTAAATCATCGTTTTTTAATGTGATATATATTTGCCCAGTGGCAACCGTTTTATTTTTATCCGCTGTCTGAATCTGTAACTTATTCGTGGGTAATATTGCAGTGTTTCTAAAATATTTATTATTTCTTTTAATAAAAGTCTAGCTAATCGCTGATATTTCTGCTCCTGTGTCAATTAAAATGTGTGTTTTAACGTTGTTTATGTATGCATTAAGTGTAGGACATGCAGCGTTACGTTCAATATTTTTAGAGTGATCCTTGTCGCTTTCTAACAATGCTTCCCGCAAATCACATGGATAAATACCACTAATTTTGAAACAAGCATCCTCACAATCAACTACTTTACTACTACAGTTAGTGCTACGACTTATAGTGATCTTATTGTCTTTATCCAAATCGGTGCCAGTGCTTAAGTGACGTTTATGGATGAGTGCTTTGGCTGCTTTTTTAGGCACGCCGCTCCCACGTGACATTTTATACGTTTTATTTTTATCAGCATCTACAGCTCCTGATACTGTAAGTGATTAGGCCTACTTATTATTATACTCGACTTGATTAACTTTATTAATTGATTGGATTTTCTTAGGTTTCCCTGTAAATTTGTGTTTATCATTTCCCGAGGTTTTATATTTATTAAGTGCTGTCTCCGGTTTATATGATGGCTTATGAGTGTCATGTGTGTACTGAACTTTTGCTGAGGGCATTACATCCTCCCATTGTTCCAACATGTTTAATAGTGCTTCGAGTGTACTTATCCCTCGTGTTAATATGGCTGTCCGAATATTTACATCAAAATGATAACTTAATTTATGGACGAATTCTGCTTCTGATAGTTCCGGTCTAAGATGTTTGACTTTAGCGATTTCTTTTATCACATACTGCTCACGTGTGAGTTTTTCGGGAGTCAATTTGCCAAACTCGAGCCTATCTCGTAATCTGCGTTGCAGATGCTCGTTCCAATACCGATTTTCAAAGCATTTGATTAATTCGTCATACGTTCTAATATTGTCCCGGACTATGGAGTACCATAACGCTGCCGAATCGCTCAGCTTACGTACCTCTCATTCAATTCTATCCGAGTCATTCAATTGATCACCCACAGAGTCCATACCCCGTTCGCAATCCCGTATAAACTGAATTGGATTTCCGTCACCCCAAAATTTAGGTTGGTTACTAGGATCTGTAGAAACATATGGTGGGGTTGACACAACCTGCTACATCCCTTTTAACCTGATTAATTTTTTCATCGATTTCATGTTCTAGCTCTGTCTTTTGCTGATTTATAAGTTGTGTATTAGCTTTTATACGGTCTTGACAGTTTGTGATGGTGTTATGTTGTTCGGTAAATCGTGTGTCCATATGTTCATGTAATTGACCAATGTCCGCTAACATGTCTGTTCTAGCTTTCTCAATTTGTGTTTTACATAGATCCATGTGCTCTTTGTGAGCGATTTATAAATGTTGGTATTTTCTGTTTGTATGACACATTTAAATTCATCTTTAAGTTGATTATTATTTTTTAACAATACATCTTTAAGTTGTTCGTCACGCTTTTTATTTTCGGCATAGCGTTTATGCATGTCAGCTTTAAGTTCAGCATCGCGTTTTTGCATTTCAGCTTTATTCTCAGCATCGCGTTTTTGCATTTCAGCTTTAATTCCATTATTACTTTTCACTAATTCTTGTAACATACGCGCAATCTCAGCCTGTTCCGCCATCTTTTTTTCTTTACTGATAAATTTTGTTATCACAGTTCTTATTTATTCCGTTAATTACGATAATTATTTTTACTTAGCACTAGCAGTTCGTGAATAAATTAAATACTAATGATATCAATTGTCCTACACTAATATATACCCTAATTAACTAACATGATATTTCTTGTCCTAAATATTAACACACACACACACACATTAATTAAAAGTGATATTCCTTGTCCTAAATTAACACACATATAACTACAGTTCCTATTCTAACATATAATTTTCAATAATTGTATTATTCACTAATTTTGCAGTCTATATCTTTTTTTCATTTTACTGGGCTACAGTAACTTACAATGCCCCAAATTTGCAGACGCCATTTTCTGCAAGGTAACAGGTTGTTAGCCTAACCAGATTTCCAGAAAAGAATGCTCCATTAGTGATTTATATACATTTATTGTCTCGTTTTTACAGTAACGTGTATTAAAAATGTTTCTTGTTATTTTAAACAAATTACACAACTTTAAATGTTCAAATCTTCTTTCAAACTTATAATTGAAATAAATGTTTCTTTATTTAAACAGTGATATAATTATGAATGTTCGAAACCTTCTTTAACAAGATTATAATTGAAAAACTTCTTCTTTAATTTAACAATGATATACTTGGCAAAATTCAGAAAGTTCTTTTTCTTTTGAAAGCTTTACAAGTGAAACAAATTTAGTTTTAAATTTTTGCTTTCCTACTTTGTCGTCTTCGTTATCGTCTTGGTCGATGATCTCGGTCTAGGTCTCCAGCGATCCGTCGTCCGTGATCCACGTTCCAGCCACCGCCTCCAGGAACTGCCTCGCTCTATGTGTCCGTTTCAGCCGCCACGATCAGCAAGCGAAGCTCAGGAACGGTAGTAGACGATCTCTTACTCCGTAGTTGTTCCCTGCCGACTCTCGCTGCTTCCTCGACTCCACGGGCCCCAAGGACTGCCTGGTATAGATGTTGAACTGGACACTGACTACACTGCGACTGCTCTCGCTGTGTGCTGTATGAAGACTACTCTCGCTGAGCGCTACATGAAGACTACTCCACGACTGACTGCAGACTGCTTTTATAATCTAGTACAATGAATGCTGCAGCGCTGTAGAATGACGTCACAGATAATCTGCGCACAGGCGTATTCCCTATACATTCTACGTTAAACTAGGGAACATTCTGGACTCGCCACGTGTTTATTGACTTCCGTCGTCTCGATTTTTCTAGAACACGTTTAACTACATATGAATAAATTTCCTTAACCTTCTATTTGATACGCGCACAAAACAACACATCGCTCACATATTAAACTATATCTTCATAGTCTTTATAATGCCTTATTATTAATTTATACAATTATTCTTAATTCTTACAATATTCTTACATTCAAACATACCCCCATACCCCAATTATCCTGGACATTCGTTACCACTGGTCATAATTATGTTCTATACATTCACATATAGTGTGACTGCCTGTCACATTGCAATATGTATTGTAACAGATCAAATTTTATTATACTAATAAGGATATAGTGAGTGTGTAAAAATCACAAACAAGTCTATTATGGAGGAGATGAAAAATTATTTATTATACACACAAATATAGTTTTTAAAGAGGTATATTGTATTATAAATTGTCATGTATTGTAATTTGCAATAATAGTTTATAATGTTCGATAATATATCGGTTTTACTTGATTGAGGGTACGACCTCAATACGTGCAATCCTCCGCTTCCTACCGCCGCTCTTGTCCTGGCGTCTTCTTCTTCAGCGTCACTCCTTCCTGGCGTCCTCTTCTTCCGGCGTCCTCTTCGTTCGACGTCCTCTTCGTCCGGCGTCCTCTTCGTCTCGTCGTCCTCTTCTCAAATACGTTAAACACACAATGCTTATTATTTTCCCTAAAATAGTTTATTATTAATTGATATGTAAATTTTATTAATCTCAGGGTGAATATGGGTATCAATTTAATAAGGTGCATTAGTCGTACACCTTCCACGCAATCTTGAAGTGTCTTTAAATCCCCTAAGCGTATACCTTAACTGACACGAAAAGCACTATACTATTTTATAATTCTATTTAAATAAGTGACCCACTCGGCTCTGTACGCAGAACTTCGTACAGAATACCAAGGATTATGTTAAATTATACTTTTCTACGTTCGCTCGAGAACAACTCTCTCACCCACGAGCACAACTTCACCTTGCAACTTCTACAAACAGACTGTGTCGATATTTACTCTATAGAGAATGAGTGTTACTGAATTTTGTGTATTCCTATTGGCTAAACCCAAGTCACATGATTTATGCAACCAACAGATATAAACTTTTCCAGAAAGAGTTTGTATAAATATGCACTAACTTGCCTTGAATTACCTACACAATTTTATGACCCTATTAATGATAAGTGTTTCAAATTGAGTTTTTCCTACTTATAAAAATCATATTTCTAAAATAGTTATGAACCATAGAGTATACATAAATTGAAGCTATTTACATAAATAATTCATTGTCAAACTTTCACGTCGATCGGTTAATTACCGTGGAAGATATAGCGATCACACGTTATCACGCACGCACAAATTCACTCAAAAAATACATGACAATAAAGAACATCTTTTTACGAAGAATTTGGTATACCCTACATGCTTATCCATTTCTAAATACAAAACTTACGGCTAAAAGACAAAGTATTACATAAAACCAATTTAAACATGAAAATGCTCGTCATACATGTGCTCTGATACAAATAACATAGCTTATCATCTTGTGTTCCTTTCCAGTATATATCTCCCTTTACATAAGAACGTCAAAACTAGAAAACTATTTCAATAATGTAAATTAATCGGCAATATCAGAATGGGATCCCCTTTTACACAGTGAAAAAGAACCAGTCTTACACATGCATTGTGCATGTTCTCACCAAAATTTACAAGCTTACAAATTTAAACTTTTACAAATTCACAAGTTTGTGTGCACATGTCTTCCTCCTTAGAACTGAAGAAATTCTGAAGGTGTCGAAAGTTGATAATAATAGAAAGATCCCACCTGTGTTTCCAAGACAGGAGGTTTCAGTTCGGGCCTGTGGTTAAGATGGTCAGCAGTGGTGCCGGTAATGACGAGTACATGTTCTTTCTAAATCGATGTTATCGATGTACTGGAGCCTGTGCGTGGCTGGCGGTGTGGAGGAGCATTTACAGCTTGTTCTCTGCTGATGATGACAGGTGGGCAGTCATCATCGCGTTGATACCCCATCTCTCGGCTGCTCGAGAACCCTAGAAAATATTTTATATGTACTGGGGGTCAGGAGATGCACTTTCTCACGCTCTCTCTCGCCTCGACACACATGCACCACTCTGTGACACTTTTATTGAAACCATCATCTTGTCAACTTAAGATTTAGCCTATTTACTTTCTTTAAGCTTCTCGAAATTAAATATTCACTTTAAATTATGTAACACTTTTGTTTGGCACACTCAATTTAAATTTTAGCTTTTCTATATATTTATTTTTTACATTTAATGCTTGATAGTAAAGTGCAAGATTTTTAGGGCTCGCAAACACATGATTTGACGTGTGCAACACATACAGACACGTTAATCAACACACATTCTCATTATTAATTAATAAGGTTAACCCCATTATTAAATTAGATTAACAGCAAATAGATACAGCTTCTCACCTGAGACACTTTAACTTATTCGTGCATAACAGATGAAGATATTGAGCACATAACCAGGCCGCCAGTCCACAAACCGATCACTCGAAATGCAGAGAAAGGAATGAGAGAGAAAAATGGTCTCGGCTAAGCCACGAGGGTTCAAAAACAAGTCGCGAATCGCTAAAGCCAGCTGTTCATATGCCTGCCACACCAATATCGTTGGCGGTAAAGGTCACTGCAGACTGGTTTACTTTATATATCAACAACGCTCGCTGCCGCGACGCAACGATCAAGTTCGCCTATCTCGCTCAGTTAACGTACAATTCCGAAAGCCGTGGCCTTCGCGAGACTTATGAAATGGGCGGGAGGTTCAAATTTCGAATTTTAAATTTGCTTCGGCACACCCTCACCCCAAAAGGGCAACATGGTTGCCCCAAAAATCAATTCACAGCTTCATAGGTGGACTATCACAACAATCACTGGTGTCTTGACTGCCCGGGAAAATCTCAGAACAATACGCTCTTAGGAAGACAGAGGCTCAGAAAGAAAACGAAACAAGATGAAAGAAGAATTGGAGTGTGTGCGCATGTGTGCCTGAGTGTGTATATGTGTAAGTATGTGGTACTGCATGCTTACCGGGCCCTGGTCCGCATACAGCGAGGGGAGACAGAAGAAGAACAGAAGAAGATAAGAATCGGGTACTCCCTTCTCTGAGTTCTGACCTCCTAAAGCCTCCAAACCCACAAACTGAGACCCCAAATCAACACCCAAACCGGACAACTTCCATCCCCGCACGACCCTCCCTTCCGCCATGCCAATAACAGGGTTTCACCCCTTCACCCCAAACGTTACCCTCACTGTTGACACCACCCACTACCACTCACATATTCATGCCCGGAGGCCAACAAGTTACTACTGACCTTGATATGTGAGTGCCTACCTACTCAATCCCTGTCCACCTCTTGGACCGACCATCCATATACTACCATCAAGGCAACTACAAACCTTGATATATGAGTGGTCGACTCCCATACACTAGGGAAGACGGCCCCGATTAACTAGGCAGAGGAAGACCGCACCGAGGGCCCTCGAACATCAAACTCTACATCGCCTTATTTAGCAGTTAAACATAATACCGAAAGAGGTGGGTAACGTCTCTACAGCACGGCCTACTCTCATAAAGACGCGAGACACTCAAACAGAACTGGGGACATCAACCCTGAATGCGGCATGGTCTGGACCAGACGGTAACTAAACTTAGGAATAATTGACCTGCTTCTGGTGCAGCTGAGATGTTTGGGTGGCTATTGGCAGTAGATCAAATACCTTGAAAATCGAATTTACTTAACACCGGCGGAGACATGATTTCCTCCTTGGAAGATTAATCGGATGTGGATGCGCATGTGGTACAAGTTTCGTGTTTTGAGGTGGAAAGAAAGCCGACTTCATGTTAAGAATATTCCAAAGATCACAGCCCCATACACCAGCCTATCAGTGGGACGAGGGTTCTTCAAACAGGTCAGATATGGAGAAACGAGAAAAAGTGGCGGGCGCATGCCCGGACAAAACATCCAACACAGCAACAGAGTCCCCCACAACAAGAGCAACAAAAAAACCGTCCTGGTGAACAACGTGGAGGACCACCGCGACAACGTGGCCCACCATAACAACAACAGCATGCAGTTCCTCAGAGCATTGACGCCGATAGATTTTCCCAACATAGAGGAGAAGGAGAAGGTGCAGTCATGTTACAACAGCGAGTACAGGCAATAAGTTTAAGAGAATCGAGATGAGAACCAGATGGGGGGGTGTAACGGTATTCAATTTCCCAAGGATGGGAGATGTACGATCGAAGGTGCGAGTGAGCGATACCACTCCCCCCAAACGGTTCCTGTTGACTCAGCTACTACACACAGGATCTACTTGGTATCGGCAGTCAATTCACTTAGTGGAACGGCACAAACAACAATACACAACACATCACGACAGGAACAGAAAAACTTGAGCAGCATCAAGTGATCTCAGGGTTCTCACAAGATGAAATTTCACAATTTCAAAAATCACAAGAAGAAAACACCACGAACACACACGAATGTATAAACTTTAACACTCAACACCATTTAACAACCAAAAAAATACACATAACATGTAACAAACAAATATAGTTCGGGAACTGGTCCGTCAATGCGTGACCAAAATTCAAAGAATTTTATCAAAAAACGCAAAATCCCTAATTCCAAATCACCAACTAGGACGTCCGGTCCGACCATCACCGCACTCTTCAATTAATTAAATCATATATAATATCGTAGGGTAATCCTCATATCATGAGCACCTGGCTCCATAAATCATCAAAAGCATGCGCAGGAACACGAAGTAGAAAATCATTGAATAACCGGGTATGTTACAAGAATTCAAGTCCACACCCAACAGAGTTGCACAGGTCACAACCGAATCGGACAAAGACTGACGGAACCTGGGCACGCAAAGAAAAAAATTTTCTAAAGTGTGTGTGTGTCTACAGAATTATAGGCTATGTCCAGTTTCCCACTTGACATATTATTAACAAAAATTATGATAACACCAAACAACGTATCTTGCACTAACTATTACAACAGTGCACACCTTTTGATACAATGTAGAAACAACCGTAACACTTATAAATTAATACATATCAACACCAATAAAACATGAACACCAATAAAATTTTTACTTATTTCATCTCAACATTGCACCCAAATTTAAAATTTTTATTTTTTTAATTTCATATTTCCCAATATTAATTCGCAGTAATGCAAGTCCTGCCACCAGATCGACACACATAGATCTAACCACGTTCTGCTACCATTTGAAACATGCCTTTGGCTCATAGTGACAGGACTTGCAAATAAAATACTCGTGTAACAATAACAAATTTCCATCTTTATTGGTGTTTCTCTTTCATAATATTTATCTTTTAACATTGGAATTATATATTGTATAACAATTCAGACCAATTGAATCATTGTTCTTGATATGTCTTAAGTTTTGAACATTTAACAAAAATTACTAGATTATTTAATATTCACACACACACACACACACACACACACACACACACACACACACACACACACACACACACACACACACACACACACACACACACACACACACACACACACACACACACACACACACACACACACACACACACACACACACACACACACACACACACACACACACACACACACACACACACAGAGCTGTACAGCAATTCTTATTCTTAACCTTTTGGGAAATACACATATACATACATATATTTACACATCTACATACACACAATTATTTTATTTCGCGTGAAAAAAATCCGCATGACTAGCAACCACCAAATCAATGGCTCCCCCAAGTGGTAACCTCTAACACGACCCTCGATTCATCAAAATATAAAATTACAAAGTGTATTCAAAGTTAACAGTTACCATTATGAAACTCCACTCCCATATATGCCTTTACTCTGGTTAGCATAACCAAAACCAACGGGAACAATTTACTAAAACAATCTGAAAATTGAATGATTTCACCCCATTGACAATATAGAACATGAGGCATACGTTTTTTAAAGGGACTTGTTCTGACCGATCATATCCTGTTATAATGTAATCTACCTTCATTTAAATTTGTTTTATGTCCTCTATATATATTGCAACGTTACGATTATTTCATAAATTCACACAAATACAGAACCATGTACTCAACGCAATTATTAAGTGTAGTACACCGGTCAGGTCGCAGGATTTTTGTTTCTCGTTGCGTCAAGTATATGTAATTGGACAATAATTAAATAAATTTTAAAAAGGAGTGAGATGTTGTTGAAAAGAAATAATTATTTAAAACCATTTAAAAATAATCATCATAAATTTTTTCATTAATAGAAAAGTATTCCAATATTTAAAAAATTCAAACATTAGATAGATCAAATATCCACTTTTATAAGTTTCACACATATTAGGCTGTTCATAACATCTAAAAACTAAACAATCATTTACTCTTATTCAATAAACAGACATGTTAGATAAGTCATCTAAATTCTTTCATTTTTTGTGTGTCTGACTTTGATTCAATCTTCAAATGCTAATAGCAACTCATTTAAAAAGAAACAAAAATAATGTTAAACTTAAGCATAAAATTACTAGTTGCTATAGATAAACTACACTAATTACATTTACTTTCAAACTATTATTTAACTCTATTGACACGCCCAAATTTTTAATTTTTTACATATAACAAAAATTTAGTAATTTTCAAATTTTCTTATAAAATTAAATTATTGACTTTAACAATTATTTACATTTAAAATTGTTAAGTCTTACTGTTCATGTAAAATTGTCTTTCTGAAAGTTCTTTTCACAACAAAATTATAAATATTTAGTCATCACCTGCATACTGCTGCCGTTACCGTTGTGTGTGTGTGTGTGTGTGTGTGTGTGTGTGTGTGTGTGTGTGTGCGTCCTGAATCCTGAGAATTTTATGATGATGATGATGATGGTGATGATGCTGTGTTGTCTGTCTCTATGGGTTGTTGTTGTTGTTGGTGTTGTTACTCCTGAGTTCCTCCATACGTCTTGTGTGAGTGTGGTAGTGTGTGTGTGTGTGTGTGTGTGTGTGTGTGTCCATGTCGATCCGCAACGGGCAGCGTAACGTCGTCTGTAGATTTCTTGAGTCTGAGAATGCCCCAAAATTGTCGGTCGTATTTATACTGGACTCAGAGGCGTAGCCAGGATTTTCTCTAGGGGGGGGCTAAGTAGGGGCAGCCGTACACGACAAGATGAATAATCGCGCAGTAGGGGGGGGGCACCCCAAACGGTTTCGTTCTGGCGGACTCTCAGTGACAGACCCATTTGTTATCTATGTACAGAAGATTCTATTATTATTAAATTATATTTATATACATAACAAATAGTGGAGCAAGGATAACCACTTAAAAACTTTTCTCTTGGCCAGTGTGCAAGGTAAGGCTCCAGATGCTCCCTGGATTAGAGACAAATGCAACTAGTTTGGGTATTGGTGGAGATCCGTATGGTCTCTGCACCATATCGGCAATTAACACACCTCTGAGACATTCCAGCCATAGGAGAATCAAGTGTGGGAGGTAGTAAATGGACTGGTGAAACTTTTTCTGTCCACTGGTCAGTTTTTTATGTAACCTTTCTGTGAGCTGCATTTATTTATGTGGGAGACTGTTATGCAAAAGGGGATCATTGCGGGTTTACTGATGCCGCATTGGGTTTTCAGTTTCTAACGATTAACCTAGAACTGACTGATGCCGAAACCTTTCATAAAGACCATCTGAGAATTTTTAAGTGACATTAAATAAAGTATACATAAACAGATTAATTAGATTTGTAAGATGTATTTTAATATTTTGAACTTACAGAATATTGCAACATTCATAATGCTAATCGTCGAGGCTGTGTTTTCATTTCTTCTATAACTTCTTCTTCTTGTACTTTTATTTCCCAATGAATGTTTAGACTAGCTAAACCATTCAGTCGATCTTCCGCTACCGTATTTCTCAAATAATTTTTAAGCCTTTTTAAAGTTGAAAACGATCTCTCAGGAGTGACTGGCAATGTAACAAATATTTTTAATAAATTAAAAATATTTGGAAACAGATTCTTATTACAATCAATAATAGATTGCATAGCATTTGAAGGTTTATTTGATGCATCACAATATTTTGCAAACCACAATAAATACTCACTAAGGGCAACTTCATCGTTTGGAACGTTCATATCGTTTTTATAAAAACTTATCAAGGATTTAAAACTTTCGTTGTTTTCTGTTGTAGGAAATTGGCCAGTTGGAATCAAACATTGAAATGATTCTAATATTTTACGATGATTTAAAATTCTGGATTTTAATTGAAAAATTACATGATCTAAAAAAGGAATAAAAATTGTAGTTCTGTAAAACATTTCCGGAGAGTTTGAATCTATATTGCTTCTATATGTTTGTTTTCCTGCTATTCTTGGTGTGGTGAAATGGTAATTAAATAAATTACTAATAAGCTTTTCTGCTTTATCATAAATAATTTTAAATTCGTCTTCAGAGTTTAAGCGAATGTTTCCAAAAATTGATTCAACTTTTGCAACGTGTTCAATTACAGCACATAAATCAATATTCTCACTTTGTATGTATTTACATAATGGTAATGTGAAGCTAAATATTTTTTCTATTACAAATAGTGAAATTAAGAAAGTTGATTTCTGAATTCCGGTGTGTAATAAATCTGCCAATGAGGATGTTGATTTATCCTTCCAGGAACTTATTTCTTCCAATGCATACAGCACGGGCTCCAACAATTCCACCATAATGATAACAGAATCATGTCTTTCAACCCAGCGCGTAGGGCACATTTGTTTCAATTTTTGTCGGTTTGATTCTGGTGCGTATTCCTCAATTTTATTAGAGAGTACGGAATTTCTTTTTGGTGATTCAAAAAATGAATAAATCTTTTCTACTATTCCAAGACAATTGTTTATTTCAAACAATTTTTGAAGCATGGGGTAGAACTAAATTTAATGAGTGACCAACAAAATGAACAAAAACTGCTGTCGGATATTTTTGACTGACGTATTTTTGAACACCCTCATGTTCGCCAGTATTCACTGGAGCACCATCGTAGCCTTGACCTCTAAGATATTTTAAATCAATCTCAAATTTTTCTAATGAAGATAACAGCGTTGCTGCTAAATCTTTTCCAGTTGTAGAAGTAAGAGGGACAAACTGAAGAAAGTGCTCACAAATTTTTTTGTATTTTCATTAAAATATCTTACACATATGGAATAGTGTTCAATACAACTAATATCTGCGGTTTCATCCGCTAAAACTGTAAAACACTGCGCTTCATTTATCTGAGATACAAGCTTTTTTATTATTATTTTGTTATAACAATTTATGATTTGGTTTTGTATGTCTGGGCTTATATATATTGCGTTCTTATTGCAAGTTAATAAGTGAATTTTTAATATTTCGTCTCCAGCTTGAATTCGCAAACGAAGCAATGCTCTAAAATTTCCTTCTCCCTTAATCCCATCTTCATTAATGTCAAAAATTCCAGAATCACGGTGTCCACGTAACGGCCAACCATTTCTTCCGCATGCAATAACAGTTTGTATTATAGGTACGCGTTTCTTTCTATTTGCTCCCAAAAGGATCTCCTGGGGATCTGTATGCGCGTCAAGCCCACGCTGAATTACTGACAAGGGCTTGACTCGCTTGGGAGAAAAGGTATGGTATTGCAGGCTGTGCACCTGCAGAAAGGCCTCGACCAAGCGATGGTCCGCGAGCTGACGGACGACAATCTTGACCGTATCACCGCCAAGCAGCTTCAGATCAAGCTTGTCGGCCGACAGGCCGTGGGCCGCGATCAGCCGCCTGTATAAGGCGGCGACATTTGACACCCCGTGGACGAACAGGGGCGGCGCGCAACCAACAGCGGCAGCAGCCGGAGCTTTTACCGAAGCAGTCGGAACCGCGGCTTGTTGGCCCTGAGAAGGTCCGATGTCCATGGTCGAGGTCCGAGAGGATGCGAATCCGGTAGAATGGGTTCTTTTCGGTTTCTTAGTTGGACGTCTACGCCGACCAACGGTCGCGAATTTGTCCGACTCGTCCACCGGGAGAGGGGGAAGTGGGTTAGGGAGAGGATCATCCTTCTCCATCGCCCGAGGCGATTCAGGCCAGTCGCCCACGTGGGGCAAGGCAGAGCTGAGCGACTCGGCACTCGAGCCGTTGCCCGTAGTAGGCATGCTGGCCAGGTGCGGCTGCCGGGTAGAGACTGCTAGGCAGTCACAGCCAGACGCCAGGGATCTCGGGTCCGGCCGAAGCCGGGTTACCCGCGCGACTTCCCTGCTCACGACGATGCGGGAGGAGCTGGGCTAACGACCAGCTTCGTTGAATACCAGTCCTTACCAAGACTGGTGTCCACTGGTCCCTTTACCCCGGCGATATCCAAGCTCGCTTACCACTGGTGGGGGGCTTGCAAGGATCGTCCGGGGCAGCGCTACCTAACAGTCGCGAGCAGGTTAGGATTTACACACTGATGCGGCAATCACCAGAGCCCAGAGCAGTCCTCTTCTATCCTGTCCGGCCAAGATGTTTTCCGGCGCAGGTGGCCCTACAAAGGTCTTCTGCCAGCTGCCACTTGTACCAGCTACTTAATTCACCGGCAGCAGCTGGCTCCTGGGTCTTCTTTCCCACGAAGAGAAAGGCGATTCCTCGTCCAGCGACGAGGTGGGCGAAGCCAGCAAAGCTGTAGCGTCCAGCGGAGAAAGCTGAAGAGAGCGGTCCAAAAGAGTGTCCTCTTCAGTCCGAGTCTGGAGCAGAAGTGTCACGATGTCTGCCGAGTCACGACGTGTCACGAGCATGACCACTCAATGAATAGGTTATGGTACTTCCCCTGTCTTTGGAAGACCGCAAACATCATTTTGATACCAGAACCTAAGAAGATGCCAATGCTTCCTGGAACCTACCACCCAATTTGTTCTAAATTTTCACGGTCTATTTGAAAATTGACAGGTAATTGCTTTCCCCGATGTTCCCTTTTCAAGTATTCCATGCAACTCATTGCTTCAATGTGATACTTGCACTGATTATGGTAACTGAATTCAGTTTTTTACCAAAGTTCCCGTTTGTTGGGAATGTCTGTAACCGACTTCTTCCTTTGCAAAGAAAACACAAAATTTGCAATAAGCTCCATCATCAATAGCGGAATACGTTAACCATGCATAATTTTTTATCCAGTTTTTTTGAAAACGACGCTTTTGATTATTATAAGTAGTAGATGGAAACTTATAAGTGGCATATGGTATCCATAATTTATCAATTAAATCAAGTTTTTCATTATTATTTAACTTATTATTAACATAATTTGAAATATCATATAAACTTGTGTCACTTGGATTTTGAATTTCACTCCCTGATGAACCATTTTCAACAGTTGTTTCATTGACAACATTTTCATTATTAGTGATTGATGAATGACCTTCTGAAGAATTATTTTCATTAGTTGGAGAAATTTTGTTCTTTTTTGGAAGTAGTCAAAAAGCGTATTTGTGTCTTTTCTTTTCATCATGATGACTATGGGCAAACTGAAAAATAATTATGAAAGAATTAAAGAAATATTTTTTATTTAACCTTCTAATTTAAGAGAGAATGTAAAATTTATTTAGCTACTTTTAAATTGCAGTTTAGATTAGCAATGAAAACAAATTCATCTTTTAAATGATTGAAAACCGGCATGGCAACTAATATTAATGTTTTCTTCTCTCCGATAAGGAGTAAGAAATTTCACAAACAATTAAATTTTAGTGTAAATAGCCATTGATAATCACTGTGGTGTGTTTATATTTACAATAAATTTTTTTTCTGTAGTGAAAATATGTGTACTTTGTGTATTTTTGTATCCTGAATTCAAATTTAAGGCCAAAAATAGCATATCAGGGATAGTTTTATAGATACAGAAACATTCAGTCTTAGTTTCTCTTTAAGTCCCTAGCATACAGGTAATGTATAACTAGTAAAGTTGGCTACATTGATTTGGTAACCATTGTTGGACTGTAAACTGTAAGCTATATTCCTTTGAAGTTCAATAAATTCTTAAAATACACAAAAGTGTTGAGTGCTTGTATTGTTTTCTCATTTTAATTGTATTCTAGAATTGATAACAAAATTGCTGTAAAACATTTCCTTCATTCTCTTCTTATGTTCATATGCTAGTAAAAGGTTAAAATCACTGTTACAATTGTCATGATACTATTAAAATTAAATAGTAACACTTCTAACCTCTAATAATATAAAAAAGTAAGTAAAATTTAAAATTAAAAAATCAAGAACTATCCCTGATAGAAAAAATCAAAGCATAGATTTGAATTCAGCTTAAAAATGCCTGTAAGTCACCAAATTTTTATCCAGTAAAAATGAATTTTTGTTTTTTTGTAACACAGTGATTTGCCCTCTAGGCTATTATTTGGTTCTAAAAACAAAGAAACGTAACTGGAAACGCGCCGCTCGTTTGTATTTTCGTTTACACGGCGCGTATTATTGAAAGCGTTTGAGTCAAAAGGGCATTTTATCTTTTAGGTTTGTCGAATGGCGAATGGGTATACGTCGTGTAAACGTCTCATATTGACGAGCCAAGCCTACACTTGCATGGCGCGGTTTGCGATAATTGTGTTATAACGCGTTGTCTATTCTGTTATATACATAATTATTAAATTTATCTTACACTTACCTAATAAAATTACTTTTAACACTTTTCCACGTGCTCACATTGCTCACTCACTACGTATGGCAGCCTGCAATGGTTCCGGCGAGTGGAGTGGGGAGCACTGAGTACGTGATAGCCCACTTGATGCGCGATGCCCACTTCTCACTTGAACACGCACATTTTGCTTTCCGCACTTTATCAGACACCGTGCAGTAACTTTGTATTATACTATACAGTCCACTATATTTCGTACTATACTATATATTTTTATTATTATTGTTATTATTATTATTATTATTATTACAATTATTCCAAGGGGGGCTGCAGCCCAATATCCCCCCCTTGGCTACGCCGCTGACTGGACTCAATCTGACATGTCCAGGATTGCTCTTGACATGTTAGAAATTGTAACTTTCATGCAAAGCGTCCTTTTAATTACGAATCACTTTTTTGTTCATTTTAGCGATTTCGTAAACACACTTGTAGCATGCGCGATATCATTGTTTTCATAATTTTGTTCTGTTCACGCACATATAACACACACGTTAATTACTCTTTAATTACACCCGTAATTAACATTAATTACTTAGCGTCTTTAAATTGCAAATTTCTGCAATATTTTTATATCACTGCATTAGTTAAAAATCCCTTAATGCAATGGCGTTTTTATAATTGGCGTAAGTCTTTGCTTACAGGTTTAACACAAGTAATTAGTTTATTATAATCCTGTTAAGACATGATTAATTAACAATACAATAAGTCGTTTGCATCACCCCATATTTTCATGTTGTAGCGTGCTCACACACACACACACGCTGTAACTTACGCTACCACAGCAGGTGTCCCTCCCGACAGGTTAGATATTGTCAATTCCTGCACAAAATTGTATAAAACTGTTCCTTATTCTATTTATACTAATTACAATAAAAAACATACCGCCCTGGCCAAATATGCAAATATATGTATTGTTGCATATATTCCCCAGGTGGGTTTAAATAAAATTTGACTATTGTTGAAATTTTATTTACACAGCTATCTAGGTGTACCTTATAATTACAATTAACTCTTATTAACTATATTACAATTGCTTTTTAAAACGCCTTTTAAAAGTAAATATTTTAATCGGTATGTGAGGAACAAATCCTTTGCGGTGGGTGACAAATTCTCCCCCCTTATATAAACATCGCAGCTGTGTTCTATTGTTCCATTGTTAAGACACACTTTTGCTGTTGTCGGCTTATATTTTTACCTGTCTCCCTCTCTTTGTGTATATGCGTTCCTGCGTTTTAATTGTTCTGCGCATAACAATGCATACTGTTATGTTTGTGTAGCGTTCTGCCGCTACTATACTTCCTTATTTTCCATCGTTCGCGGTGAAATCCCCCTTACTTATACAATCATAACAGCTGTTCTTTTTCTCTTCTCTTAGTATAAAATTAGTTTTATTTCTGTACTCGGTGCGAAACATGTGTTCAGACTGTGCGAGTAAAATTAACAATTCTTTGATCGTTTTAATTCCTAGCGTTTTACTGGCGAATTAGTATCTCTGTGAAAGTGATGTGCAAAATTACGTACCACTTTGTGTTGTGCCAATCTGGATCTTAGGTATTTACTTCTTTCGACACGTTGGATTACTACTCCCCAACGGTGAGTGTATCTTTACCTTGATACTTACCATACTCTAATTGGTCTTACAATATAAAACAAACCGCCCTGGGCAAATATGCAAATATATATATATATTATAACTCTATTTTGCTTTGCTTTTGTACGTACGCTGTATTTATTTTTATCAATATAAGCATATAAATGATTGCAGTGTGAAATGACCTACCTGCTGTGCGTTCTTGTGACTTCTTCCGACTAAGGTCGTAGGAATTTGTGTTTTGAATTCGCAAGTAGGTTAATTCAAATGTACAAAA
Organism: Magicicada septendecula; assembly: GCA_034769895.1. Taxonomy (NCBI): domain Eukaryota; kingdom Metazoa; phylum Arthropoda; class Insecta; order Hemiptera; family Cicadidae; genus Magicicada; species Magicicada septendecula. Next base: position 7,282,655 of record CM068376.1, on the reverse strand, counting down.
AAAACAATAATACCGTTATAATTATTTTGGATACTTTTGTGATGTTGGTAAGCTTGTAGTACAGCAATAAAAACACAGTGTTCGGTATAAAATTGGGGTTTATTACTCTAATAGCACATATGAATGAAAAACTTATAGCTAGAGCAATCCTTACGTACTAAAACAGTAATTAGTATCTTATATAATGTTTTCTGAATGGGTATTAGCATTCAGAAAACGAGCTTTTTTTTTTAATTTATACGAATTATATTTTTATTGATTTCAAAAAAAGTTAATTTTAAAATAATTTAATTTATGAATTTGCAATGCTTTTATACTGATTTTATTACTTTAAGATGCTTTTAAAATACTTTGAAATAAATTAGCCATGAATCTAGTTCAACGTGCTTTTTATTTACTTGTGATTTGTTTCACTTATACTGCAGTATAAGTCTCTAAGTAATTCAATGTTAATATATATAGCGCTTGTTATCTACATCTAATTCTTATCTATTGATTATTACTTAAGCTTATACGTGTTATACAGAGTATCACAATATGAATGTTTCTTATTAATTTAGAGTCTCTGTTTTATCGGCATCTGAATTAATTTAACTTTACAATGATTTAAAAAGAAAAGAAAAATAATCTTTTGAGAAGTGTATAAATTGTTTTTGACTTTCCTGGTACTGAAGATCGTGATGAGGTCCTCCTGGAATCCCTCGGTGTCCTGGTCCAATCGGCTAGTAGCGATGATTTCCTCTGCGTCTTGGGTTCCCAGCAAAAATTCGGGAATCAGCAACACTCCTCCTTCTTCAACTGTTGATAGTTTAACGTCTGTGGTTTTAACGGCTGTAACTGCTTCAGGCCCTCGGTCCGGTACACGCTGCACTCCTGGTGTGTGTATCTCGTCTCGGGTGTCGCTCTGCTACGTTAGTTCTTCAGCTCGTACCACGTACTAGACGGCCTCATTCTGTTGTACTCTTGATGTGACTTCACGTAGTATATACTTGATCTCTTACATGCGTACGCCAACAGGTTAATGTATTGTTGTACGCTTATTTGTTGACAAATAAGAGTATCGAAAGTAGACGTCTTCACTGGTCGAGTCGTTACAGATGAGTTAACTAAGACGATCGTAGGTAAACGTCTTCACACGTCGAGTCTTTTTAGATGAGTGCCTGTGTTCAGCCCGAATCTAACGGTTCAACGGTTCGTCCAAATTTTTAGAATGATCTGATTGGCTGAAACACTCCCCCTTCTACTTGTAATTTAATCACCTCACTTCGTGAGAACGAAAAATAATTTCCACAGTTTGAGAATTGTTATTATTCTTAATATTCTGAAAAACACCGGATTCAATTTGTCGGTCCGGATGTCCGGTTGCAATTTGTATTGCGATTATTTTGGCTGCAAGCCAAGTTATGCTTATTCTAAAATATACATCTGATTGATAATTTTTATAACTATAACCTATTCAAAGCTCTATCCCGTAGCTCACTCACTATGGGAGTTATTTAAATAAAATTTATTATCTTTATTAATCTTTAATTATATGCATTGAAATTTGCACACCCTATTACTAATATTTCGGCAAACATTTTTGCTATTTTGGTTTTTGCCTATATTTATCGGTTTCCGAAATATTAATAATTTAAAATTAGGGCGTGTCGCTAATTGTTATAACGGTGTGTGCTTACGTAACGCCACCGGACATTGCCGTTGGTCGCTGTACAATTCATTTGAATGCTCGCTACAGCACGAGACATGATTCTAACCATTTAAATTTATTTTATATTTGATTTTGAAAACCTTTTACATATAACTCCAAATCTATGAGATTTTGTAACGTTATAATATATAAATATATATATATATATATATATATATATATATATATATATTACGACAACACAAATAACTTAACTATTGGCGCATAGGGTATGGTAGTACTTATTCTTCAGACTATCTTCTATTTTGTATTTAATAGCTAGAATTTGTATTTCTTTATTATTTAAAGAATGTTGCTCTTCCATTACCGGAGGGTATCTCCTTAAAGTGTCCATCGTTTGATTCTCGCTGGCCTTGCAGTATTTAATTGTAAAATCATATTCCTGGATGGCCATGATCCATCGGGATATGCGAGCGTTAGCCAACTTGCAGCGCAGCATGAACGATAAGGCCTGGTTGTCCAAAAGGATTTCGAAATATTGCCCTACCAGGTAGTATCGAAACCTGCTGATGCAGTATATGCAGTATACTATGGCCAAGATTTCCTTCTCTGAGTTGCGTTCAGCCCCTTTTAGTGATCTACTGATATGAGCGATCACTTTGTGCTCACCTTTTTCATTTCGTTGGTAGAGTACTCCTCCGATGGCATAATCCGAGGCGTCGCAATTTAAGACATACGTGCCCTCCTTCTCGGGATGGAATAGGTGAAGGTTCCTGCTGTTAAGGTCTTTGGTTGGGTTAAAGGCACGCTCGTGACGCTCCTCCCATCTCCATTTTGTTTCTTCCGTAAAAGTTCCAGCAACGGCTCAATTGTTTCAGAATATTCAGGAGTGAAATGTCGGAAATAACGAGTCAGACTGAGGAACGTTCTGATGTCCTTAGGTTTCCTGGGGTTCGGGAACTCCATGATTGATTGAATTTTTTTAGGATCAGTTGTTATACCATCCGCCGAAATTATATGTCCTAAAAATTTAATTTGCGATCTACCAAACTCGCACTTTTCGAGGTTGAGGGCCAGGTTAGCGTCTTTTAATTTTTGGAAGACGATCTCGAGGTGTTGGATATGCTCTTCGAAAGATTTGGATATAATCAAGATGTCATCCACGAATACGCTAACAAAATCCTCCACTTCAGGACCTAGAGCTAGTTCTAAACACTTGACCATGGCGGCTAAACTTGTTACTAATCCAAAGGGGACTACTTTGAATTGGTAGCATTTATTCCGATACAAAAATGCTGTGTACTTCCGTGATTCCTTAGCAAGGGGAATTTGCCAAAATCCACTTTTGAGATCGAGGCGGGACATATATTTAACCCCCTGGCATTTAACGAATAGGTTCTCCGCATTCGGAGCACAGTCGTAGCATTTTTTTGTAATGGTGTTTAGGTTTCTCATGTCAAGACATAACCTAATGTCATTATTCTTTTCCTTTAAAACTACCATAGGGTTCAGAAAGTTGCTATCTGTGCGTTCTATCACGCCACTCTCAAGCATTTTCCTGACTTCTTCGTCAACTTGCTGTTGATAGTGTAGAGGGATGGGGTAAGTTTTCCGCACAAATTTACTCTCATCCGTGATTTGAATTGTGTGCTCGTATACATTTGTTGTGGTCGGTTTATTTGAAAATACAGACCTGAATTTATCTAGCACACGCTGTAGTTTATTTCGCTCGCTGCCCGTTATCTGAACATTGTGGGTCAGTGGGTTATGTGTTATCTTATCGGCTTGTTTGACCGCCGGTCGAGCTAATGTATACGGCTTACATACGGACCCCTCCTTACCTTTCCTGCGTCCCAATCTGATATTGTGTTGTTTATTATTAATTGTACATTTCAATGTTTTGTTCGGAAAGTCAATGGTAGCGTGCAGTTTATTTAACGTGTCGACTCCCAAAATAATATCATATACGAGTTTTTTAATTACAAGTACAGTGATTTCTATTTCTACTCCCTGTATGTATATTGTTATTAGTGCTTGTTTGTCAACTGTCCGCTATTCACCCGTCGCCGATTTTATAATTTTGTTGTTAACAGGCAGAATCGGGATCTTTTTGACGTGGGTTTTGTGTTTCAACAGGAACCGCGAGATTTCCGCGCCGCTGTCGAACAATACCTCACCAACACAACCATTGATTTTTGCATTGACGATAAGGTTAGTGTCATTTTCAACACTAATATTTTCCTCACATTCACTGCTATCATTATTGCAAACTAAACTATCCCTAATCTCTGCAGGATATAGGCCAGACACAATAAATCTATTCTTACAGCTAACATTGTTCACATTCGATTGATTGAACTGCTTTTTACTGTTGGATCTGATTTTTGTAAATTTATTTGTATTCTTATGTGTAATACTTACTTTGTTGCACGGACCCACGCCGTGCAGCCTTACACGTTTTATTGTCTGATCTTCATCTGAATCATTTTCAGTAACTGCTGCTACTCTGTTGGTATTAAATTTCTGAGTTGTATTTTTATTTGTCGTTTTACGTTGTTGTTGTGATCGTGGTTGCTTTTGTTGTGGTTGAAATTGAAACTGTTTTCGTGGTGTTTCATTACTGTTATTACTATTACTCTGATTGTCAATACCCTCCCATTTTGTGAGCAATAGAAGTAGCTCTTCTAAGGATTTGACCCCTTGTGTAATGACAGCAACTTGTATGCCGCGACCGAAATGGTGTGTAAATTTACTGACCATATCCGGTTCAGTTATTATAGGTTCTAGGTATTTAGCCCTCGATATCAACTGAATTACGTACGATTCTTTTGAACCGTTGGTACTGGAACATTTGCCAAATTCCAGTTGCACGTGGATCTTTCTCTGGACCTCCTCGTTCCAGTATCTAGCCCTGAAATGCTTTACCAGATCTTCATATGTGTTGATCTTATCTTGGATAACAGAGAACCACTCCGCCGCAGTACACTTTAGGCGTCGTACAACGAAGTTAATTTTGTCGGCCTCACCTAAAGTGTCCCCAATCGCTTCCAGGTCCCGTTGGCAGACTTTAATGAAGTTCATGGGGTTTTCACTTTCCCGTCCAAAGAACTTCAGCTGCGAATTAGCATCGTCTAGTGTCTTGTAGACATAAGTAGTATAGTTGAGCGGCGACGACGTATTTTGCAGTCATGACACTTGATGTTGCAGCTCTTGGATTCGTAGGTCTTGCTCGGCCACTAATTCACTCACCGTGGACGCATGCTGTACTACTCTCTCCTCCATCCCTGAGATTTTAGCCTCGCATTCACTAATGCGTGAATTGTTAACCTCTATCACCGACTCTATATTAGATCTTATAATTTCTACCGTCTCGCTAATTCGCTTTTCCGTAGCTTCTAACATCTGTTTACTCTGTTTGGATTGGTCTTGCACGGCCGCATATATTTTTTTGTTTTCATCATGGAGGGTTTTATTTCGTTTAATGGCTTCTTCCGAACTTTTCTGTATATTCGCTTTCATCTCCTCTTGACTGGCTTTCCTCTCTTCTTTATCAGCTTTATTTTCTTCGGACATGGTTTTCATATTAGCTAAAAAAGCAGCTAAAGCATTCTTTACTTCTGCTATATCCGCCATAATGATCGAATTTAATTTAAAATTTTATTAAAATTTAAATTCCCTGACTTAAACTCTACGAAAATTATTATTATTATTCCAAGATTATTATCGTAGTGTAACCCAGATTATACGCACACAGAAAGCAGTTCAATATACCAAAATGTAAACAACCTTATCTAACACAAAAACAACTAATAATCTACCTCCAATATACTGATAAATTTCTTCATATATGACCCACAAGGGAATATGCACAATTGATAATTTATATTCTTAGATTTTCATATGAACCACTTACACACGCAAATACTACATTAACTATAATTATACGTTGGATTTCACCAACAAACTTCATATTATTTGACATATATAGAATAGCGTACAATCACCGCTATTTTTCGTACCCTACGTTGCTAAGCGCGAAATATCACTATGCAACAACACAAATAACTTAATTATTGACGCATAATATATGGTAGTACGTGTGTTTTAATGCAAAGGTCTATATTGGAGGATTTAAGATTATTTATTGCACACAAGACATATGAAATTTGTAACCCCTCTTTCCTTTTATGTCTTTTTTTTTTAGTATAAAAACAACTTAATTTATTTTAATATTTTTTTTTTGAAAGAGAAGCCACAAGTTAATTAGGACTAGGCCGAAGCCTAGAGAAGCAAAAATTATGCTGGGTCCAGTATGACGGGACTTGCAATAAAACTCAGCTGTAACAGAACGATAACAATTTATTTTATTTCATGCCCTGCTTGTATGCCCAATCACAAGTATGAATATGGGTAAAACATAACAAGTGTGTATAAATCTTAGGCATAACAAATGTGTATAAATATAAAACATCACAAGTGTGTATAAATCTTAAGCCTAACAAATGTGTATAAATATAAAACATCACCAGTGTGTATAAATCAGTGGACACATGCATATATAATTATAGAATTTTCTCCCATCTCGTGGCTAGCTAGACACATAACAACACACACAGAACATTAGGTACACAAACTCACAACCACATTAATTTTAACACGCACGCCCCTGGAATGCACCCACCTACCAGGTGGAGTAACTAAAATCTTGTAACCCAGCAGTGATAAAATATACGCCCGTCGGCAACCCATTCAGTAGAATTACATAAAGCCAAAACCCCAGGAAGGATGATAATAATGCATGAGGCATAAATAAAACCGGACCACCCATTTGTCTAGCATTCCATTGATCAATGACCCATGATGAGCGTGTGAACCTTAAGTTCCTTTCACATCATTAAGTAAAATTGACAGAACTACATTACCTACTTTCAAACAGTGTTTATAAAATTCTAGACAGTTATTTGACATCACCAAATTCCGAAAGGAATTAAATCTTTATGTACTTTAATAAACAGAAATTAATTGCTTGAGGCTTTACTATTTCAGAAGATTTTGACAATATATATAATTTACCCAAAAAATAAAATGATGAATACATGTTTTATAGTCAAAAATCAAACAGCAAATCCTATAAGTGGGAAGTCAACCCATATGTGTTTGCCAGTTAAGAAAACAATCAGTTTAGCCCTTGTGCAAGGGGCAAAATTCAGCTAAAATATTTCCATTACATTAGTAAATTATTTCTATTAGCCTCAAATGACTATATAAAATAATTAAAAGAAAAAGAATACAATAAGGTGGTTGTGCTCTGGCATCTGTGGGAGCGCGCCCACATGTAGTTGACAAAAGTTTACAGGCATTCAACCTGTCTGAAGTTGCACCAGCGTGTGTCAGAGAAAAACTAAGTCCCAATTTGTAACCCCAGAAAAAGTCCCAAAAAAAACCCCCAGGAAAGTCCCCAGACCTTAAATGTGAAACCCATAGTCAAATTAAAATTTATACACAGCTGTTCCAGCCGGAACAGAGCTACTGAGCTGAAAAATAAATTTGTAAAGAGTTAAATGAAAATAAGATGCAACAGTAAAATGGTACAAGATTAAAATCTCTCTGGCGCGCTCCCCCAGTGCAGCACGCACTTACAGGCATTGCATTTAGTGTTATATAAATGAGTTATAAAAAAAGGTTTATGAATTTAAGTTATAGTGTTCAGAGTCATGATCACAGCTCAACTTCCCGGTAAACAGTCTGGACACGTGGTCCCATGGCTTCTAGGCTATTTGCAGTAAACGGGCACACTGCCGGCCCGGCCCCAAAAATAAAATAAATGTATGAATATCACCTTATAAGTGCTGGCGAGTGCAACATAGAAAGTCAGTCTCCATCTCCCTCTTCGTATAAGATCTCGTTCATGGTTCACAGCTTAGGCAGGTGTACAGCCATCAGCAAGCCAGGAAACCGGCTTAGTTCGAGAACCCTATGCATTCAAGTAAATTAGAGAACAGTCTATTAAAAATGTACACCCGAGTTAAGGTAATTAATCTCTTAACGGGCCGCCAACTAACTCTCAATAAAAGCACAATATTCATTAATCAAAGTTTTTACAACCAGCTTAAAGAGTCTAAAATCAGCCATGGAATAAGTAAATTTGAATCATGAACAGACCTTATTAAATTGTGGCTTAATATAAAGTGAACTGTACTCGGTCAACATGCTTCGACAAAAATTTGCAGGTTAAACCGGCCACGTGGAGAGCAGTAATCATTATTTGACCAAAAAATTTAACAGCAAGGCACTCACAGCATTAAGAATGTTTTACATTCAATTAAATTTCATACATAGAAGCTCTCACACTTCATTCTCTACTTGTGAAGTTAATTAACAAACTCTGCGACAGTTTACTGCATGCACAGACACAATTCCCGACCTGACTGCACACCACGTTTTTAGTCATTAATTTTTAATGTAGTACACTTTTACTATGACAATGACTCTTGAAAAACTTCTCGCACTATTACAGAAAATAATAAAAGCATGGGCCATATACAGGGCGTTACGTAAAACAGTAAAGAATGAGTTTCTCTTAACATAACTTTGTCGGGTCGCACACACACATCATTACGTATTTTATACGTTTGCATATAGTTATTAACTATTTATACATGTATGATTACTTATAAAGACAACTTAAGAATTCTTACCGGGAGTCAATTTACGCCTTAGCTTGGCATGTAGAAACAGCAAACTTCGTCGTACAATACGGAGAGCGGAGACGGGGACAATTCTCCGAGCGAGGCAAAGCGTAGACTGCACACACCGGCACAGAATAGTCACCGCACATAGCCGAGTTGCGCGCGCAACCGCACACACTGCCGCTCCCCTCACACCGTCGAACAAAGTTCGCCCCCGCTGCCTCGGCTCACGTTATGTTACAATTAAACGAAACTTTTCTAGAATTTTTTTTTTTTGTAACGGCCGGCTTCACACCGGCACACCCCCACCCCGAAAGGGCAACCCGGTTGCCCCACTCAAAACTCGGGAAAGTACCCTGCAGTGTACTCCCATCTGAAAAACTCCGGTGGACATCGTGGGTAAGTTGGCCCGGTGGCACTTGCTCCCAGGAGAACAGAGGCTCAGAAGAGAATACGAAAGAGACGAAAGAAGACGTGTAGAGTGTAAGTGTGCGGTTGCTGCACGCTGACCTGATCAGGGCCAGCCCACAGCAAAGAGGGACAGAGAAGAAAGACAAAAGAAAAGTTCGGGAGCTCCCTGAGTTCCGACCTCCTGAGGCTTGTGCACCCAAGCCAGAACACGATAGCCACCTAAACAGGCCCATCTGCCCCATGTAATTACGGGATAATTCCCTAATACTACCCCCCATTTCACACAATAGCTTTACTGCGCGGGCCAAGGGGAAAAGGGGCGATGACAGTCCCCAAGATGCGGTGGTCCCCGCTGGGACCTGGCGGAAAACCATGTCAACTGTGACTATGGCACCTTTCCAATATATATGAGTTTTACATGTGTGCTCCAAGGGCATGCCCAAAACATATAGAGTAGATGAAGTTCACAACCGACCTCGCCAACTCTACATGTTTCGCTCCTCTGTCGAACTCCTTTTTTTTTTGCTTTTTCTAGTTTTTTTTTCTCTCTGGGTAAGGTTAGGAAAATCGGAGGGTGGATGGTCAAGGATGATTAAACGGTCATGGGCTGGGACTGAAGGTAAGGACATGGCTCCCTCCGGACGTAAGGACAATTGGAGAAAACCAAGGCTCGCACAGGCAGGGGCGCATCCCTGAAGTAGACGAACCCCACTGGGACTGTGGGAAACATCTACCCGCTACCATAGTATTCTTGATACCGCCCCCGGAGCACACCCTCTCAAAACCGACAACATCCCCACTCGCACAGAGACCGCCATCATTCCCCCCCTTTTTCAGCCCGTTCACCCCTTGCGGAATAATTTCAATTTTGAAATGTGTGTGGTAATCTCTTTAGGATTACTACCCTGTTCTTCTAATCGCGCCGTCACCGGTGACGTAAACCCGAGGATACGGTATGGTCCCGACCAACGATAGCACAATTTAGCGGCTCTTTTGTCCGCGGCTGAGCTGATCGGATGGCTCTGGCAGTAGACCCAGTCCCCGGTCTGAAAGGGGTTCGGAATTCGCCCCTGATTATATCGTCGACGGACCCGCTCGTGCGCTCGTAGCAAATTCTTCCGAGCCTCCCTCCATCTCTCCGCAGTTCCATTATCGGGCTCCCGTGGCAGAAGATCATCAATATTCCACAAGTTAGTCAACGGGAGTGCGGGCGAGAATCCAAACATGATCTCAAAAGGCACGGCCTTATGACTGTCATGCAGGGCCGTGTTAAAAGCTAGCTGCAACCACTTTAAGTTCTGGTCCCAGGTAGTCTGTTTCTCCGCGTGATAGGCAATAAGTGCGGATCGTAGATTCCTATTGAACCTCTCCGCATGGGACGGCTGCGGGTAATACGGGGAAGTGGTTACATGCTTGATACCGCTGGCGAAACACATCCGCCGGAACTCACTCGAAATGAACTAGTCCATTGTCGGAGACAATGATGGTAGGAAGACCGAAATGCTGAAAAACATGGTTCTGAAGCGCGCTTATGGTCAAACGAGCTGTTCCCTGCCGTAAGGGCAGTAGCCAGGCAAACTTCGAAAAAGCATCCACACAGACAAGTAGGTAAGCGTTACCTGACTTGCTACGCGGGAAAGGTCCCACGTAGTCGATGAATAGCTTCTCCATCGGTCTGCTCGCCACGTCTGATGACAACAACCCCAACTTAGTGTTTTGAGCAGGCTTGCTTAAGCCGCACAGATGACAGGCCTTCACTCGCGTCGCAATGTCCCTAACCATGCCCTTTCAGATGAAGTTCTTCCTAATACTGGAAATGGTCTTCGAAATCCCCTTGTGGCCACCTACTGGGGAATTGTGGTAATAACTGAAGACCATGGGCACTAACTTGCTAGGCAGCACGATCTTCGGGGCACGTCCCTTTCTTTCTCGACAACACAGGACGCCCTTGGACAAGAAGTATGGGGCCTGCGCGTTACCCTCTTTTATTTTCTGGATGACAGGACCCAGCTCTTCATCATTCAACTGATGGGGTAACACATCAGTGAAGGCTAACGGAAAGTCTAGTAGAACAGAACAGGGTTGCTCAGATTGGGCTTCACTGGGTTGGGAAAACATGCGTGACAAAGCATCTGCAACCACATTTTGAGTTCCCCTAATGTGTTGCACCTTGAACTTAAAGGATGAGATTTTAACCACCCATCTACCAATCTTACCCAGTTGCCGGGGGTGAGCAAGAAGCCAAGAGAGAGCCTGATTGTCGGTCTCGAGCAGGAACTCAGCGTGTTCCAGAAAACGACTGAACTTATCTAGAGCGTATACCACTGCCAAACACTCTAGCTCATATACTGATGACTTTCTTTCTTGCTGGGTCAATGTTCGTGAAATAAAGGCCACAGGCTGCCTAGCACCATCAACGACTTGGGACAGAACCGCCCCGAGCGCCACCGAACTCGCGTCCGTCTGTAAAATAAACGGTTGAGAAAAATCCGGCATCCTCAGCACCGGCGGGGAAATAATAGCTTCCTTCAATGTTTCAAACGCCTTTTGCTGGCTTTCGCCCCACACAAACTTGACCCCTTTCTTTCTTAATTCATTTAGGGGCGCAGCAATCTCCGCTGCATTGGGGATAAACCGCCGATAAAAGTTGACCATCCCCCAAACCGGGCGATGCCTTTGGCATCCCTTGGCGGGGGAAAATCCCGGATACCCTGGGTCCTTTCAGGGTCCACTGTAACGCCTTGGTGCGACACCAGATGCCCCAGAAAAGAGATGCTCTCCTGGGCGATTCGTACTTTCTCCGGATTGACCTTAAGGCCCGCGTTTCTCAACCTACTCATCACCTCCCTGAGATGGCACAGATGTTCATCATAGGTCTTGCTGTAGACCAGCAAGTCATCTAGATAGTTGAAAATAAACTTAAATTTCACATCTTGAAACACTAGGTCAAGCAGACGCGTGAGCGTTTGGGCGCCCACCGCCAGACCCATGGGAACCCGCGTATACTGATATAAATTCCACGGGACACAAACGCCGTATACGGTGTACTTTCCTTGGATAAGGGTATCTGGTGATATGCCGCGTTGAGATCAATCACGGTGAAGTACTTGGCCTCACTAAACCAATCAAAAGCTGAGTGGAGATCCGGAAGGGGAACCGAATCCACCTCAATATTAGCATTTAACTTCCGGTAATCGATTACCATACGGTGCTTACCCCCAGGCTTGGGTACCAGGAACGCTGGACTGGCATAGCTGGAATTGGAAGGTTCAATTACCCCTTGCTCTAAAAGCTCTTGAACCTTCTCCCTCAGAACGGCCATTTTCGGAGGGGCGAACTTATATGGGTGCGACCTCACTATCTTAGTGTCTGTTAAACGAATTTTATATTCTAATAAATGTGTGAGTCCCAACTTGGGAGTTAAGACAGAGGGAAATTCCTCACACAACAGGTCTAAAGCTCTCTGCTGGGCGGGAGTGAGATGATCTCGTGCAGAATCGGGACAAGCAACCTCTTGGATACCTCCCTTAGTTCCCTGGTATCCAAGAAATGGAATAACTACACCCCGATTAAATTTAAAATAGCACTGGTGCCCATGGATGTCCAACACGAGACCACTTTTAGCGATGAAATCGGCACCCACAATACAGTCGACTCCCAGAGCCGGAGAAACCAGAAAAGGCCACACCCAAGAAAAGCCATCAACCTTGAACTTGAAGGAAACCACCCGGGAGATGGGCAGAATTTCCCTAGAAGCAGTCCAGCATACCACAGACGACCGATTCGACCCTTTTATTAAGCCCTGTTTCTCAAGGTCCGCGCCTACTCGAGATGAGATGATGGATCGGGCTGACCCGGAGTCAACTAGCGCTCTGAGTTGACCCTTCTTTACCTCGAGCGACAGGAAGGGGCATACAGAAGCCTTTTGCGGGACGGTAGTAAGGACCTTGATATTAGAAGAGTCTGGACCTATCCTCCGCCTGGAGGCACTAGAATTCTGAAAAGTCTTGCAACGAGGGGAAGACAACCTCCGATTTGTCCCCCCCTGATAATTTAGTTTTTTGGATACCGGACCCTCGGGTGAAGCGCCGGACGCATACCACCCTCCGGACAATCGCGGGCAACATGCCTCTGTCTACGACAGCGAAAGCACACAACACCTCTCACTTGTCCGCTTCGATCGCCATGATTTCTCTCTGGCCGCGGTTGGGACTGAACGACCCGTCGTTCTACCCCTCGGGGTTCGCCAAGACTGGCCCTTACTGGCCCACGGGATTCATCTATCGATTGTATAGCACGAGATAACGCACACAGCTTCTCGAGATCTTCATAAGTCCGCGGTCGCTCGGCAAAAGTTAAACGCGATCTCTCCTGGGGAGTAACCCCTTCGAAGATCCATTGTACTACTTCATTCTCGGACAGTCCCAACCCTAAAATCCGAACCGCATCACGGATGCTCTGTACGAACTTCGAAAAATTCTCCCCGTGTGCTTGTACTCGATAACAATATTTGTCCTGCAGCTGCTTTCGCAAAAGACCAGGCACGCATGCGTCCAACACCCCCCGATGGAAAGACGCCACACTGCCGCCATCTCGTATAGTTCGCGCGACCCGCTCAGCCACAGACCCCCGACAAAAAAAAATCATCAACTGGTCCACGTCCAGTCCGTCTACAACCGGAAGCTCCTGCAGAATTGAGGACAGGGGGTTATGTAAATTATTATAAGAGACGCGCGATCCTCCCGGAAGCGTCGGCAATGGAGCCGCAGGGTTTGATGTCTGCGCTATGTCCGTTTCAGGAGGCTGGGGAGAGCTCACGGAAAGCGGAGACTTCACGGGCTCGAAGTTCCGCAATGCTTTAGCCACCTGTTCCGCAATCAGCTTCAGCGTGGCGCTGACTTCAGCGATTGTAGTTTGTGCGGACAAGTTCTCCAGTCTAAGTTGCAGGTGTTCCGCTCGCTGACGCACTCTTTGTCTTGCCCTGAGGTTGGAAGGGACCGACACAAAATCTTCCATCACCTCCCGTAACTCTCCCCACTTCTCCTGGCACAACTCGAGCTCGGCCGTCACATCAGTGACCTTTACAAGCGACGTCGTCCCCCCGGACGCGAGGGCGTCTCTTAACTGCTTCCTCAAAGAAGCGACATCCCCTTGGGGCCTCCCACCCCGGGACTTAATCTCAAACTCCAACTCGTGCTTAAGAAATAAATCAGGATTTATCACGCTCATGCCGCCAATGCTCTAAACACTTATCCTACAAACCACAAACAACATCAAAAACGAAAATCACTAAACCAGGAAAACCTTGAGTACCGTACTTCCATCAAGAAGACCCCCGGGTTCTCTAGCGCTGCGGAAACCTGGCCTATTCTGAACCATGCACACCACGACGGAAGGAGACAAGAGACAAACAACAATACTAAACACACATAACAGCAAACAGCAACTCGACACACACGTCGTACCAACACATAAATCACAACAACCAACTAACCATCAACTAAAAGTCCTAATTCGGGAATAAAAAATACTTTGACATCAACCGGACACAAGTCGGTTCCGGTACCGATTTCCGATCGGGCCATACCGCATACCGTCAATATACCACGCTAAACACCGACCCTAATTAACATTCCATCTTCCAGGCCACGCTTGAGACTCCCCGGCCGTACAAGCTATCAAAAAATTTTTTAAACACCATTAACCGCCTCAGTGGTGCGACCCGACTCACAAATTAAACAACTTATAACTAGCCTACACGGGCCTATATCAACTATGTTACAACAATCGCATTAATATTTCCGAGTCTGCAAGCCCCGTCACACACCAGGACCCAAGGGTTCAAGCCTAGAATGAACCACGCTCTGATCTACCATTTGTAACCCCTCTTTCCTTTTATGTCTTTTTTTTTTGAGTATAAAAACAACTTAATTTATTTTAATATTTTTTTTTTGAAAGAGAAGCCACAAGTTAATTAGGACTAGGCCGAAGCCTAGAGAAGCAAAAATTATGCTGGGTCCAGTATGACGGGACTTGCAATAAAACTCAGCTGTAACAGAACGATAACAATTTATTTTATTTCATGCCCTGCTTGTATGCCCAATCACAAGTATGAATATGGGTAAAACATAACAAGTGTGTATAAATCTTAGGCATAACAAATGTGTATAAATATAAAACATCACAAGTGTGTATAAATCTTAAGCCTAACAAATGTGTATAAATATAAAACATCACCAGTGTTTATAAATCAGTGGACACATGCATATATAATTATAGAATTTTCTCCCATCTCGTGGCTAGCTAGACACATAACAACACACACAGAACATTAGGTACACAAACTCACAACCACATTAATTTTAACACGCACGCCCCTGGAATGCACCCACCTACCAGGTGGAGTAACTAAAATCTTATAACCCAGCAGTGATAAAATATACGCCCGTCGGCAACCCATTCAGTAGAATTACATAAAGCCAAAACCCCAGGAAGGATGATAATAATGCATGAGGCATAAATAAAACCGGACCACCCATTTGTCTAGCATTCCATTGATCAATGACCCATGATGAGCGTGTGAACCTTAAGTTCCTTTCACATCATTAAGTAAAATTGACAGAACTACATTACCTACTTTCAAACAGTGTTTATAAAATTCTAGACAGTTATTTGACATCACCAAATTCCGAAAGGAATTAAATCTTTATGTACTTTAATAAACAGAAATTAATTGCTTGAGGCTTTACTATTTCAGAAGATTTTGACAATATATATAATTTACCCAAAAAAGAAAATGATGAATACATGTTTTATAGTCAAAAATCAAACAGCAAATCCTATAAGTGGGAAGTCAACCCATATGTGTTTGCCAGTTAAGAAAACAATCAGTTTAGCCCTTGTGCAAGGGGCAAAATTCAGCTAAAATATTTCCATTACATTAGTAAATTATTTCTATTAGCCTCAAATGACTATATAAAATAATTAAACGAAAAAGAATACAATAAGGTGGTTGTGCTCTGGCATCTGTGGGAGCGCGCCCACATGTAGTTGACAAAAGTTGACAGGCATTCAACCTGTCTGAAGTTGCACCAGCGTGTGTCAGAGAAAAACTAAGTCCCAATTTGTAACCCCAGAAAAAGTCCCAAAAAAAAACCCCAGGAAAGTCCCCAGACCTTAAATGTGAAACCCATAGTCAAATTAAAATTTATACACAGCTGTTCCAGCCGGAACAGAGCTACTGAGCTGAAAAATAAATTTGTAAAGAGTTAAATGAAAATAAGATGCAACAGTAAAATGGTACAAGATTAAAATCTCTCTGGCGCGCTCCCCCAGTGCAGCACGCACTTACAGGCATTGCATTTAGTGTTATATAAATGAGTTATAAAAAAAGGTTTATGAATTTAAGTTATAGTGTTCAGAGTCATGATCACAGCTCAACTTCCCGGTAAACAGTCTGGACACGTGGTCCCATGGCTTCTAGGCTATTTGCAGTAAACGGGCACACTGCCGGCCCGGCCCCAAAAATAAAATAAATGTATGAATATCACATTATAAGTGCTGGCGAGTGCAACATAGAAAGTCAGTCTCCATCTCCCTCTTCGTATAAGATCTCGTTCATGGTTCACAGCTTAGGCAGGTGTACAGCCATCAGCAAGCCAGGAAACCGGCTTAGTTCGAGAACCCTATGCATTCAAGTAAATTAGAGAACAGTCTATTAAAAATGTACACCCGAGTTAAGGTAATTAACCTCTTAACGGGCCGCCAACTAACTCTCAATAAAAGCACAATATTCATTAATCAAAGTTTTTACAACCAGCTTAAAGAGTCTAAAATCAGCCATGGAATAAGTAAATTTGAATCATGAACAGACCTTATTAAATTGTGGCTTAATATAAAGTGAACTGTACTCGGTCAACATGCTTCGACAAAAATTTGCAGGTTAAACCGGCCACGTGGAGAGCAGTAATCATTATTTGACCAAAAAATTTAACAGCAAGGCACTCACAGCATTAAGAATGTTTTACATTCAATTAAATTTCATACATAGAAGCTCTCACACTTCATTCTCTACTTGTGAAGTTAATTAACAAACTCTGCGACAGTTTACTGCATGCACAGACACAATTCCCGACCTGACTGCACACCACGTTTTTAGTCATTAATTTTTAATGTAGTACACTTTTACTATGACAATGACTCTTGAAAAACTTCTCGCACTATTACAGAAAATAATAAAAGCATGGGCCATATACAGGGCGTTACGTAAAACAGTAAAGAATGAGTTTCTCTTAACATGACTTTGTCGGGTCGCACACACACATCATTACGTATTTTATACGTTTGCATATAGTTATTAACTATTTATACATGTATGATTACTTATAAAGACAACTTAAGAATTCTTACCGGGAGTCAATTTACGCCTTAGCTTGGCATGTAGAAACAGCAAACTTCGTCGTACAATACGGAGAGCGGAGACGGGGACAATTCTCCGAGCGAGGCAAAGCGTAGACTGCACACACCGGCACAGAATAGTCACCGCACATAGCCGAGTTGCGCGCGCAACCGCACACACTGCCGCTCCCCTCACACCGTCGAACAAAGTTCGCCCCCGCTGCCTCGGCTCACGTTATGTTACAATTAAACGAAACTTTTCTAGAATTTTTTTTTTTTTGTAACGGCCGGCTTCACACCGGCACAAATTATTTATGCGATATATTTGACAAGAATAATAATAATAATAATGTTTGCAAATTTTGTCTCTTAAAATGTTAAATAGTGTTCATATATGAGTTATGGTACATTACATATACGATGATTTCCACGGCAATGTTGAAGGGGGGGGCTCTTTGTTGTAGTGGAGTCGTCAGGCGTGGAGTACGATAACAGATGGTTGACCCTGGTGATGATTACAGCTGGGCTGGTGTCCTGAAGTTCCTACGTTGACACTGACGATTCGCACTCAAACAATGGTTCTAGGGATACTGTTACTGGAATTTTTATACATTATTTAGAATTCACAAGTATCTCAGGTCACAGTGGGTATTAACTAAAATCGGTATATTAGACTTATACCTATCCGGACTCTTCAAGTGTTCACGCCTAACACTAGGTCTACCACGGTCAGCAGACCTCCCTAAGCGGAAATCTTCCACTCACGCGGAAACAACTGATGATAATATTTTTACTAATAAGTAAATTATAGAATACTTCTGGTACTGTAGACTACCTCACACAGTAACCAGTTTAAGTTTACTTTTATACACGTTATGTTTCAATAACAATAACGTGTGGGAAGATGAATTAAATAAACAGTTCTGAGAGTTCGCACTCGTTACTACCGACAAAAGGACTTAACAGATTCCCTCAAGCGAAAATCTTACACGAGAATTGCACGTTCCGTTCGTGATATCTAGATGAGAAGAACTGCCCGTGCAGCCACAGGCTGAAGAAAATTCCGACTGCATTCGAGCTTCTTATTGGTGGAAGGAAGTCACATGGTTATTTTTGCACACGGCACAATGTGGTTTCATGCCGAGAAGTGCATACAATTTGCATGGGCATGCATAGATGGTTATCCATGAATGTCTTATCTCAATTAGAAATGCGTTTTACAACGAGTTTTATACTATAAAGAAATCATATTTTAACGTTATTTTATGATAAGGAAATATAGGGAAACTGTAGCTAATATAATAGTTTATGTCCAGTTCAAGTGTCAATACGATTCGATAATTATATCACGCACAGCAGGGAAAACGTTTATCACTCGCGCACACGCGCACATTTCCACTGACAAAGTACATGAAAAAATATAACATAAATAATACACAGTTTGACTTATCCTACTTCATTATCCGTTCAAAATACAATACTTATCGCAAAAAACCAAATCTAACAAAATACCATTTGAAACTTGAATGTTTATCGTCTGTGCAGCTTAGCTTATCGTCTGTGTAAGCCTGCACTGCTTATCAGGATCCTGTGTTTCATTGCACTATATATATATATATATTGCAACGATACGTTTAGCATAAGTACATGTATAAACCCCTGACTGAGGTATGATAACGTGCTTTCGTATATAAGTATGAAATATGTAAGATGTACATAATTAAAATGATATAATAAATATACGTTAGGTATAAGAAATAATGAAATAAATATAAGTAGTATTTATTTTTAAATAAATCAAATATTGTAAGTAAGCATGAATATGGAAACATATGGCTTAGTTGGTTTTAAAATGTAACGAAGGGGAGCAATTGACACGCGCTAACTGGCAGAGGTGACGTCAGAACGATATGCGGTCGCCTGTGTACCAGTCTGCGTGTGTATGTATGTGTACATGTGTAAATAACAGACAGGTTAAATTATGCAAACGAGGGTGGAAGATTCACAGCGTAACATTCAAAATTTGCATAAATAAGGTTTAATATTATACCGAACGATTGGTGTAATAATATTTATAAAAAGTGTGCGCTTCGTAGAAAGACGCGTAGGTTGAAACTAACGATTAAACCGACGCGCCGGCCTGTTCAATGTTGTCAGAACAGTTTCCAACAGGAATTCCAACGAGGCAGCAGTATAAAACCCCAGCGAGTGACACACTCTTTCTTAGATCAAGTTTATTTAGTACGAGGAATCCACGCATCTCGACACCGTAAATTTTACAAAGTTTTAGTAATGTTTTAAACGGTAGTATATAAACTGAAGTGCGATGAAACTGGCAGTACGTCGGTGCAGTTATTAAAGAACTCGAGTGATTTGAAACAGACTATATAAATGAATCTACGAGAGTTGAAACTACATACAACTTCTAGACAGCTACGAGGGACAAGAAAGAAGAGGACGAGGAACTAGACAAGAAGACGAGAAGACGCAGGGACAGCACATGCAGCTACATCCAGCCGTATATCATCACGACTAGAGGTCCATTTCAGAACTCAGCATCCAGGAGACGGAGCGAGGAATTCAATGACGCAGAGACAGCTGATACCGAAGAGGATCAACAAACTCGAGAATCCAGATGACGGTAACAACAAAGTTAAATGGGTGCAGAAAAATGCAGGTGAAGTCGAACATTTATTTAATATTATAAGTGACCCTGAGGTCTATCGCCAAAAGCTCTAGTTTCTATATTCAAGTTTACAAGAACATTAATATATTTTTAGATTTGAATAATGAAGAAATAATTGTTCAAAATATAATTGAGTATAACTGTAGTAATCTCTTAAATAAATGGTCAAACAAGAACCATATTATTTTATTATATTTTGTAATTGATTAATTGAGTACTTTTAAATATGAGAATTACATAATTAGAAGATTGTTAATTAATTGAGACATTAGAAATAGAATCAATTAACGTAATAAATGTTCTCTATTAATATTTTAATAAATATTTTAATTAATTGAAAGTTTTATTTAAGTGGTATATATTGAAAACCACGCTTGTAAAGACAAGATCAATATTTAAATGTTATACGTATTAATCACATAACCTATAATATTTATATGTGTTATATGTATATGTCTGTGTACTATTTCAGGTCATATAAAATTTGTGTATGTGTATACTATGTCTTAGAAATTTAAGAAATAAGAGTTAAACACATTATGAGTACATTATATTCAGATTGAATATAAGGGTACATATAATAAGTAATCCGCATTAAACATTTAAATAACATAAGAATTTGAATTTAATTTTTGAATAAATCAAATGAATATACTTTTCTTAAAACAGTCGTACTAATTTCACAACCAGTACTAAATCCTCTGTACTCTTTACTTGTAAATTAAAAGTTATAACGTTATTCACGTGCTTATCCACACTCAACCAACGACCAAAGCCTGCGACACAGCCGGGGAACATCAAGGTAAATACTGCTGAAGAAGAGTATATCTCCGAGACGTGGGTAAGTGCGCGCATATGAGTAAGAGCGTATGTGTAAAAGTAAGTGTATAAAAATAACGTTGTATAGTAATTGGCGCTCCAAAATCGTGAGGCTCGGTAAACACAAATAAATTTATGTACGTTAATTATTGTTGTGTCATAATTAATGGCTCGATGTGTGTATAAAGTCACGCTCTTTGGTAACGTTGTATAGTAATTGTCGCTGCCAACGTGGGTCCAGGTATAGTATGTTAAGTACCGTTGGTCACGTATTAAAAATAAAGTTGGGTATAGAAATTGGCGTGCCCAACGGTGTGGCCAGACACGTAGAAAAAATAACGTGTTGAAAAACAAATGTTAAATATCATTACAAGTAAATGGCGCCCTGGTAATAAATAAAGTCTAATAAATAATTAGCAAAAATAGTGTAAGACAGAATTAATAGTCAATTTATGTAATAAATAATATTACAAATTGTTATATAAGTACAGAGAGAAAAAGAGTTGTGAAATTAATACTGATAAATACAATAATTTAAATAAAGAAATATAGAGTCACGGTTGACCAATAATAAAAATATAATTCATATAACGAATTAGTTAGGACACAGTAGTCTACAAAAAAATAAATGGCGGAGCAACCAACAATGGACTTCAAGATGTTTAAACGACTTCAAGAAGAGTTGAAGACGAATAGTGCAGAACTAAAAACGCAGGTAGAAAGTAGCAATGAAAAATTAGATAGTAAATTAGATAGTAGCAATGAAAAGTTGGGAAAATTAGAAAATAAAGTAGGAAGATTAGAAGATAGTAATCTACATATTAATACGTGAAGAGAAAACTTTGTACCCCTTTTTAAGCATATTGCGTGCACGGAGGAGTGTGAGATTTGGCATAGTTAAAGTTTATATGGAGAAGGAGTGCAGAAAGCTAAAATTTATATATAATATCTGTTACAAATACATAAAATAAAATAAAATAAAACATTCATTTGCACTTGAAAATTCATTTAATCTTTTTTAAACAATGGTAATTGTTAAAAATAAAATAATTTTGTTGCCAGGAAATAAAATTATAATTTTTTCATTTTAGTGTACGTTCGTACTGCCAATGTCAAACACATAATAGTCTGTCGTTTGTTTACGTTCATACTGCCAATGTCAAAAACATAATAGTCTGTGGTCAAATAGTCGCACAGAGTAGAGATTGTCGCCAAAGAATTTTAAAATGTTGCCAACAAATAATTACTGACAGATTGACTGAATGGACCGTGAATTTTGTGTGATTTTGAAATGTGCCTTCTTCAATAGTCTGTGGAGTGTATGTCAAGGCAAAAAAGCGTTTATTTTATATTTTGTATATTAGATATCTGTGTTTTATATATTAATGTGCAGTTGAAAGTGAAATACAGCTTGCTTAATATACACCTGTTGCAAAAGGAAAATTTTGCAGCAGCAATTTGAATTGACTTACTCTCGCCTAATTATTATTGGTGGTTTCAAAAAAGTGAGTACATTTTATTATTTTTAAATTAAACCCTGTCTAATCTTAGTTTCAGAAATTTCATTACATGTTTTTTTTTTACATTCAGATATTCGCACCTACTTCCATTATGCCTCGACATAGAACATTGACGGATCGGAGTGAGAGACAAAGAAGATGGAATATATATTCGCGTGAAAGTCAAAATGATAATAGACCAAATGCAAATTTAAATAGTGTAAATAGTATAACATTGACGGGTCGGAGTGAGAGACAAAGAAGAAGGAATATATATTCGCGTGAAAATCAAAATGATAATAGACCAAATGCAAATTTAAATAGTGTAAATACTATACAAAATGATGAAATTTTGAGGGATACATTTAAATGCGCACTGAATGTCATTCCAAGAAATTTTAATACTTTTGATTGTGGATTAATGCATTTACAATGCAGGTTTTGCAATGCAAAACATTTCGAATCTGAGGTCACTTTAGGTGAAAGGACTGCATTCACTTCACGTTGTCATAAGGGTAAAGCAATATTACTGGCCTTAAGTCAAAATGAATACTTTAAATCATTGTATGATGGACTTACTTCAAATGAACCTTCAATAAAAAGAAAGTCAAAAAATTATTTTGAAAACATTCGTAAATACAATTCATCATTTGCTATGGTTAGCTCAGAAGCTAAAATTTCGGATACAGTTACGCGTGGAGTGTATCATTTTAAAATACATGATGTTTTTTATCACAGATCAGGTCCAATGACTGCTGGATATGGTCGCTCACCATGTTATGCGCAATTATATTTTTATGATGTTGACACTGCTGTCAATTATAGATTACGTGAACACTATAATCAAACATGCAATAACAATATAATGCGCGAAATCTCTCTTGAATTGGAACGCATTAATCCTTTCGTTCGGTCATTCATTGCAATGAAAGATCATTGTCAGAGAGTTGAAAATCAAAATAAAGAAATTTGTATGCTCATTAAAGTAAATCGTGATTTAGATCTACGCCGTTATAATGATGCAGTTCAAACTGATGTAGCAGTAATATTTAGTAGAGTTGATGGTGAGCCACCCTTTGAACGAAATATGGTTTCGTTTTCAAAAGTTAATGGTACCATTAAAAATATCTCTGTTTTGGATTCATCATTGGACCCTTTAGCGTATCCATTACTTTTTCCAAATGGTGATACTGGGTGGCATATCAATATTTCTCATAATGTACCAACTACATCTAATTCAAGAGCGCCCAGAAATAAATTAACCACATGCTTCAGTATGCAGCCTATCGACTTGTAATTAGAGAAGATTTTAGCATTTTGCACCATTCACAAAAATTATTTCTGCAGTGGATAGTTGATATGTATGTGATAATAGAGGGCACAAGGTTACATTTCATTCGACAAAATCAAACAAGTCTTAGGTCTGAAGTTTACAACAATTTAACAGATTATTTAGAATTGAACCCCAATGCCAATAATGTTGGCCGTAGAGTAATTTTACCATCTTCATTCAATGGATCTCCAAGAAATATGTATCAGAATTATTTAGATGCAACGTCAATTGTACAACATTTCGGAAAGCCTTCTTTGTTTATTACAATGACTTGCAATCCAAGTTGGCCTGAAATAGTTAACAATATTGGTGTAGGTGAGTCAGCTAATTTTCGACCTGATATTGTTGTGCGTGTATTCAAGCCCAAACTGAAAGCATTAATTGAGAGCCTTACACTAAAAAAAATCTTCGGTAAAGTTGAAGCACTCATTTATACAATTGAGTTTCAAAAGAGATGATTGCCTCATGATCACATTTTACTCTCTTTAAATGAGCAAGATAAAATTGTTAACGCTACCGATATTGATAAAGTTGTATCTGCGGAGATTCCTAACATTCAAACACATCCTACATTACATGAATATGTTGTAAAACACATGATGCATGGTCCATGCGGTGTACTCAATCCAAATTCTGTATTTATGAGAGATGGAAAATGCACAAAACATTATCCAAAACGATTTAATGAATTTACATGTGAATCATTAAATGGATATCCATTATACAGAAGGCGTGATAATGGTATTAATGCTGAAGTTCGCGGTAGTTGCCTCGACAATCGTTATGTTGTACCATACAATCCGTATTTACTTGCCAAATTTAATTGCCATATAAATGTTGAAATATGCACTACAGTTAGAAGTGTTAAATACATTTATAAATACGTGTATAAAGGCTATGACAGTGCATCTGTTGAATTAGGTTCAGAGAGAAATGAACCAGGTCAAGAAATACAAATTGATGAAGTTAAAAATTTTTTAAATGGCCGTTATGTCGGATCAACTGAAGCTGTATGGCGCATCTATGAATTACCAATGCATTTTCAATCACATGTCATCGTTAGACTTGACATTCATTTACCGCGTAGACAGAATGTTTACTTTCGAGAAGGGCAAGAACGTCAAGCAATTGAAAATGCAAGACAAACAAAATTATTAGCATTTTTTGAATTGAATCGATCAGATCCATCAGCGCTTGAATATAAGTATATTGAAATTCCTTTGCATTATGTGTGGGAAGATTCCCGAAAAAATGGAAGAAGAGACGGCGTGGAGGTGATAAAATCATTACACGCATATATGTAGTATCACCAAAAGACATCGAACTTTTCCATTTACGATTGCTTTTATTACATGTCTGTGGTCCAAAATCATTTGATGTTAGAACATACAATGGAATTATACACACTTCTTTTGTTGAAGCGTGCCATGCTCGCGGCATTGCTTCAAATGATAATGAACGGCGCGAATGTTTAAATGAAGCAAAAGAATTACATTCACCAAAACAAATGCGAAATTTATTTGGTTACATTTGTGCATTAAATGTGCCAGCCAATGCATTGGCGTTATGGAATGAATTTAAAGTATATCTTAGTGAAGATTTTTTGAGAGATTACAACGAAAAAGTATCCTTTAACACAGCTCTATTAGAAATTGAAGATATTTTGAATGTTCATAATTTGTCATGTCAAGAACTTGGTTTACCAGTTCCCACGTATTCGCAGAGAACAGACGAAGCAAATGCTATTGATCCAATAGAACAAGAGTTTCTGTTTTGTGAGCATTATGAAACTGCAAATATTGAACAGCGTAATCTAATTGATCGTGTGATTCGTGAAGTTTTGCACCATGATACTGGATCTAATGTTTTTTGTTTAACCGCTCATGCAGGTTGTGGAAAAACATTCACACAAATAGCAATCATTCACAAATTAAATTCGCTTAATCTTAGTTGCATTGCAACAGCGTTCAGTGGCATAGCTTCAACTCTATTACTTGGAGGTAGAACTTTACACAATGTGTTTAAATTGCCTATACCCATTTTGGAAAATTCTGTAGCGAATATTACCGTAAATAGTAGCTATGGACGTTACATAAATTCATCATCATTGATAATTATTGATGAAATTTCTATGTGCCCACTGCAAGTGTTGAAAATCATAGATAGATTATTGCAGGATCTATGCGATGAAAATGATAAACTTAAACCATTTGGAGTGAAAACGATACTTCTGTGCGGTGATTTTCGGCAAATCTTACCAGTTGTCCCACATGGATCGCGTGCAACTTTAATTGAAAGTTGTGTCATGAGTTGGCATAAATTTGTTTATTTTCATAAAGTAACGTTTACTCAAAATATGAGAACCTTACCAAGTGAAATAGAATTTGTCGAATTCTTGAAAAAAATTGGTAATGATGGAGCCCCACAATTCCCTCAGTTTGGTGAAAATATTATTGAAATACCTCAGCAATTAACAGGAGATGAAAATAATATTATTAATGAGGTGTATGGAAATATTTCCGAAAACATACTCTCAGATAACATATTGAAGTCAGTTATTTTAGCACCTAAAAATGATGATTGTACTTTTATTAATACTGATATACTTAATCGAATACCAGGTGAACAGAAAACATATCATAACTACGATAAAATAATTTGTGATGATGACAATGAAATCAATAACTATCCAGTAGCGTTTTTGAATTCTTTGACTATTAGTGGTTTGCCACCACATAAGTTAGTATTGAAAGTTAATTGCATCGTTTTACTGATCAGAAACTTAAATAAAAAGGAAGCATTAGTCAATGGAACAAGAATGCGCATCAAGTGTATGCATCGTAATGCTATTGATTGCGAAGTTTTAACTGGAACCGCACGCAATAAGAGAATTTTGATTCCACTTATAAATTTAACATATTCCGGTACTGTTTTACCATTTAACTTTCAAAGAACTCAATTTCCAATTATACCTGCATTTGCGATGACAATAAATAAGTCTCAAGGACAAACATTCGAAAAAATTGGAATTTTATTGAGGCAGCCAGTTTTTACACATGGTCTTGTACGTCGCAGCAAGTAGAGTTCGATCATTTGATGGTTTGAGATTTTATATTTCCGAATATAATGGCCAAGGGCATTTAGCAAATGATGAAAGAGTTTTTACAAAAAACGTCGTTTACACAGAAGTTCTGAATCATTAAATTCACTTTCAAACTATTTTAAGTTCAATGGACAACATTTATTTTTTTAACCGCCAGGGTTTTTTTGATTTCATGAAAAATATATGAAACAATACGAGGCACGTATTTTTTATTTCATTTTTTATTTTGTATTAATTTTTTATTTAAATTTGATATAATTCGAAAAAGATAGGCAAAATAACTGTGTAGCCTTGGCGAAACCTGGTCAGTATGGCAATAAAAAAAACCCAAGGAAATGTCAAAAAACGCGTTATTGCTTTTTAAATATGGCTTAGCCAAGCTAAACCTCATTTTTCCTATCTTTCATATTTTTCAAATAACTCGAAAATTAATGCATAGAAAAAAAAATTAAAAAATTATATAAGCTTTGTAGCAGATAATCTTCAAACGGTTTTCGAATTTTGTACCTTACCAAAAATGAAATGTAATCCACTGGAATTGAAAACAATGTATCTTATGCTTCTATGAATGTCAAGTCTCATTTTTATTAGCGTTTATTTGATTCAATAATAACATGAAAAAATTAAAACTGACAATGAATTATATCAAAAAATAAATACGAATACAAGCTGTAATTGTGTTTTTTTTTTCAACTGTTACTAACATTTAATTTTAAATTCCATAGGTATTGCAGGGATTAAGGCAAACAACACACGCTAATGACGTATTTGTACACGCTCGCAACTGACGTAATAGAACAAAATACAAAAAATTATATGCAATGATTATAGAGGTATACTCTTTGACAAAAGAAGCTCAATAATGTTCAAACTTAAAAATTTAATGAATTACGGTCGAATTTCGACCACTGGGCGACCACTAGTACGAGATTAAAACTCAAATAGAGGATAGTCGTAATCGATTAGAAATTACTATTGAAGAAGTGAAAACTCAGTTTGAAAGTAATATAGATAGTAATAATACTAGGTTAGAAGAGAAAATAGAACTCGTCAGTAATACTTTGGAAACAGAGCTTACTGCACGCGTGGAAGCAGTCGAACAGCGAGTTCAAAAGTCACTTAATGAAGAAGCTGTAAAGATTGATAGTAAATTTAAAGAACAGCGTGAATATACAACACGTGAAACTAAAGAACAAATTCGACAACTGGCTGAGAGAACAGTGGAATGAGAAATTTAAAATTACAAAGCAGGAGCAAGACCTCAGACACAAAGATGTAAATGAGCGCATCCTGGACAACACTAATAAAACAAAGGAACTCACTGTGAGGACCGAAACTGTAGAAATAGCTGTGGAGGAGGTCACGAGGAAAACTACGCACCACTCCATGGAAATTAACAACATGAAAGATGGACTACAAGAGGAGGTAGAAAAACTACGAGCAGAAGTCAAGAGACGACCCAGTGCTATGATGATGTGTGCCACAAAGGTAGACGATCGAGAGAAGATCAGTTTTAAAGGTAATAAATGGGAGAATCCCATAGAATTTTTACATAAGTGTGAACGAGAAATGGCAACAATAGGAAGCAATCTAAACGACAGAGAACGTATAGAAATTGTAAGTCGACATTTCCAGGAAACAGCATCCAAATGGTATACGATTGTTCGGGGCCAAAGAGAAACTTATGAACAGCTCAAGGCATCCTTCGAAAATCGATACTGGAATATACATACCCAGAGAGAGGTACAAGACCAGCTGGAGTATGGGCGGTATTACGTCAACAGCAAACGTTCCATGGAAGACTACATAATACAACTCGTCGAACGGTGTAAGCATCTTAGACCAAGTTTCACGGAGCACGAATTAATATTAAATTAAGCTACCATTTTGACAGACACATTAGACTTGCCGTATATACCCAAGGAGTTAAAACCATAGAGGAACTTCTTATTCTTGTAACGCAATCGTCGCAGTTTGTTAATAAACAATACGAAAAAAGAGATACCCAGCCGCAGTAGCAGCAGTACTCTACACAAAATCCAATACAACACAAATGTTGTAATGTTGTAACCTAAATAAAGAGTTAGGAAAACATTTACGCATCTACTGTAATGAACACCATAACCGATGGGCAGAGTACATATCATTTTTTGAACAAGCTATAAATGCTACATACAGTGAAGCTACGGGATATACACCGGTGGAACTGGAAACAAATAAAAAGCCTAATAGATTCTGGTCGAGAAACATTGACAAACCTCCAAACCAAAATCTACAAATTCCATTAAGTCACAAGTACGACAATGCGAAGAAGAGGATGGAGAAAAGAGGATCGAGAGGTTCAACAGAACGCACAAACTCATCACATTCCATGAAGGATAGAGTGTGCTACTAAGAAGTAATCCAGTGGGAAAACGAATCGACAATACAGCAAAGAAACTATTCAGACTGTACGAGGGACCCTACTTATTACAAAGGAGGAAAGGACGACACACATTTATCGTCTACGATCCAACAAGAAACAAGATTATTGGAAAGTACCATGCATCAGCATTCCGTAAATTCTATGGATAAATGAATTAATAAAAAAGTCAAATTATAAATCCATGGGAGGGACGTAATCCACCCAGGGAAAATGAAAAAATGTAAGAACCCTTATAGCCACTAATTGTGAGTTGTAATAAATAATAAAATAAATTATTTCTGAGTAAAGAAATAAAATTTGAATAAAATTCAAATTTTATTTTACCCAGCAGGGAAATTTATGCAACGATACGTTTAGCATAAGTACATGTATAAACCCCTGACTGAGGTATGATAACGTGCTTTCGTATATAAGTATGAAATATGTAAGATGTACATAATAAAAATGATATAATAAATATACGTTAGGTATAAGAAATAATGAAATAAATATAAGTAGTATTTATTTTTAAATAAATCAAATATTGTAAGTAAGCATGAATATGGAAACATATGGCTTAGTTGGTTTTAAAATGTAACGAAGGGGAGCAATTGACACGCGCTAACTCGCAGAAGTGACGTCAGAACGACATGCGGTCGCCTGTGTATCAGTCTGCGTGTGTATGTATGTGTACATTTGTAAATAACAGACAGGTTAAATTATGCAAACGAGGGTGGAAGATTTCACACAGTTTTTTAAGTACTGTACGTGAACCATAAGTCACACGAATCAGCGACATATGTAAAAACAGCTGACGCCTGGCGCTTCAATTTGGCGTTAAGTGGTCATTAATCGTGGGAACGGTTCGGACACCGTGTGAGATTTTACCATCACTGCCATAATTTGCACAGCGTAACATTCAAAATTTGCATAAATAAGGTTTAATATTATACCGAACGATTGGTGTAATAATATTTATAAAAAAGTGTGCGCTTCATAGAAAGACGCGTAGGTTGAAACTAACGATTAAACCGACGCGCCGGCCTGTTCAATGTTGTCAGAACAGTTTCCAACAGGAATTCCAACGAGGCAGCAGTATAAAACCCCAGCGAGTGACACACTCTTTCTTAGATCAAGTTTATTTAGTACGACGAATCCACGCATCTCGACACCGTAAATTTTACAAAGTTTTAGTAATGTTTTAAACGGTAGTATATAAACTGAAGTGCGATGAAACTGGCAGTACGTCGGTGCAGTTATTAAAGAACTCGAGTGATTTGAAACAGACTATATAAATGAATCTACGAGAGTTGAAACTACATACAACTTCTAGACAGCTACGAGGGACAAGAAAGAAGAGGACGAGGAACTAGACAAGAAGACGAGAAGACGCAGGGACAGCACATGCAGCTACATCCAGCCGTATATCATCACGACTAGAGGTCCATTTCAGAACTCAGCATCCAGGAGACGGAGCGAGGAATTCAATGACGCAGAGACAGCTGATACCGAAGAGGATCAACAAACTCGAGAATCCAGATGACGGTAACAACAAAGTTAAATGGGTGCAGAAAAATGCAGGTGAAGTCGAACATTTATTTAATATTATAAGTGACCCTGAGGTCTATCGCCAAAAGCTCTAGTTTCTATATTCAAGTTTACAAGAACATTAATATATTTTTAGATTTGAATAATGAAGAAATAATTGTTCAAAATATAATTGAGTATAACTGTAGTAATCTCTTAAATAAATGGTCAAACAAGAACCATATTATTTTATTATATTTTGTAATTGATTAATTGAGTACTTTTAAATATGAGAATTACATAATTAGAAGATTGTTAATTAATTGAGACATTAGAAATAGAATCAATTAACGTAATAAATGTTCTCTATTAATATTTTAATAAATATTTTAATTAATTGAAAGTTTTATTTAAGTGGTATATATTGAAAACCACGCTTGTAAAGACAAGATCAATATTTAAATGTTATACGTATTAATCACATAACCTATAATATTTATATGTGTTATATGTATATGTCTGTGTACTATTTCAGGTCATATAAAATTTGTGTATGTGTATACTATGTCTACATTATTTCATAATGTGTACACATTATGAGTACATTATATTCAGATTGAATATAAGGGTACATATAACAAGTAACCCGCATTAAACATTTAAATAACATAAGAATTTGAATTTAATTTTTGCATAAATCAAATGAATATACTTTTCTTAAAACAGTCGTACTAATTTCACAACCAGTACTAAATCCTCTGTACTCTTTACTTGTAAATTAAAAGTTATAACGTTATTCACGTGCTTATCCACACTCAACCAACGACCAAAGCCTGCGACACAGCCGGGGAACATCAAGGTAAATACTGCTGAAGAAGAGTATATCTCCGAGACGTGGGTAAGTGCGCGCATATGAGTAAGAGCGTATGTGTAAAAGTAAGTGTATAAAAATAACGTTGTAATATATATATATATATATATATATATATATATATATATATATTATAACGATACCAAGTATTTAAATAGTTATAACGATACCAGGTGTAAACAGTTATAACGATACCAGGTGTTTAAACAGTTATATAACGATACCAGGTGTAACTGTAATAAGAGTAGTAAATTTATGAGTAGTTAAAATTTCATGTTTATTGTTTAAAAAGCATTAGAAATAATAAAACATTGTTAATAATCTCCGATCAAGATATTAACTGTTTATGTCTTAAGCTATACGGTTTTACACACATTTAAAACACTCTTACATCTATACATGTTAATAATCTTAATCTAGACATTTATTCAAATTGATTTAATAAAATAAATAAAATTTAAATGGAATTAAGTTTTATTTTAATTGAATTCATTAAAATCAGATCTGACCTCAGCTTGCTCAGTCTATACCAATGTTTTTTAAAAATAAATTTAAAATTATATTAATTACCGTACTCTTAGACTGGCATTTGTTGCGTATTCAAAATTTAAATTATTCTTTTCTACAAAATGCAAATATCAAATCATTTGAATTATTTTTCTTTGATAAAAAAAGTACTATCTCAAAATTAAACTCTTTTTTTTCTATATTTATCTATATGCGATCGCTCATTCTTACGACTAAAACATTTACATAAGACTCTATTACATTACTTACCTAATTATAAACTTTTTTGTTTTAATTCATTGTCTCTTTATATAGTCTTTATGAGCTCTTTAAAAAAAATCATTTATAAATGCATTATGCATGTCACCTCGACTTTTGATAACCTTACGACTTATTGACGGGGTCCAGCGTTGTCCAGCGTTGGTTTACCGTTACTCCTGGCTTGGCGTGGTCCTGGATATGTCCAGAGTCCAGCGTCGTTCTCCAGCAGTGTGTGGTCCGTCCCAGAGAATTAATATCGGCTGCGAGGTGGATCTCGTTCGGCTGTTAGTCGTCTAAAAAGCATCTCCTAACGTCCAGCATCTCGCGTCGCTCTTTGTAGCTTCTCTGTAGATACTCTTGCTAACTTAAACGGTCCCGGTACTCTACGTTTCCCGTACTAGTGTAAACATAATTACTGAAAACCTCTTTACTTGTTCGTAGATGAGACTTAGAACAAAATAAAACTGTTCTGCCGATGGACAGCGTGTCCGACTGCAACTGTGTCTTCAAATGAAGTGAAGGGCTTCCAGTCGAACCCTTAATTTATACTCTCTCGAGATTCCGCACCTGTTGGTTCCGAAATTGTCCTGTCGAGACCTGCAGATCACATGATAGGCCCCACTCCCGAACCTTTTCATATATTTGCACTTTTCTTCCAATTGCAATGTTTTGTATTGAGATAGCACAAATCATAGATAGTTTGATTAAACACTCACTGTATTAATTTGAGCGTCTTAGTGTAATTTGCGTATTTTTGGCACACTTATTTCGCACTGACTTCGCGTAGTGTGTCCTACCAGTGGCGGCTGGAAATGTTTTTGACTGGTGGGAGGGGGGCAAAATTTTTTTGCACCCATTTGTAACAAAAGACACCAGTAGAATCTAAATTATTGCCATTATCATGAAATAATTGTAAAATTGAACCTTTTGCTTTACTACTAAAAGTATTGTTAATATCAAAAACCAATGTTTAATCACTGTTTGAAACTGAAATTATTTATAACCATAAGCAGTTCACGTTCCTAAATTTAAATACTTAATAAATTATATTATTAAATGCATGCATTGCTAAATATAATATATTTGTTCCCTACCCTATTTGTTTCTAACAAATACGCACAGAACACACAGGCTCAGGCCTACACAGAATAAGTTACACGTTTATGTAGCCTACACAAGGCTCGTCAAAAACACTATCTTACACAGAATACACTGCCTAATAAAGAATTAATTATTAGAACATTACGTTTACACAAAAAATACAACAAGAACACAATCAAAATTATATAAAACACAAGAGAAAGTATACGCTCTTAAACAGCAACAGAGAAGTTTTGAACAACGCTCCGGTCCTCCGGGCAGAGCCCCTCCTACAATGGCTGCTGATGATTTAAAAACACAGACATGTGTACACTTCCTCTTTCCCCGCTCCCCGCAAGACCTGCATATGCAGGGAGGGCGACAGCGAAAGCGTCCGGCTGCGGGACCATGCCGAAAACATCGGGTGATCGTTATTAGTAGACACAAAAATAGCTTTCACATAAGGATACTACACATTATAGTTATATTATTGAGAAGTTTAATTTGCAAATTTAGTGGGAGGGCTGCGCCCTTTTGCCCTCCCTCTATGAGCCGCCACTGTGCACTACTAACGTAATTATCTTACTGTGGATAACTATAAAATTTACACACACTTTGGTGCCTTTTGTTTGTTTATACACTAATTAGTTTTCACACAGTGAATTAAAATAATTATTTTAGTAATTAATTGGGGAGAGTTGCTGGGATTCCTGTCTGTACATGCATCACTAACACACACAAGATACACGCGTAACACATATACAATCGAGCAGGTGTTCCTTGCCTGTTGGAACAGGTTTATTTTTCCCCTAGTGTAACAATGAAACATTTTTACAATCTCAGACATGTCCATTTATCCCAAACGTATAATAATTTTACAAATTTTACATTTATTTAAATCAATGCTCAATACAGCATATTGCTGTATCGTTGCATTATTCCTCTGCTTGAAAAAAAAATTTAATATTTAGTTACTAAATTTTGTCTATTTGCTCTAGACAAAAAAATACTATTATACTAGCTTAATCTTAGTTAAATGACACATAATAATGAGTAGGTCAGTATAACGCTCGCCTCTGGTGGTATGCAATATATTCACCCCCCATTATAACAGCTGAGCGGTGCGTTGACCTTGGACGGGCGCAGTTGCATTGTTCTTCTCTCTCTCTCTCTCTCTCTCTCTCTCTCTCTCTCTCTCTCTCTCTCTCTCTCTCTCTCTCTCTCTCTCTCTCTCTCTCTCTCTCTCTCGTTATTCATACGTAGAATTTCTTGAATGACGTCGCATGATATTTGCCGAAGTCCTTTTCCTTCCCCTCGTTGTATACGATGAACGTGTGTCTTCCCACGCGTTGTTTCAACGTATAAGGTCCGTTGTACAGCCGAAAGAATTTCTTCGCTGTGTTGTCAATGCGTTTTCCGACGGGATTAGCTTTCAACAGAATTTGTTCTCCTACTTCGAATCGTTGTAATTTGTGTTCTATTGAATTTTTCTCTCCTCTTGTTACCTTGTTCTATGATGCATTGTTTAGCGTACTCAACCATTACACTTAATGGAATAGGTACATTTTGATTCTCTGGCTTGCTTACATATTTGGTCCAGAATCTAATAGGTTTTTTGTCTTCATCTAGCTCGATTGGCGTATAACTTGTTGCTTCGCTATAATTTTCATTTATTGCTTTTTCAAAGAAAGGTAAATACTCTGTCCATTTGTTGTGTTGGTCGTGACAGTAGATTCATAGATATTTACCTAACTCTTTATTTACTCTTTCCGCGAGATTTCCCTGTGGGTGTCGTACTGATGTGAGTACAGGTTGGATTCCATTTTCACGAAGAGTCTTCTCCCATACATCGCTTTGGAACTGCACTCCTTGGTCGCTAAGTACCTTCTTCATTTTACCATATGCAGGAATGTATTTCTGCAAGAGTATTTTCGAAACAACTTTAGTTGTGGGTCGCATAATTGGATACAGATGGACGGCTTTGGAAAATACATCAATACAAACAAGTATGTGTTTCACTCCACGACTTGATCTTGGAAGTTGTCCCAAAAAATCCACTGCAATTAGCTCTCCTTTCTGGTCTTTCTGGATACTCTGCATTACCACATAGGTATGTAGATTCGGTCCTTTTGCTGTTTGACACTCATAACACTTCTTACTTTCGTTTTTAATCTTCCTGAACATATTATTGATGGTAAAATCTTCACGTAGGCTTAAGTAACATTTCAGTGCAGCAGCATGTGCTAAACTTTCGTGTGTTAGTCGAATCAATTTATGCAACATATCATTTGTTAATACTACCTTCCAATCTTGCCTCATTAGTTTATATAAGACCCCATTTTGTAACTTGTAATGGTCTGGTAGCTGATCTCGTAGCTTAAATCCTCTCGTAGCATCATCGAAGGCTTGTTGTTGAGCTAGATTCTTCAGCATGTGTTTAACATCATTATCAGCAGTAAATTTAATAGGTAACAGTTGTAAATCATTATGGTTATTTTCGTAGACCGCTTCATACTCTTCTGTGACGTATCTACTCAATGTATCGGCTATAAAATTATCTTACCCTTTACAATATTTTATAGTAAAGGAATACTCACCGATTGCTAGGATCCATCGTAATAATCGAGTGTTGGTTACTTTACATTTTAATAGAAATCATAACGCTTGATGGCCCGTATGTATTTCAAAATGCCTTCAGTAAATATAATATAAAAATTGTTTCAGGGCGTATACTATAGCAAGTATCTCCTTCTCAGATGTAGAGTACTGTTTCTCTGCCCCTTTGAATACTCTACTGGCGTATTCTCCTGTGGCATCTTGTTGATACAGCACACTTCCACACGCGTAGTCGCTAGCGTCTGCGTAGATAACGAATCTTCCATCTCGCTGTTGACGATGAAGCATTATGTTTTCAATGAATAACTTCTTGACTTGCTCGAAGGCATCTTGATGTTTCTTCTCCCACTTCCATTTGTGATTTTTCTTTGTTAACTCCAGCAACGGTTGTGTTCTTTCTGCATATTGTTGTGAGAATCTTCTATAGTATCCTGTGAGTCCCAAAAATGCTCGTAACCCTTTAATGTTCTTAGGTGTAGGGAAATCGGTAATACTGGATATCTTTATGGGATCGGGTTGAATACCTGAGGATGAAATAGTATGACCTAGGAATTGGATTGAGGATTTTATGAATTCGCACTTGTCTAGGTTAACGGATATATGGGCTTCCCTAACCTTGTGGAATATAGTGTTAAGATGTTCAATGTGTTCGTCAAGTGTTTTTGATACTACCAAGATATCATCCACAAACACTATGGTGTAAGGTTTCACTTCTGGTCCTAATGCTTTCTCCAGACATTTTACAATCGCAGCCAAACTCGTACTCAAACCAAAAGGAACTACCTTGTGTTGGTAGCATTTATTTTTGTATAGGAAGGCGGTGTATTTTCTATCTTCTCTTCTAATTGGAATTTGCCAAAAACTCGACCGTAAATCCAACTTAGTCAAATAACGTGCTCCTTCACACTTTGCAAATAACTCGTCCGCAGGTGGTGCACAATCGAATTCACGTAGAACGACGCTATTCAAACTCCTCATGTCCAGGCATAAACGGACTTCTCCACTCTTCTTCTTTACTACAACTAGAGGATTAAGAAAGTTGCTGTTCGACCGCTCAATGAAGTTATTTTCTATCATCCGTCGTATTTCCAGTTCAACTTCTCCCTCGTACTTCATGGGTATTGGATACGTTCGTCTGACAAATTTCGTAGGGTCTGATACCATAATAGCGTGTTCGTAGACTGTGGTCTGCGTCGGTACATCCCTGAATACTTCGTTATACTCTTCTATTAATTTAAATAACTTCGCTCCTTCCTGAGATGACATTCCTTCTTCGGCTAATACAGTAGAAGCATACCTACATGCTGAGTAGGTGCATATCGTGTACGTGGCTTGGATACGACAATAGGTTTTCCACTTACCTCACAATTTTCTTCATTTTCATTCATAATTAATTCATATAGAACATCCTTATAATTACATAAAATCTTATTGTTATTAATATCAATCCTTGCACTTAAAGTATTTAATAAATCTATTCCAATAATTCCATCATATATAAGTTTATTAATTTTGATCATAGGATATGTTATTTCTAAGTCCTTACAATTTAAAGTTACGTAAGCTTGCTGTCTAACCTTTTCTCTCTTATTCATGGCTGTAATAACATTTATATTATTGACAGGTAAAATAGCCGTTTGTTTAATATATTTTTTATTTTGTTGTACCCACTTATGGTTTAGTACAGTCAATTGGCTACCTGTATCGATTAACATTTTAATTCTACATCCATTAATTCGTACATTAATTATAGGACAATTTATTTCTTGTTGATTTGGTGTCACATTCCTGTAAGTATCTAATAACTCATTTCTAACGTCGCACGGATATATTGTTTATTGTGTAACAGCACGTCCTGTTTCTCCGTCATTGTGTTGTGTCGCGGGAACAGGATGGCTGAACATGCACCTGTTGCTGTGTCTCTTTTATTTCCTCGTCTGCGCTCTCCCTCCTGCTTCTCACACTACAGCTCCCCTCTCTCTTCTCTTTTCTCTGCATTGTGGATACGGTGCGATCATATGGTTTACTAAACTTTTTCTTCAAATTTGGCCAGGCCAAACCTCCTTTTGTATCGCGCACGTTTCTCTGCGTCGCATGCGTTATTCACAGCTGAGTGTTGCTTTACACTGTGCGTTGGCGGCGTATAATTTCGCCTATAATTATCACGGTTTTGCGTATCGTCACGTTCTCGTGCTTTATCACTACGGCCATAACTAGCGTGATAATTAATGCGTGTTTGTTGATTGTGTGGTGAAGTGTTACTCTTGTTAATATTTTGTGATTAAGTGACAAGTATTAAGAATTGTTTGATCGTTTTGACACCCTGCGTATTTACAGCTAACTGTATGGAAATGGAAATGGTAAGACAACTTGGACACTATCTCATACTCAGAAAATTTTTGTTTTAAATGTTTTACGCGTTCAATCTGCGCTATAGTGTACTGCTCAATACTCTGGCGTCCATGCGGATTATATTTACCATACTCCAATTGGTCACGTACTTGCCTTTGAGTGTGGATATTCCAGTACCTATTTTTGAATGCTTCTCTGAATTGCTGATACGTGGTTATATTGTCTCGAATTATGGAGAACCATTGACTTGCAGAATCTCTTAAATGACGGGTGACAAAACTCACTTTCTCCTCGTCGTCAATCATACTTCCAATTTTTTCAATTTCTCTCTCGATATTCGCCAAAAATTCCATGCTATTTTCCCATTTGTTACCTGCAAAGGTTAACTTACCTCTTTCTTCTGTGGGTGCAGTGAACATCATTGTCTGCGCCGGTCGTTTCTTGATCTGCGTTCTCAGACGTTCTACTTCTCCACGTAGATCCTTCCTTAAGTGTGTTCATTTCACCTGAGTAGTCCTTGGTGGATTTTGCAGACTCTACTACAGCAGTTTCCAACGTCGTTGTTCAGGCTTCTATTTCCTGCGTTTTATTAATGTTTTCCCGGATTTGTTCACTAACTGTTTCAATCCTCATATCTTGTTCCTGCTTTGAAACTCTAAACTTGTCATTCCAGTGTTCAGCTAATTGTTTAATACTTCCTTTTAATTCTTTCAACCATTCTGTTTTCTGATCTTTAAACCTATTCTCTATCTTTATAGCGTGTTTATTTAGCGACTGTTCTACTCTAGTTTCTAATGTTTCTATTCTCGTATTAGTTTCTTCAAGTTTTGTAGTCAGTTGCTCTTTAAACTCTTTAAATTCGACCCTACTTTCTTCGCTATTCTTTTGTATTTGTTCATTAGTTTTCGCTAATTCAGCTTTAAATTCTTTATTAGACCTCTTTAGTTCTTTGAATTCGGCTTTAGATTCTTCCCTACTCTTTTGCATTTGCTTTGTATTCAATTCTTTTAACTCTTCTATTTGCTTTCTATTTTCTTCATTTTGGTTTGTACTTAATTCGTCCACCCAGGCACGCATCATGGTTTGAAGTACTTCCATATTCAAGCTTCCTGGTGCTGCCGTAGTGAATTATTATTAAAATATTTATTTATAATTTATTATTGGTGAACCGTATGCGTAATATCTCAAGATTACACTACTTACCCAAAGGTCGAAAACGTAACACAGCAGAACAATATGAAATATACAAACACTCACACAACACAACCAAACAACATACTTAACGACCAATTACAGTATAAATCACACACACTTTTTGACACAATTATAAATAAAACTAACAATAATTTGGATCCCCGCGCCAATCCCCTTCCACCACACACCACCCCCACTATACCTTTCAAAATAAAAACCGTTACAAGTTAATGGCAGTCTGTCTCAAAGCTGACGAAGGCGCACATCACGCCGAAACGCGTACGGGAAGAAAAGACAAGTACGTTTCACAAGTTGAAAGTTTCAATATTCTATATTAGTTTAGTGCTGTCAAAAAAGAAGATGAACAATCAAAACAATTAAAGACAATATTATTACAATTATACCGTCCGATTATAAAACGCAACACTCCACTAATAACTACTTGAACGTACACAGTAATAACTCGAACCACTCTGTAAATATATCGCACTAATATTCTCGAACCGCACAGTCAAAAATTCGCCTAATACTAAACTGAACGTCGTTGAGTACCGGTATTTATACCCAGTCGAATATCTAGACGATTCCTAA
This sequence comes from Magicicada septendecula, assembly GCA_034769895.1. Lineage (NCBI taxonomy): Eukaryota > Metazoa > Arthropoda > Insecta > Hemiptera > Cicadidae > Magicicada > Magicicada septendecula. Next base: position 7,242,664 of record CM068376.1, on the reverse strand, counting down.
TTGCGTCGTAGTGTGCGTATGAACTACGTAATTAACTGCGGCTTTGACACAGTCCGAGCGCTATAGCGAAGCCCGGCGCAGTCGAGAAAATTCTCGCAAAGGCGTCTACAATCACGTACGCCACACGCTTACATTCTGGATCTCTCTGGAACGTTCGATAAACACGTAGATTGTTCTGTGACGTCGTAGCACTGCCTCCTCCTTAAGCCTGTTCGTCCCGAACTGGCAAACCGTCTCTAACGTTGTACTTAGCCAGGCGATCTAGGTGGACGACCTTCAACTTTCGCTGTCCTTCCTGTTGAATCCAATAAACAACATCACTAATTCTTTTTTTCACAGTGTAGGGTCCTTCCCAGTTAGACTGAAGCTTACGTGAGCGACCACGACGGCGCTTTGGATTGAACAACCATACCTGAGCTCCTTCTTGGAAACCCACACTGTTGCTGCGAATGTCATACCGAGTTTTCATTTTACCACTGGCAATCTTCAGCCGTCCTCTTACCAAGCGATTCATTTCTCGCAGTTGGTTTTCTAATTGCGAGGATTAGTTCTGCGGCTCTTGGGACTGAGTCTTAGGTGATCCGAACATTAAGTTCCCAGGAAGACGAATCTCCCGCCCAAACACCAATTTTGCTGGAGTCATGCCAGTTGTGCCGTGTACTGATGACACTGGCTGATCCAAGTTTGCTTGGTTCTCGTCAACAACCTCTTGCGTAACCTCGTCTTCAGCCACTTTGCCCTCGAGCGCTTCTATCAGCTCAGGAACAAGCAAGAGTTTTGTCTCGACACCCATAGTTGGCTTTCCAATCACTACTTTTGTCGTTACACTTATTTGTATTTCCTCTGCTAGTTCTTCCTCCATTTCCGCTTGCAATAGGGAGGGTTCCTCTTGACCAGACTTGTTGGCTTTTTCTTCGACTAATGCCACTCGCTTAATCGAATGGTTGGTAGACCCTGTCATTTTAGCCATGCAAAGCTTTATCTTCTCTTGGCCAACCTTCAGGACATTCTCTCTTAAGTCCACAATGAATCCGTAGGCATTCATAACGTTCCTGCCAAGAATCACTTCATTGACAATGTCTGCAACGAGCATTTGGTGGCTAAACTCGAGAAGACCCAGGCGTACACGTACGTCCACCTTTCCTAGCATATTGACGGGGCTTCCAGTCACAGTCTGTATTGTACAAGAGCTAATTAGAGGCTGGCGGTTGCTGACTAAGTCAGGACGCACAATGGACACTGTTGCGCCCATGTCAACTGTAAATGATGTTGGTTTACCTTCCCCAAATCCATTAATGATCAGGTTTCCACTGGTCTTATGTAGCGTAGAAACTGTGTGCTGTTCTGGGCCTTTACTTCTCCAATTGGTGCGATCACTCCCTTCTCTCGGTATTTTCTTCTCCCAACAGTCTATCTGTAGATGACTACGTTTTCCACAGTTGTAACACTTCGGTCTTATGTCTTTTTCAAATCGTTGCGGCTCTCTTGAACTTGTGAATTGTTTGTCTGACAACATTGTTTTTCTGCACCCATCGTAACGGCAATGTGACACAGGGATCTTCTGGCTGCAACGTGACGGCACAAACCCATTAATGTAGCGGGATGCTGACTTGGCAGCTTCAAACTCTAGGGCGTGAACAAGAGCTCAGAAGCTATTTCGGTGTCTTGCCATTCGTAACACTTGCTGAAGTTCACAATCTCTGATGCCATCAATAAATATCTGCACCGCAAGCCTTATTCGGAAGTCTTCTGGTGCTTCAGGGTAGGCCAATCTAATCAATCTGTCGATACTTGCTTCAAACTCTTGAAGACTCTCCCCGGAACGTTGTCGTCTTGTTCTCAACTGAGCGTAGTACACCTCTCGCAGATGTTTATCACCATACCTTAATGCTAGAGCTTTTATCAACTCGGCATAGGTGTTCTGGCTGTCAGGTGGCACTTTCTGTAGTAGTTCTGCCGCGGTCCTTTTAATTCCTTTACTTTCCCTGTCCAATTATTTGCGCATGCAGCAGCTTCAAATTGGCGGAGATACGTTGCACAGTGACTGCTTCCGTCGAAGGTTGGAGCTTTGACATCAACTCTCCCTACTGCAGGCAAAGTTACTTTCTCTATTGGCTTCTTTTCTGCGTCTTTTTCTGTCTTTATCATTGGTACAGTCTGTTCAGAAAATTGTTTTGGTTGCATCTTCAGGCGCTGCTCAACTTCATTTTTAATCTGCTCTTTTATATTTGTAATCGAGATATCACTATAGTATTGACGACTCGGAACACTAAGTTTTTTATATGTAAAAACGTAAAGTTTTCCTTACATCCTAAACCGGCTTTCACCTTTAGAAGGCTTCATCAGAGGCTGCCATAGGTAGCGTTGTCCGTCTTGTTGTTGGCGACGGGATAGTTTTTCGAAAGATCGAAGCTGTGTGTGTGTGGTGAGATGTGTTCGAATAATGCGTGCGATTTGAATTGTGTCTGTTCGTTTAGGATGTCGTTTTTATTTGTTTTTGTGTGTTTGTATATTTCTAATTGTTCTAAAGTGTCTAGTTTTCGGCCTTTTGTGTGTACGTGTAGAATGTTCACGTTATTGTCGATGTTTTTATATGTGTGGTTTGCTTCAATGAGGTGGTTTGCAAAGGTAGATTCTGTAGTGGTGTGGAGTGCTTTTGTGTGTTCAATGTGTCACTGTTTGAAGCTACGTCCTGTCTGGCCTATGTAGAATTTATTGTAATTTGAGCAATTTAGCTTGTATACACCAGGTAGATCGAATTTGTTTTGTGCTTTGGGCATGCGTTTTGATAGTGTGTGTTCTGTTTTGTTAGTAGTTTTGTAAGCGATTCTGTATCCTGCTTTTTTGAATTTGTGGGCAATTTTTTCAGTTTGTTTGTTGATGTATGTTAGTGTTATGAATTTGTTATTTTCTGTCTTTGTCTGTTGTTTGTTTTGTGTTTTGTGTAGGAGTTTACTGACTATTGTTCTGTCATAACCGTTAGATTCTGCTAGATATTTTATCGTGTTTAGTTCGTCTTTGTTGTCTATTTCATCTAAGGGGATGTTGTTAAGTCTGTGTATCATGGTTCTAAAAGCAGCTAGTTTGTGTTGTATTGGGTAATTGGAGGTGTTGTGTATTAGTGTGTCAGTTGTAGTTGGTTTTCTTTATATACTGAATTTGTGCCTGTGTTCTAGTTTTGTTATGGAGAGGTCTAAGAAGTTTATGGTATTGTTGTGTTCGTATTCGGCAGTGAAGGTTATGTTTTTATGTATTTTGTTTATGTGCGTTAGTAACTGTTCACATTGTCTTTTGTTTCCCCTGTATAGTATTAGAATGTCATCAACGTATCTGTGCCAATATAGTATTTTATGTGAGTGTCTGTCATTTTTTGTGAGTATTTTTGTTTTTTCTAAGTGTTGGAGGAAGACTTCTGCTAGAATGCTGGATATGGGGGAGCCCATGGGTAGGCCATCGTTCTGTGTGTAGTATTTATTGTTATAAGTAAAGTAGTTTTGTTTTGTGATAATGTTCAGAGTTTCTGTTATTTCATTGATAAGTTCGTCTGGTGTGTTGTTCTGTTTGAGTTTGTTTTGTGAGATGGTGATTGTTTCAGAGATTGGGATGTTTGTGTACAGGCTTTTAATGTCAAAGGAGGCTAATGTGGCATTATGGGGGATGTGTATGTCTTTTATTTTTGTTACTAGGTCAGTGTTGTTTTTTACTGCAATGTTGTTGTCTATTTGTGTGTGTTGTCTAATAATTTTGTCTAGATATTTTGCCAGTTTGTGTGCAGGGGCATTACGGTAATTGATAATGGGGCGGATCGGAATGTCTTCTTTATGGATTTTGGGAAGCGCTTGGAGTGTAGGTGCTGATGGTCGGATTTGTTTCATGTAGGGCTTTTGTTTATGTGTCATAATGTGTTTGGCTTTGTTGACTATTTGTTTTACTGAGTTTTGGTATCTGTCGGTGGGGTCGTATTTTAGTTCTGTGATGTTGTTCTGTTCCATGAAGTTTTGTACTTTTTTGTGTAGGTTGTCTGTGGGGATAATTACAGTCGTGTTGCCTTTGTCAGCTTTTACAAATGTGATGTTGTGTTTGTGTGCCTTTTCCTTCAGTTTGATGGCTGTGTGTATTTCTGAGTTGTGGTTGTTGTTGTCTGGTGTCTTATGTACTCCTATTGTGTTGTTTATATTATGTCTTAATGTGTCTTGATGTTCTGGTGCTGTGTTTTGTATATTTGTTTCTGTGTCAATTATGAGCTTTGTTAGTGTTTGGTTGTTATGTTTGTAATGTATGTTATGTTTTAGGCCTTTATCAAGGAGTGTTTGTTCGTTTTTTGTGAGTGTGACGTTCGTGAGGTTTACTGTACGTGGGTAGAATTTGTGCGAGGGAATTATATCTGTTTTGATTAGTGTCAGGCTTTTTTTTTCTGTCGTGTTTTGTCTGTATGTTATGTATTTGTTTTTTTGTCTATTCATTTGTGTGATGTATTAGTTCAGTCATGTAATTGTGTCCGTATGTGTTGGCGATTTGTAGGTGTAGTGATAGTGCTTTGCGGTTGAGGGCGTCTTTTTCTTATATAGTTGTTTAATTGATTCTTTTGTGTATGTTCTTTGTGCGATGTTTTGTGTTATTCGGGCGGCCTGGTTGTTGTGTTTAATTTTGATTTGGGCATATTTAGGTGTTAGTGATTTGTTTATGCATGTTTTGTTGAAAGTTATGTGAGCTACAATCTTTCTAACCTTCAAAGTTGTGAACTTGTACGCTTGGACTGTGGCTCGTCTTGCTGGGTTAAATTCTTGGATTTCGTTGTCCATGACGTGTCCGTTACTTAACTAAATATAACTATATTATTGACGACTCGGAACACTAAGCTTTTTATAAGTAAAAACGTAAAGTTTTACCTTACAGCCTAAACCGGCTTTCACCTTTAGAAGGCTTCATCAGAGGCTGCCATAGGTAGCGTTGTCCGTCTTGTTGTTGGCGACGGGATAGTTTTTCGAAATATCGAAGCTGTGTGTGTGTGGTGAGATGTGTTCGAATAATGCGTGCGATTTGAATTGGGTCTGTTCGTTTAGGATGTCGTTTTTATTTGTTTTTTGTTTGTCGTCTTTCGAAAAACTATCCCGTCGCCAACAACAAGACGGACAACGCTACCTATGGCAGCCTCTGATGAAGCCTTCTAAAGGTGAAAGCCGGTTTAGGCTGTAAGGTAAAACTTTACGTTTTTACTTATAAAAAGCTTAGTGTTCCGAGTCGTCAATAATATAGTGATATTTAGTTAAGTAACGGACACGTCATGGACAACGAAATCCAAGAATTTAACCCAGCAAGACGAGCCACAGTCCAAGCGTACAAGTTCACAACTTTGAAGGTTAGAAAGATTGTAGCTCACATAACTTTCAACAAAACATGCATAAACAAATCACTAACACCTAAATATGCCCAAATCAAAATTAAACACAACAACCAGGCCGCCCGAATAACACAAAACATCGCACAAAGAACATACATAAAAGAATCAATTAAACAACTATATAAGAAAAAGACGCCCTCAACCGCAAAGCACTATCACTACACCTACAAATCGCCAACACATACGGACACAATTACATGACTGAACTAATACATCACACAAATGAATAGACAAAAAAACAAATACATAACATACAGACAAAACACGACAGAAAAATAAAAATCCTGACACCAATCAAAACAGATATAATTCCCTCGCACAAATTCTACCCACGTACAGTAAACCTCACGAACGTCGCACTCACAAAAAACGAACAAACACTCCTTGATAAAGGCCTAAAACATAACATACATTACAAACATAACAACCAAACACTAACAAAGCTCATAATTGACACAGAAACAAATATACAAAACACAGCACCAGAACATCAAGACACATTAAGACATAATATAAACAACACAATAGGAGTACATAAAACACCAGACAACAACAACCACAACTCAGAAATACACACAGCCATCAAACTGAGGGAAAAGGCACACAAACACAACATCACATTTGTAAAAGCTGACAAAGGCAACACGACTGTAATTATCCCCACAGACAACCTACACAAAAAAGTACAAAACTTCATGGAACAGAACAACATCACAGAACTAAAACACGACCCCACCGATAGATATCAAAACTCAGTAAAACAAATAGTCAACAAAGCCAAACACATTATGACACATAAACAAAAGCCCTACATGAAACAAATCCGACCATCAGCACCTACACTCCAAGCGCTTCCCAAAATCCATAAAGAAGACATTCCGATCCGCCCCATTATCAATTACCGTAATGCCCCTGCACACAAACTGGCAAAATATCTAGACAAAATTATTAGACAACACACACAAATAGACAACAACATTGCAGTAAAAAACAACACTGACCTAGTAACAAAAATATAAGACATACACATCCCCCATAATGCCACATTAGCCTCCTTTGACATTAAAAGCCTGTACACAAACATCCCAATCTCTGAAACAATCACCATCCTACAAAACAAACTCAAACAGAACAACACACCAGACGAACTTATCAATGAAATAACAGAAACTCTGAACATTATCACAAAACAAAACTACTTTACTTATAACAATAAATACTACACACAGAACGATGGCCTACCCATGTGCTCCCCCATATCCAGCATTCTAGCAGAAGTCTTCCTCCAACACTTAGAAAAAACAAAAATACTCACAAAAAATGACAGACACTCACATAAAATACTATATTGGCACAGATACGTTGATGACATTCTAATACTATACAGGGGAAACAAAAGACAATGTGAACAGTTACTAACGCACATAAACAAAATACATAAAAACATAACCTTCACTGCCGAATACGAACACAACAATACCATAAACGTCTTAGACCTCTCCATCACAAAACTAGAACACAGGCACAAATTCAGTATATACAGAAAACCAACTACAACTGACACACTAATACACAACACCTCCAATTACCCAATACAACACAAACTAGCTGCTTTTAGAACCATGATACACAGACTTAACAACATCCCCTTAGATGAAATAGACTACAAAGACGAACTAAACACGATAAAATATCTAGCAGAATCTAACGGTTATGACAGAACACTAGTCAGTAAACTCCTACACAAAACACAAAACAAACAACAGACAAAGACAGAAAACAACAAATTCATAACACTAACATACATCAACAAACAAACTGAAAAAATTGCCCACAAATTCAAAAAAGCAGGATACAGAATCGCTTACAAAACTACTAACAAAACAGAACACACACTATCAAAACGCATGCCCAAAGCACAAAACAAATTCGATCTACCTGATGTATACAAGCTAAGTTGCTCAAATTACAATAAATTCTACATAGGCCAGACAGGACGTAGCTTCAAACAGTGATACATTGAACACACAAAAGCACTCCACACCACTACAGAATCTACCTTTGCAAACCACCTCATTGAAGCAAACCACACATATAAAAACATCGACAATAACATGAACATTCTACACGTACACACAAAAGGCCGAAAACTAGACACTTTAGAACAATTAGAAATATACAAACACACAAAAACAAATAAAAACGACATCCTAAACGAACAGACACAATTCAAATCGCACGCATTATTCGAACACATCTCACCACACACACACAGCTTCGATCTTTCGAAAAACTATCCCGTCGCCAACAACAAGACGGACAACGCTACCTATGGCAGCCTCTGATGAAGCCTTCTAAAGGTGAAAGCCGGTTTAGGCTGTAAGGTAAAACTTTACGTTTTTACTTATAAAAAACTTAGTGTTCCGAGTCGTCAATACTATAGTGATATTTAGTTAAGTAACGGACACGTCATGGACAACGAAATCCAAGGATTGTAATTGAGTCTTCTATTTTTGTTGACATAGCTTTTCCCACACTCAAGACAGATTTTTCTATGTCAGCTATTTTATTTGACATGGGTTCTTCTACGTCAGATATTCTGGTAATTTGATTGTTAAGCTCACCTCGTAATTCACCTACGTCACTACGTAGGAGACCTAATTCTGCTGTAGTATGTTCTTGCATCTGCTTTTGCTCTTGAATTAACGCTTTGATTGTCATCTGCTTCCTGCTTCCGTTCCTCTGCCTCCTGCAGGAGGGTTTTCTGTCTCGCTTCCGCTTTCTCGTCTTGTCGTTTTTCTGCTTCTTCCTGTGTCTGCCGCAGCAGTGTTTGTAAAGCTTCCATCATCTGACTCGGATCCATGTTTACCGATTAATTACGAATTACACTCGTCTTGTGCAAAGTGTCCACTTTTTCCACTGTTAACCGTTCTATCCCACTTCTGACACCACTGTTATGACGGTCTACTCGATCATCGTAGGTACAGTGGACACAAAATAAGTACAAGACATCAATTAAGTCTCTAATCACCAGCTTTATTTGTTACAGTAAAACAGTTCGTAATTAACAACTCAGTCTACTACAACAAATAAAATAAAAAGTGTTCACACGCAAAAATGATACTAATATTAAAGACAATTGTATTACAATTATACCGTCCGATTATAAAACGCAACACTTCACTAATAACTACTTGAACGTACATAGTAATAACTCGAACCACTCTGTAAATATATCGCACTAATACTCTCGAACCGCACAGTCAAAAATTCGCCTAATTCTAAACTGAACGTCGTTGAGTACCGGTATTTATAGCCAGTCGAATATCTAGACGATTCCTAATTGCGTCATAGTGTGCGTATGAACTACGTAATTAACTGCGGCCTTGACACAGTCCAAGCGCCATAGCGAAGCCCGGCACAGTCGAGAAGATTCTCGCAAAATGCGTCTACAATCACGTACGCCACACGCTTACATTCTGGATCTCTCTGGAACGTTCGATAAACACGTAGATTGTTCTGTGACGTCGTAACAATATATTATCTTGTACATTAATCGTGTAATTGTAGGCCAGAAGCGACAGTCACGAGACACTTCACGAGTTTCTGTGTCTCTTCCTCTCCCACTCCTTCATCTGCCTCCACAACCCCGTTACCTGTTTCTCTCGTCTCACACCTTGCGGTCTCTATTTTGTAATATTCTCAGCCCTGTCTTCTATTCTTACCTATTTACATGACGAGGTCATTTTACTCTTTGTCCTTCAACTATCCTCAAAAAGCCTTCACTTTCTATTTTGTAACTTACGCCTTGATAAATTAGTAGCCTGTAGACTGCATCCGTTATCATCTTTGGTCGAAGCACGCCTGTTATTATTATTTTTTTATTCTCTCAAATATTCTTAACTTTCATGTGTCACATTTTGTGAAACACGCTTTCCATGTTACATATTTTACTGCTGACCTAATCGAAGTAGGCCTACTCTTTCCGTAGAGGACTGTAAAACGCAATTTTATGGTAAATTACGGTACTGTCCGAGAATCGAATCTGGAACTTCCACTTCGGCAGCCACCACTGGCCTGTTAAGCCCCAAATAAAGTAACATTTTTCAATAATTTTTATAAATCGAAGGTTTAGATGTAACTATTTTATGTATTACTATATTTATTATAATTCAGTGTTACAAAGTACTCGTAGAATAATTTTGTCTTTAACCAATATTAAGCATCAAAATCAAAATCTGAAAGTACAGAGCCCGCAGTAAATGAGAGCATTTTTGCGAATAATTATTGTAATTGATAAACTCAGAACAACCGCGTAAACGCAGAATTTGTTGTGTATTACGATTTAAACTAGTCTTATTCCTGAAAACGGTAACAAAAGTTGTCTTAGTTTCTTTAATTTAAATTACTTTTACTTCTCTTTTTGGGCGATAATCCATGTTTTGTACATTAGCCAAAACACCTTGAATGACATTTCCGTGATAACGATGGGCTCAACTGATCAAAGGCATTGCCTTGTCATGTTTGTCGTGTTATTCATACTGCGGAGAATGTATATGCGCCGGGCTCAGATAAGGAATCACGCGCAGACGGATGTCAGCAACAGAGGCGGGAACTAAGACGCGTATTGCACTCGGATATTCCCGCTTGCAGACTTCGAAACGGATCAAAAGGAATTAAATTTATGATTAATACCGAAAAACAAAATATATATGAAAGCACATGATGATGACGGCAGAGAAATTGTAGACCTTTGTTGGAGAATGTAGAATTGCTTGTAAAATCATTTCCCAACCGTCTTTCCATTCATATTTTGGGAGGGAACCATCTTTTGGGAACATTCTGTACAGTAATAAAATAAATATTTTATTTATGTTACAAAGTATAACTATTAAGCTGCTGTGAAATCTAAACAATACTGAATTTTTTTAGAAAAACAATGAAAACTGAAACTGACATTTTTATTTTCCTTAATCAGTGACCTAAAAATTTGGCCAGGGCTGTATGTCAGCACCTAAGAGGTAAATGATCGTAACTCACTTAAACTAGTTCAGAGGAAACGAAAAGTAAAGACAATTACAAGAGTTATTGAAATCCCACATACTTTATTGTGATACTACATGCATTGTTATTACAGTACTTACCAACTGTCTGGAGGAAAAAATTAATTTCTTTTCTTTTTTCACAACTACTTCTGGCACTTGCTAGTTTTACAACACTTACTTTTACAAATGGAGACATCACCTATTCACAGACTTCCAAACCGTATATGACAAGGTTAATAGAGACAGGCTCTACCAAGCCAAGCATGAGATTCATATTCCTCCAAAATTAATTAGAATGGTAAGAGCTACACTACCTAACTCCAAATTATTACTAAATATCCAAATCCATAATTATTAAATAACTATGGAAAATTCTTTGATAAGACCTATTTGAAGAATGAACATTTGTATGTATACGGTTCCGACGAATTTAGAGACAAGTCGGTGTATGGGGTACATCCCGACTGCGCCTTGATACTAGAGACAAGTCGGTATATGGGGTACATCCCGACTGCGCCTTGATACTAGAGACAAGTCGGTATATGGGGTACATCCCGACTGCGCCTTGATACTAGAGACAAGTCGGTATATGGGGTACATCCCGACTGCGCCTTGATACTAGAGACAAGTCGGTATATGGGGTACATCCCGACTGCGCCTTGATACTAGAGACAAGTCGGTATATGGGGTACATCCCGACTGCGCCTTGATACTTACAAGTGCGTTTGCAGAACGGCATACAAACTTTCCGTGGAATACTCAGGATCAGAACAGACTGTCTGGACTGTGTCGATTCAAAAATCTGTTCTACAAAACCTGAAGAAAATGCGTATATTTTTATGACTCCATTATAAACCTCATTTTAGAGAAGGATCGTCGAATCAAACTGCAGTACAAGTCGACTACAAGTACGACTCTAAAATAAGTTACAAATAATTAATTTGTAGGGTAAGTTTTAGGCCTAACAGCAACCGGCAACAGCTGTTAATTACCCACGCCACGCCACGGCCCCGCTTTATCAAAAACGGTGCAGTCCTCTTGAAGATCAAAGGAATATACAAACGTTCATTACGCTGCTTCTTGCAATAACAGAATCTGCGAACAATATCAGTCATGCCTCATCACTTCTCACGTTTTAATGGGGACTTAGATGAGAAGAAATACTTCACTGTGAAGATTTAGTACCTTATAACCTGCTTTATGCCAGTACTTCATGAGCAGATTATAGTAGTGTAATCAATTTAATCAAAATTTGTTTATCATTCGCTTTGTCAACGAATAACTTGACTGAAATAATTAATTAAAATACAAGAATGAAGTCGTTAGTATTGAGATTTGATGGTCGCAGATCGACAAGGTGAGGGTGAAAAACGGCAGTGCGAAAAAGAGAGGCACTTGCAAAGGGAGGTAGAGAGAGAGAGTGAGTTAGACAGACTATAAGACAGTCCAGATTTGTAGGCCCGCCTACATTTCCAGTATATTAAGTGTATAAAAATGAGCAAATTCTTAACACCTGAGACCAGACGAACGAAAATATAATAATAGAATGTATAGAAAATGTTTCGGAATCGAATTTCCAAGAAACGCCTTGCATGGAATTGTTACCGTCTCCCTTTCACACACGCACGCACACACAAATTACGACGAGTATTATTTTATCTGTTAAAGAAAGGCGCGGGAGCCAGGCGACATGAGAGAACAATCAATATAATCTGACAAGGATTTACAAGGGCAAGTTGGAACAAGATTACCGGGGGAATTTAAAAAGAGTTTTAATAAAGAAACCACGTGTGATCTGTAATGAAACTATCAAACAGGAGGCGACATATGAGTGCGACTCGGATTTAAATAGCGTGTCATGTAAACGCATGTTTTAACAATTTTGTAATGTTTACGTCATCCAAAACCTGTAAAAAAGCATATTTTTGCTCATATTCGATTGTTTCTTTTAACGTTTCCCTGATTAGTGCTTATACAACACCAAACAACATAGTTTTTATCTCCGCGTGCCCCTCTGTCGTAGTCTGTTCCTCTAGTGCAATGATTTCAACATCAATTTAATAATTACTCTATTTATTTAAATAAGTAAATGGACAATATACTGTTATTTTAACTGAGAATGATCTTGCAGGAAGAGCTTATGAAACACTGTTTCTCTGATTCACTAATACAGAAGACTTCGCTTCATTTGTTTAATGGAATGTGCATTTGCTCCAGTCTTCTTTCATTTTCATCATACTACAAGACCCAGTCTAATTCCTTGCATCCCTCGGCTAGACAAAACAGACGCTCTTGCGAATCGTCTTTGATTCACGATCAGTCGCATCTGTTATTCAAAGTTACGTTTAAGCGTTTTCAAATCACAACTGGACACACAGAAAGGTCTGTGCTGTTAGTGGCTGCAGCAGAACGACCTCAAATTTCACATTAAACATTTTACGTAAATAAACAATTTTTAAAATCTTTCTTATATCTTCATTATTATACCGACATAATAAATACTGTACCATTAATGATACATAGTAGAATATGTAAAATGTATAAATTACCTTTTTCTACTTATTTAAATTAAATCTTCTTCTTCTTCAGCGGCGCGACAACCTATTACTGAGTCAAGACCTCCTTTAACGGCCTCCGCCAATTGTCCCAGTCAAGTGCAGCTGCTCTCCAGTTCCGGGTCCCAAGGATATGGGATCACATCATATTTCATACCGTCTTCCCAACGTAGTTTTGTAACGTTCCGGGCTACGTTACAAATCCAGGGAACCCATCATAATTGACGCTAGCCAATTATACAGGCTGCCTACGTCGTAACGAACTGAAATTAAACTCAACACAAACAACAAAAATATTTACGCTATTTATTAGGACACAAGGGGAAGGTATTTCACTGATTTATGCACTCACTTCAAAGTGTAATAAGATGACATCTCTTTATTAACAAATTATATAAAAAAAAGATCCCATAACATAAAAATGTATACTGAAATAATTAAAAAGGGTTTTCTGTAAAACAAGGGATCATATTGATCGTGTAATTTACCTCGGATCCGAGTCTGCTTTAAATATAGTAAAGACGTCTGAATTATACTATGCTCATCTAAGAGCTTGCAAGATTACATTAACCATTTGAAGAATGGTATTATTTATTAAAGGGATTATAATTTACATTTCAATATTAACGTTACAACATATGATTTTCACTACTACAGTTTACATTTCTTTGGTTTTATTTATTGCTTAGAGAAAATTATTGTCTTTGAAAAGTCTCTTTCATCTATAAAAGTTATGTTTCAAATGTAATTAATTCTCGATAGCCAAGCTATCGAGTCACCTCTAAAATAAGCTTTGCTGTCCTCGTCCTGGGGTGTGACTCTTCGGAATTCTGATAGTCGGGGTAGTCATCTGTGTCGTGTCTCTGGTGAATATCTAATAGCCGTATTAGTGAGTAGATTGATGTAATGCTGCATGAAGTTGGGTTGATCCACGCCGGTCCTGGTTGTAGTCGTCCGTATGTGCAATTTGGCAGATCACATATTCACATGTAGAGTTGTACTGGAGTTTACATCTTAAGTAGAGACGTCACCTTGTTTACGTGTTGATAATTTTTCTTATATTACTACATTTCTTGAACAAACTTTTTCTACATCATATACATTTAAAAAATCACTAGCTCCCCAAGTTTTTTGTGGTAGCTAACCGTTATTTTAAAGTTTACATAACACACTTTTGAAGAGCCCTCGTTTGGAGGTGTGTACTGTCTGAACGCCGCATCGTAGCTCTTAACTTGATACGACTGGTACATAACAACGAAGCGAAGCGAGTACTCCGCCATAATATAGTTCCAACTTTTATTTAAATAGACATTCTTATAGCAAGATGAAACAAATTATTTAGACTTATTTAGTTTACAGGAATTATTTTAACTACTACTTGTGCCTTCAAATTATTAATTACTTACATTACGATTTTCAAATATTTCTAAGTTACAGACGGTTCGCTAAACATGTTGTGTCCGGAATTAAACAGGTCAACGCATGATGATTTACTAAAGGGTTAACTGTAATATTATTAACTATTTACAATACGATTTTTTATTACTTGTTTAGTTAGATCTTTTTCCATTTAAATCTCATACTTATTCTGAGTTAGTACAGAGGTATTAGCTTTAATAGTGCGATTTAAAAATACTTAAATGCTTTCTCAATTTTTTTTATTAAATATTTTATTACCAATTAAATCGTCACAGTTTGGATCTACCAACTCTCCTGGTATCATACATCTGTTCCGTGAGTGCCTTTCTGGGTATTTCATTCTCCCCCATTCCGATCACATGTCCAGCCCACCTGAATCTACAAAGTTTTATAATTTTCACAATATCTGGTTCATTCAGAAGAGTGTTCAGTTCTTGGTTAGTCCTTTTCCTCCATTTACCTCCCACACGTATTGGACCAAAAATTCTGCGGAGCATTTTGCGTTCATGAACCAGCAGGCTTGACTCAGACTTTCTAGAAACGGCCCAGGTCTCAGAACCATAGGTGAGAACTGGGCGGATCAGTGTTTTATACAGAAGCAGCTTGATGCTCCTGGCAATTGTTCTGTTCTGGAACAGGGGTCTGAGACTAAAGAAGCACCTATTAACTGAGGTGATTCTTCGCTTGATTTCTTCTGTTGTTTCCCCATCAGAGTTAACTTGGCATCCTAAATAAACTAAATTGTTGACTTTTCGAAGGAATAGATGCCAATTTGGAAGCGCCCTCCTTCTCTAGCTTCCTGTCCTGTAACCATGTATTTTGTCTCGCGTTCGTTTAATATGAGACCCAGCCTCCCTGCGGGACCTTCAAAACCAAGAAAGGCTTCAGTGACTGCTCGAAGGGAGCTCCCGATTACATCTAGGTAATCGGCGTATAATAGGACCTGCATTAACCTGTTCAATACAGCAATTTAAATTAAATACTGTCTTTTTAATTTTTACATTGATGTTTTTAGTTTTTACATTGATGCTTATGATGTGGCCCGCGGGCACACACCTGACTTTAATTTTGGCCCTCAGGCACTTTTAAGTTAGAAGCCACTGCTCTAGTTCAACTTTTCCTGGCTGCTTATAATATATATTTCAAATTTTTTAGTAGTAGATGTTAGTCCTAAAAAGCACCTACTGCTGACAAAAGTAATACTAATTACTTGTTTTTTGATTGTTTAGGACGACAAGGAACATCAGAACGTCGCCGGCTACTGCTGCAAGAACTGATGCCATTTGATTTCCGATTACAAACACGAAGGTGAGTAATAAATTTACTTCTAATATTTCCTACGAAAGCGCAGCAGGAGCTGCCGTAGTGCCAGAATTTCTTATTACAGACCGCCAAACGTTGTTGGTGTTGATTGACTACTATTGTAACAATTTACCACTTTACCAATTGTGATTCAAATGACGGATGAAATTCAACGACGGGCTTTAAAATTGGTTTGGAAAACAGAACTACGCAAAGTTTGTATGACCGTTTGGAAAAAAGACCCTTAATAGCGTTCCGACGGTCTCACGTTGTTCAGGGGAAATAAAATACAGACACCAATGAAGTCGCTAATTACCAACTTTAATTAGTCACAAATAACAATGTGAAATCAGCAAGGTACTCTCATATAAAAATTCAAGTTGAATTTGTCCACAAGCAATAATAATTGTCAACTGTAGAGTTCGGCACTAATTATAACACAATAACCACTTTCCACTAATCTGCAACAATCGACCTCGCTGTTGCCTGCATAAGTTCAAGAATAATTTGCGTAGTTACAAGTGCTCTCAAACAGTCTAGAGCAGTGGTCCCAAAGTGGGATCCGCGGACACTTTTAAGAAAAAATAGAATATACCGTAATTTTCTCCGATTTTTTATAGTCTAAAATCTAAATTTTAGAATATTAAAACAATTAGTATAAGATTCCAGTATTTTGTTGGTCCAAACTAATTGTTATTGTAAAGTAATTTCAAACTAAATGCTTTAATAAAGTCTTTAATTCATGTCGTGTAGAAGATCTGCTTGTCAGTCGAACTGACTAGAGCGCGCATCAACGCAGAACTGATCACGCTGTCTTAGTCCACGTATAAGCACTGTATCTAAGCAAAACGTTTTTCCGTGTAGCTGGTTTCACACCTAAGTAGCTTATTTCGACACGTGTTGTTGGAAAGATAGAGCAGAGGTTGGCAAAGTTAAGAGATAAACTTGATGTCGACAGTGACTTAATATTGAAATAATAGGACATGTCAGACATTAAACCTAATATTGCAGAGCTAATTGTTCAAAAAGAGTTTCATTGTTCACGCTAAACTTGAAACGTCCCCCAAAATTTGTACTTTTTTTTTTTTTTTTTTTTGAGTGGCGTTACTTAAACATTTAATGACTAGCCACATGGACTAGACGGAAGCAAAAACAATGGCTGGACCCATCTTGACAGGACTTGCAAATAAAACAATCAGTTAACAGTAACAACCCTTTTTTTTATTGGTGCTTACTCGTCTTACAATCAAAACACATTATACTCAAACACTTGAATATGAACAGTCAATATAATCAATAAGTAAAAGTTTCATGCTACTGGCAATAACTAATTATTCAGTATTCAAAAACAGTATTTAAGAATTGACTTCTTGTGTACTTCATAGCCGTTCTTAGTTTTCATTTCATGAACAAGGATGTATACATATATACATTCAGTACATATCAATAATAATCGCCAATGCTGATAACAATAAAATAATTCAAGCGTAACAGGTGGATACTTTTAGAACCATTTAAAAAAAAATTATATATATCAAAAATCTATATCCACCTGACTAGTTCTAACAAAATCTTAATCGTTCTGAACATGAAAATACTGTTTATGTTTAGGCTTTTATACCAATCATTCTATACATGTATACTCTCTGCCTCAATGAGAATTGCCAATAGCAATAACAACCAAAATTATCAAGTAGTATAACAAGTGGATACGTTTTAACACAGTTCAGACTATAAATTTTGACATGTAGTTGTAACAAAGTTTCGATCATTATAAAAGACAATACGGTTTATGTGTAAGTCTTTACATCAATAACACATGATATATATATATATATATATATATATATATATTCATGGGCTATATATATATGTAGATGATGGGCTATATGTATCAAATAACAAAAACACAAATGCAGAGAACATACTGAAACAAATCAATAACATACATTCCAAAATACAATTCACAGAAGAAAAAGAAAAACATAACAAAATCAACTATTTAGACATAACCATCACAAGATACAACAACCACATACAATATGCAATATATAGAAAACCAACTTCCACTAACATCATTATACCTAACCATTCTGACCACCCACCACAACATAAAATGGCAGCATTTTATTCGGTATTTAACAGAATGTACAAAATTCCCCTAAACAAACAAGAAACTGACAAAGAAAGAAATATAATATACCAAATTGGTTATGAAAATGGATACAATAAAAATACTATGGTCAAAATAGAAAATAAAATCAAATACAAAATAAAAACTGAACAATTAAGAATTAATCAAACTGAACAACGCATAAATAATAACAACAACAAAAAATGGGCCACATTCACATATATAAATAATAAAATGACAAAACTAACAAAACTATTTAAAAACACAGATATAAAAATAGCATACAAAACTAATAAAAATAAATTACAAAATCTAAATAGCTCACACAACAAAGATAATAAAACAACTAACGGCATATACAAAATTGAATGCCAAGATTGCAATAAATGTTACATAGGACAAAAAAACAGCTGAAAAAACGTTATTTTGAACACCTAAATGCATACAAAAAACCAGAAATATATAAATCCAATTTAGCCACACATGCAATAAACACAGGACATGAATTCCCAGACATAACCAATGTAACACTAATAAAACATATACCACACAAAGGCACCATAATGAACATTTGGGAAAATTTACAAATATACAAACATAAAACAGAAAACAAACTAATACCTGAACAAATACAAATCAATACAAAACATGACACAATATTCAAAGCACTCAACATTGCAAATCCACAAAAAACTAACACATACACCACAATCACACACAATAAAACCAATTTGAAATACCAGAAGCCAACAGGAAGCCACAATAATAATAGTAAACCAACAACACATATGTACTTCACCAGACAAAAAAACCGGAAGGCTGAGGACGGGTACAAGATAGTACCCGAAACATGTTCCTAATAAGGAAAAAAAGGTATATCTTGAAGTAAATATATTTATAAATATTAAATGTATAATATATATTGTGTTATAACGGTTTACCTGTACTGTTAATTATTATTGATGTTAAATTATTGAATAGTGTGTAGCGAACCGTTTTATACTTTTTCTCAATACTTATTTTCGTCCGTATTTCTCGTCACTAGAAGTTCGTATTTCTCTCTCTTCTAGTCCGCCGGTTGGTCGCCAATTTGTAATGTAATCGTGTATACGGCTACCGTTTTACTCTGTAAAATGTGAATAATGTACAATTTGTGCGTAATGGGTGTAACGTGTCTTCTCTATCCGTAGTTCAAATGCATGCAACTTCCGCAGATTTCGTCCGTTGCGAACGTACGAATAACCAGGTCTCGATGTTCTTACCTGTTGTTCACTAGGGGTGTGAAAATCCCGGTGGCGCCAAATTGTTTTCTTAAAACAATTAAAATAAAATTCAAATGTGTATGACCAGCGCTGCTCAGGCGGTTTGAATAATTCAAATATTTCCGCCAGCCTCAGCCGTCTGGAGCGACCAGTAGTTCGTTGCGTGGGCTGTGTAATCGCTATTCGTCAACACTACTTGTCTGCTAAAATGTACATAAATTATTGTCCACCTCCTAATGAAATTATAACACCGTGGATACACTCAATATTTATATATTTTTTATTAATGATTAGTTATTCATTTAATACAAATTATTCTACTACAAATGCTCCGGTTATATATATGAGACAACTACAGGGTTTGACAAATCGATATTTGAACTGATAAACAGACTTTCAGTAATGGCGTCTGTTGGAAATTATACACAAGATGATTTGTATTCGTTTGTCACAGGTTCTTGAGATTACGTTAAAAGGATTACAAATGTTTAAAACAATAAAAATACACAACCTTACATCAGTTAAACTTAAGTAACATATTGTGTAGGTATAATTTGTTTAGTGTAGTGTAGTAAAAGTGTTTACAAGTTATTGGTAATTAACAACAGGTTATCTTTGTCAGTTTATAAATTTTCAGTGACTTTTTAATCTTTGAAAGTAATTATGTTCAGTTTAGTGAGATTTCGACCTTTAGTGAGAAATAATTAACGTGAGTTTATTTAGAAATTTGGGTAATTCAATAGGTACTTATCACTTCAGTAGATAGGACGAGCTCATTCGATCTGGTATTAATGGGTTATGCTGCGATCCTCTTTAATTTGCATTGGTTCGGGACATCGGGCACCTTTTCCAATTTAATCTGTCGGATTTTATTTTCTTTTTTCGTTAATTCGGCCTCGACATTAGTAATATGGTTCCAGTCATCGTCTTCCTTCTTGGGATTCACTTGCTAGTAACTTCTTTTGAGGTTTTTGATGTTTTAATTGACAATTTTGGTCATTCGAAAACTAGCGTCTATTCAACGAAAGCGTCATATAACGAGTAATGAAATCTAACGGTAATTAGACACCAAACGACTGTTGTCATAGTAACCAATTAATCCTGATTGGTTAATTCTGAAGTAGTCTATTGTTATCAAATTTTGAATTTTTATTCAAAATAAATGCATATCTTCTTATTGATTATATTCTTCTGTCCTCTTCCCTACATATTAAATATTATCACCACTGTTATTATTTCCTTTCAAAGATTAATTTGGTATCCCATAATGTATGTTTTTATGGAATATCAATGTTTGTACAAATCTGTTAATATTTGGTATTTACATTTCTCCTTCAAACTAAGTTCTTATTCTAATATTTTTTCTTTAAACTGATTTATAAATTATTCTCGGCTATTTACTTGCCTTGAATTTCTTAATCTCCTGGTTGTTTTTATACAGTTTGCAATTATTTATCATTGACAGTTATACATTTCCTAGGCCTTAGTAGCCATTGATTATTTCTGTTTAAATTATTCTAATTATATTTCATCTCATTACAAAGTTTTTGTTCTGTTGTTATAATTGATTTGTTTAGTGGTTGTTATGTCTTGAGTTTGTTTTTGTTCTGAACATATGTCAGGATTATTTTTTATGTCTTAATACTTAAAATATAACACTTAGGCCTATGGACTGTAAGTTCCCTCCAGCCATATCCTCTTCATAATTGAAACAAACAATTCTTTATAAGTTATTATTAACTGTTGTTTTTAACATTAATTTCCTTCTTTGCTACTACTCTGAGTAATAAACATCATTACTTCTTGTAAACTTATTTAACTTAATTTCCCTCATAACATAGGGTATTTACCAACTATATTTCTAATTACTTAAGTCTTTACTACTACTTTTCTACATCCCATGTTAACACAAACAGTTTATTTTACCTGGGCTTTCTCCCCTGAATAATATTGTATTCTTTATCTATTTCTAATCTAAACACTATCTCTAATTACCCTTAACTATATAATTTTTTACAATTCCACTCTTAAATCTTTCATTGGTCCACCATTGATTCATTGAGTGTTTACTTATCTATCACTATCTTTTTAATTATACTATTGCTTACAATATCCTTTTTCACACATCACTTTCACTGTTATCACTTTTTATTTTACACGTTTATTGGTGGGTAAACCCTATTATTATTTCTCTTTGTCACTTAATTATTTTCATTATATTTCTCACTATCTCACTATCTTTACAAATTTTATTTGTATCTAATGAGTTCATGTCTCTTTCTAGATTTCTTACTTACATATACTACTAATTCGTGGGTTAGTGTATTTTTATTTAATGGGTTTTTATTAATTATGAGTCATATTTGTCACATAGATAATATTAACATTTCTTTTTTATATTGGTTAATCACCGGTTCCGTTTCCTTTATGATATTGGATGGTATCATCTCCCCCTTCCCTCTTCTACATTATTTGTCTGTGTTTTATCACCTTGATTCATTTTATTTTCTTTGTAGTTGGTTTGTTCCATTATTTAAATTCATTTTTCTTCTCCTTCACTTCCATCTTGTCTCGCTTTATTTTGGTTGATATCTGGCCAATCTCTGGGGTTGGGTCAAGGTCATTTGTCTGTCAGTCTAGTTTGTATTTCTTATTTAATAATCACCTTTGGTTTACTATTCTTCCTCCTTCACTCTTAATTATAATTACTACTTTCATTCTCGTTATTATTTATTTATCAAAATATATTATTTCTTAGCATTTTTTACATACTTATTGATATCAAATATGATCAGGGTTTGGCAATGTTATAATATATATATATAATCTCTGTTAATGCATTGACAATACTAATAACAATAGTAATTAATTGAGCAATATAGAAGGTAGGTCCTTTAACACAGTCAATAATCTAAATGACAAATATATATATATCTATCCACAGGACTTGTTCTAATTTTAATTCATCAGAATATGCAAATACTGTTCATATGTATACT
Organism: Magicicada septendecula; assembly: GCA_034769895.1. Lineage (NCBI taxonomy): Eukaryota > Metazoa > Arthropoda > Insecta > Hemiptera > Cicadidae > Magicicada > Magicicada septendecula. Next base: position 7,220,547 of record CM068376.1, on the reverse strand, counting down.
TTCTTCTTTGTAAAATGAAAGCCGGTGCGGTGTTGAGGTCGAGATTTTATAAACGGAATCGGCCCACCTGCACATTTGGAGACTTGGCAATACCCGTTAGATCCTGTGAAGAAAGGTGGGTGAGGTTGATGGTTAGTTCCGGACTCCGGCTCGTTTCCTTCTATCCAGCTGTCTTTTGATGTTGAGGAGCATCTCTAAGCCTGACGGCGATGGGGGAGTGTTCCAGTGTCCAGCTCTGACGATGTGACGGTTGTAGTTGTCATCATCAGGTCTTTCACCCCTCTCTCTGACCCTAAGACACTTTATAAATTACGAATTCATATTAGTAGTAGAATCCCTTGCTTGCAACGCCGCCAGACCTCGAAGTGCTCCGTGGAAGGATCCAGAAGAAAATGAAAGAAAGACATGGATACTTTAAAACACGAGGTCACGGAAAAATAGCCTGTAGCAATCGGTCAATCAGCTGATTAACCACCCACTCTATAACATCGCCGTGAGACAGTAGCAGCGCCCTGAATCTCGTAACCGTTCGCCAGCGCGGCATTTACGTAGATAATTACGACTTTGGCTGTCTTCTGATACGACGTCACGGCGCGATAATATAAACTCGCCGGGGCAATACCTTTGCAACGTCACATCCTCACCCCAAAAGGGCAACATGGTTGCCCCAAAAATCAAATCACAGCCTCTGGGCTAGTCAATATTCCAAACAAGTCTCTTGGCTGTCTTGGGAAATCTCAGAAAACTTACCACTCTTAGGAGAACAGAGACTCAGAGAGAAAACGAAACAAGAGGAAGGAAGAAGTGGAGTGTGTATGCATGTGTGCCTAAATGTGGAGATGTGTGAGTAAGCGGTACTGCATGCTGACTTGATCAGGGTCAGCATACAGCAACAAGAGACAGAAGGAGAAAAGATGAAAGACGAAATTCGGGTACCCTAGAGCTCTGACCTCTCCTAAGGCCTCCCAACTCAACTGAGACCCAAGAGCCAATTCACGCACCCAACCATTAATAGGACAAACCCCCTTGCGGTGGCACACCGCACACTTACACACTTATGCCCTGTGGCAAAACTTCAACTTCGATATGTGAGTGGTTGACCTCTCTATATTACCTTCGGGATCCCCCAACATCACCGTCACCGGCGACACGAACCGAAGAATGCGGTATGGCCCAGACCAACGGTAACACAGTTTAGCGGCACGTTTGTCCACGGCTGAGTTGATAGGGTGGCTCTGACAGTAGACCAAATCCCCAACCTTGAAAGGATTAGGAGTTCGCCCCTGATTATAATGAAGACGGACACGCTCGTGCGCACGCAGCAAATTCTTCCGGGCCTCTTTCCACCTATCTGCCGTTCTAACATCAGGAATACTCGGCAGAAGATCGGCTATTTTCCACAAGTTAGCTAATGGAAGCGTGGGCAAGAATCCGAACATCACCTCAAACGGGACGGCCTTATGATTCTCATGGAGGGCCTTATTGAACGCTAACTGTAACCACTTAAGTTTCTGGTCCCAACAATTCTGTTGCTCTGCGTGGTAAGCAATGAGAGCCGGTCTAAGATTCCTGTTGAATCTCTCCGCGTGGGACGGCTGACGGTAGTAAGGGGAAGTGGTTACATAATGGATGCCATTGGCGAAACACATTCGCCGGAACTCGCCAGAAATGAATTGTGGACCATTGTCAGAGACATATGGCCGGAAGTCCGAAATGCTGAAATACATGGTTCTGAAGCGCGAGAATGGTTAATCGAGAATTTGCCTGCCGTAAGGGCAATAGCCAGACAAATTCAGAAAAAGCATCTACACGAACAAGCAGGTAAGAATTACCTGACTTGCTACGTGGGAAAGGTCCCACGTAGTCGATGAATAACTCTTCTCCATTGGTCTGCTCGCCACATCCGATGACAAGAAACCCAACTTAGTGTTTTGGATAGGCTTGCTTAACCCGCACACGCCTTCACTCTAGTCGCAATATCCCTATCCATGCCCTTCCAGATAAAATGTTTCCTAATACTGGAATTGGTCTTTGAAATTCCCTTATGTCCTCCTACTGGGGAATTATGGTAATAATTGAAGACCATGGGCACTAACTTGCTAGGCAGCACGATCTTAGGGACGCGTCCGTTTCTCTCCTTACAACACAGGACGCCCTTGGTCAAGAAGTAAGGGGCCTGTACGTTACCCTCCTTTAGATTTTGCATGATTGGACCCAACTCTTCATCATCTAGCTGATGGGGTAACACATCAGTAAAGGCTAGTGGGAAGTCTAAAAACAAGTTACAGGGTTGCTCAGGTTGGACTTCACTTGGTTGGGAAAACATACGGGACAAGGCGTCTGCAACCACATTTTGAGTTCCCCTAATGTGTTGCACCTTGAATTTGAATGATGAGATCTTAACCACCCACCTTCCAATCTTACCCAGTTGCCGGGAATGAGCAAGAAGCCAAGAGAGAGCCTGATTATCGGGCTCAAGCAGGAAATCAGCATGTTCCAGGAAACGCCTAAACTTATCAAGAGCGTACACCACGGCCAAACACTCTAGTTCATACACTGATGACTTCTTCTCTTGTTAGGTCAAAGTCCGCGATATAAAAGCCACTGGCTGCCTAGAACCATCAACGACTTGCGAAAGAACCGCTCCAAGCGCCACCGAACTCGCATCCGTCTGCAGGACGAACTGTTTCGAAAAGTCGGGCATTCTCAGCACAGGCGGAGAAATTATGGCCTCTTTCAACGTTTCAAAAGCCTTCTGCTGTTTTCCACCCATACGAATTTTGCCCCCTTTTTTCGGAGTTCGTTGAGTGGGGCACCAATTTCCGCAGCATTCGGGATGAAACGGCGATAAATGTTTACCATCCCCACAAATCTCGCGATGCCTTTGGCATCCTTAGGTGGGGTAACTCCCTGATGCCCTGTGTTCGCTCGGGATCCACAGTGACACACCGATGTGAAATAAGATGGCCCAGAAATGAAATTTTGGTTTGGGCAAACTTGACTTTTCCGGGTTGACAGTAAGGCCGGCACTCCTCAACCTGCACATCACCTCATATAGATGACACATATGTTCCTCAAAGTCTTCACTGTACACAAGGAGATCGTCTAAATAGTTGAATATAAACTTAAACTTGACATCATGAAAAAGCAGTGTCAAGTAGGCGCGTGAGGGTTTGCGCCCCCACCGCCAACTCCATGGGAACTCTCGTATACTGCTACAGGTTCCATGACTCACAGAATGCCGTGTAGGGCCTACTTTCTTTTGCCAATGGAATCTGGTGATATGCTGAGTTGAGGTCAATGATGGTAAAATACCTTGCCTTACTGAACCAGTCAAACGCCGAATGCAGATCTGGAAGGGGGACTGAATCGACCTCAATATTAGCGATTAACTTCCTGTAATCAATTACCATCCGGTGCTTACCTCCAGGTTTAGGCACAAGGAATGCTGGACTGGCATAGCTGGATCTAGAAAGCTCAATTACCCTTGTTCTAACAATTCTTGAACCTTCTCTCTAAGAATGTACATTTTCGGAGGGGCAAACTTGTAAGGGTGTGAGCGTACCACCTTGGAGTCCGTTAGGCGGATTTTATACTCGAAGAGATGTGTGAGCCCAAGGGTAGGAGTTAACACTGTGGGCAATTGCTCACACAACCGACCTAAGGCGGACAGCTGGGACTGATTGAGATGGTCTCTAGATGTATCGGGGCATTCTATCTCTTGGATATCTTCCCTAGTTCCCTGATATCCAAGGAAAGGAATCACTACTCCTCGATTGAATTTAAAATAACAGTGGTGCCCTTGGATGTCTACCACGAGATCACTCTTAGAGATTAAATCGGCACCCAAAATACAGTCGATTCCCAGAGCCGGAGAAACCAAAAAGCTCCACACCCAAGAAAATCCCTCGATTTTAAACTTGAAGGCAACCACCCGGGAGATGGGCAGAATTTCGCGAGATGCAATCCAGCACACTACCGAAGACTGATCAGACCGTTTAATCAAGCCCTGGTTTTCAAGGTCCTCACACACTCTGGATGAAATGATGGATCGGGCTGATCCAGAGTCAACTAATGCTCTGAGTTGATTCCTTTCTAACTCCAGCAGCAAGAAGGGGCATACAGAGGTGGCCTTATAGACGGTTTGGTGGACCTTAGTGCCCGAAGACCTGGGACCTACCGACGGCCTGGAGAGGCGCTTACTGTCGAAGACCCGCGACAGAGAGGGGAAGATGACCTCCGATTCATCTTCCCCTGGTTGCCTCGTTTTTTGAGTTGGGTCCTCTCCGGGAAGGTGCAGGGCGGGCACGACCTTCGGGACAATTCCGGCTGATATGCCCCGGTTTATCACAGTTGTAACACACCCTGTTCCTGAAGTTACTGTCACCCACAGGACGAGCAGCACGAGACTGGGATTATCCGGCCCGTCGTTCGCAGCCACCGAAATCCAGATTACGAGCGACCCCGGGGCCTCTAGACTCATCGTTTAATTGTATAGCCCTGGACATTACACATAGTCTGTCCAGGGCCGCGAAACAACGCGGTCGCTCCGCGAACACCAAGCGGGTCCGTTCTTGAGGGGTTACCCCTTTCAATATTATTTGGATGATTTCGGGCTCGGACAACCCCAATCTCGAAATCTTGGCTGCCTCTTTACACTGGCAACAAACTGAGCCAGGCCCTCTCCATTGGCTTGAACTCTGTAAAAATGTCTTTGTCAGAGCTGCTCGCGCAGTCGGCCCGGGATAAAAGCATCCAGCACCTCCCCGTGAAAGGAGTCAATACCGCCGCCACCCCGTAGGGTATAAATTACCCGCTCAGCCATGGAGCCCCGGCAGTAAGGGTAGACGAGCTCGAGTAGAGTCCAGTCCGACACCCCGGGGAAATTGGCCAACTGAAAAAAGATCCTAAAAAATCTCAAAAGTTTGTCGGCATGCAACTCGTCCACAACTGGGAGGCGTTGGACAACATCGGCCAGGGGGTTAGGGAGTTTATGATAGCATTCGGCTGCCATCCCTGAGAAAGCTAAAGGAGGTGCCGCTTGTTCTAGTTTATTCTCTTCCTCCAGGGAGGAAGGACGTGGATTCAGCTCCGTCGGGCAATGCTGACTCCTTGGAGGCTCCTGCAGGGCCGCTGCCACCTGGTCCCTGAGTGACGTAAGGGTCGTCTCCATCTCGGTGCTGCCAGCTTGGGTTTCCAAGTTCTGTAGTCTCATTGATAAGTGGTGTAGGCGCTGGCGCACCCTCTGCTTGGCCACGGAGGTGGGCGCAGCTGACTGTAGACCCTCGGCCAGATCCTTAAGTTCAAGATATATTTCCTGGCATAGCTCCACTTCAGCAGCCACGTCGCTGATTCTTACCCGAGACACCACCTCCCCTGCGGCAAGAGCTTCCCTCAATTGCTTTCTCAGGGAGGCCACGTCCCCCTGTGGTTTCTTACCCCTGGACCAGACCTCAAACTCCAGCTCGTCCTTCACATATAAGTCCACATTCACCGGACTCATCATTGCCGCCCGATATTCCAAAACAATGCAAGACAATTAACCACAATAACAGAAGCAAAGGCAGGAAAAACTTGATTTCGTTCAAGTGGCCTTAGGGTTCTCTAACGATGCAAGAGAGGGGTTAAAGACCAACGGCAGAGCAAACTCCTCGAAGACACGGAAAGAGAAAACACTAACACTATTAATACCAAATTTACAAGACACAAAACAATATAACGCAGAAATAAATACCCCAAATATGGAACACACAATATCATATAATACAGTGCACAAATAATTTCAACACATAACACCCAACAAACAAGTATTATCGGTTAACTCCTCCATCAAGGAATAACCAGTATTCAAAGAATATTATAAATTACAAATCCCCACAAAATCAAAAATGATTCCGAAATTGACTGACAATCACTAACTAAGATGCCCAGTGCGGCCATTCCCCACATTCTGCAACTAATTAAATAATGTCTAAATGTCCCAGAGTAATTCTCGTATCAAAATACCATGGATCCACTATCAATTAAAAAAAACTCATCACAATCACGTACAATCACGAATGTCAATCGATGACCCGGTATACATCAATGATATAAGACCATACCCAACAGAGTTAAGCAGGTTACTGCCAAACCAACAAGGTCTGACGGAGCCTTGGCATGAAACAAAAACTGTGTGTGACCCCACAGAATTATATTGGTTACATCCGTTTTACAACTTCAGAGTAACACCCCTCGAAATAATAGGGGCGATTATAACCTTAACAATACCCGTCACACTTTTCAATACAATAGTAACACTTTCTACAATTATACACATTAATACCAACAAAATACAACAACTAAAAAAATTTTTAGACACATTCCATCTCGACATTATCACATGTGAGTATATGTAACATCACCACACCCACCTTGCTGACCAAAAGATTTTTAATTCATATTAATTTCCATCTTGAAAGTCCTGTCCAGCACAAATGGTCCAGTTACCATTTATAAACCCATGGTCAACCATAGACTTTAAAAAGAAACCACGCTCTGATCTACCATTGAAACTTCCCCCCAATTTTTGAACTTTTTTTTTTTTTTTGAGGGGCGTTACTTAAAAATTTAATAACTAGCCACATGGACTAGACGGAAGCAAAAACAATGGCTGGACCCATCTTGACAGGACTTGCAAATAAAACAATCAGTTAACAGTAACAACCCTTTTTTTTATTGGTGCTTACTCGTCTTACAATCAAAACACATTATACTCAAACACTTGAATATGAACAGTCAATATAATCAATAAGTAAAAGTTTCATGCTACTAGCAATAAATAATTATTCAGTATTCAAAAACAGTATTTAACAATTGACTTCTTGTGTACTTCATAGCCGTTCTTAGTTTTCATTTTATGAACAAGGATGTATACATATATACATTTAGTACATATCAATAATAATCGCCAATGCTGATAACAATAAAATAATTCAAGCGTAACAGGTGGCTCCTTTTAGAACAATTTAAAAAAAAATTATATATATCACAAATCTATATCCACCTGACTAGTTCTAACAAAATCTTAATCGTTCTGAACATGAAAATACTGTTTATGTCTAGGCTTATATACCAGTCATTCTATGTATGTATACTCTCTGTCTCGATGAGAATTTCCAATAGTAATAACAACTAAAATTATCAAATAGTATAACAAGTGGATAAGTTTTAACACAGTTAAGAATATAAATTTTTACATGTAGTTGTAACAAATTTTCGATCATTATAAAAGACAATACGGTTTATGTGTAAGTCTATACATCAATAACACATGATATATATATTGTAACTCTACTTAATGCGTGTTGTTGTGTTGTATGAATGTATGAGCACCTACCTGCTGTCCGATCTTGCGGTTTTCTTCCGACTAGGGCGTGTGGATTTTGTATTTGATTTCGCAAGTATGTAAACTCAAATATATGACAACAGCACACTAAATGATTTACTTTAAAAGTGAAGAGTTTTGTGAGGTTGGTAGGCTCCGTAGTACAGCAATAAAAAAATACAATATGGGGGTAATAAAACGGTGTTTATTACTACAAACACACACAAGAATGAAATGCTTATATGATCAAATATTCTTACGAACTAAACAATAAATAGATCTTGAATAATGTTTTCTAAATGGTTAATACTTTTCAGAAGTTTAGCTCGTTATTTTGAAAGAGTTAATTTTAACTGAAAATTTAATTAATTAATTTACTTTAATTTAATTTAATTTCAATGTCTTTAAAATTTGATTCAAATGAAAATAAAAACTCTGAAGTTACTTGGAAGTATTGCAAAAATAAACTAGGCGTGACAATCTAGTCCACGTCCCTTTATTTACTAGTGATTTGACTCACATATACTGCAGTATGAGCAAATTATTTAATTCTTTGTTAAGATTTGTATAGCGCTTTTTGTTTTATCTACTTTTAATTCATAACTAATGCTTATTAATTACTGATACTGGCTATACAGATTATCACACATGAATAATTCTTATTTAACTAGAGTCTTTGATTTGTGGCACCTGAATGATTTATATTACAATGATTTTAATTAAAAAAAAAGAAAATTTAACGGTTGAAAAATAGATAACTTGATTTTGACTTTCCTGATTCTGAAGTGGATTGTAGAGATGCTCCAGATGTCCCTCGCTGTCCTTGTCCAATCGGCTAGAGATAGTGATCTACTTGAGCGTCCTGGGTTTTGGCGGTGAGCTCGGAAATCAGCAACACTCTGCTCTCCTGCTATTTGTTGAAGTTTTTACGTCTGTGGCTTTCTGCGAGAACTGCTTCACGTCCCTCGTCGATGCACGTTCCACGTCAGCGTGTGTGTGTGTCGTTTCGAGTTGTAGATCTGCTTGTCAGCTGATTCACCAATGGTTTAGACGGCCTCCCTGTCGTATTCTCGAAGTAATGTCTTGTAGTCTTGTAGATCTCTTGCGTGCTTATGCCCACAGCTAGTGTAGTGCACAATAAGCTTGTTTGTTGATGTAGAAGAGTATCTTGACTGGACGCTGTAATTACGAATCGTTACAGTTGATCTGTTTTATGATGATCGTAATTATGCGTGTTGACCACGTAGAGTCTTCAGATGAGTCTTGACAAAACTATGGTTTTGAGGCGACCGAAGATATACGTCCGTTCTTCTTGAATACTGGCAGTAGAGTGTTTGATCAGCCCCAAAACTCCGCGTTGGTTCGGATTTCTTCGAATGATTTGATTGGCTGACACACTCTCCCTACTACACAAAATTTGAATCACCCTAGTCCGTGAGAACGAAACTAGTTTCCCACAGACGGAGAATTTATATTATTATTAATATTCTTAACACAACGGAACTGAATTGTCGTTCCGGATTTCCTGTGGCACTTTTATATTGCAATTATCTTGGTTGCAAACCAAGTTGTGCTAATTCCAAAATATACAATTTGTTGTAAATTCTTATAGCTATAACATATTAAAAGCTCTTTTATGTAGCTCAATTATTACGGAAGTTATTAACATAAAATTAATTAACTCTGTTATTATTTAATTATATTGCATAAAATTCGCACACCCTATTATTAATATTTCGGCAAACATTTTGGCTATAATGGATTTCGCCTGAATTTACTGGTTTCCGAAATATTAATAATTGAAAGTTTGGGTGTGGTCGCATGCGTTACACAGTGAGTTGATTATGTAACAGCCACGTGTGCGTCTCGTACAATGCATTATTATGATCGCTATAACATATGAGTGGAGTTTCGACTATTAAAATTTATTTGAACATCAATATAGTATACTCTTAACATATAACTCCAAATTAATGATATTTGGTCCTGTTATATATTCCTCCACCCGCTTTAAAAAAAAAATGAGTGTAGTATTTACAATTTTTTTTTTTTAATTATTCTAAATGTACATTGAATTGATTATGCTTGCTACTATACATTGTATTAATTATCTATGGACACATACATTAGTGTCAATATTCTTTACATATATAACTTAATTCTAATTGAACTCTATTAATAATATTATACCTGAAATCATTGTGTAGTAAATGTTTGTAGTACGGCTAGTAGCTAATTGCAGCGTTTAAGAAAGAATGTGAGTTAAGCGCCAGCCAACAGCTGACACGCACGCGCTCCAGGAATGTGCTGACTTTGTTTACAAAGTGATATCAAAGAACGCGCGACGTTAATTACTTGACCTACATTCTAACAGCTGAGCGCTACACTGCGTTATATAACAATTTCGGAACTGAATTGTCGTTCCGGATTTCCTGTGGCACTTTTAGCGTGAAAAAACATGAAAAAATCATAACAAAATGAAAAGAGCACTGAGTATTGGCAATACTTGCCAGTAGTAAATAATTGTTTTCTTTTTTTAATATTTAAGCGTTACAATAATTCAATAAACGTGATAATAAAGAGCGTAATAATTAATAAAAATCTTGCTTTCCAACGTGCTGGATTCTGAATGAAAGATGCTATCCGGGCTGGACGGACCAAAAATGTGGGTTCTTTTTTATTAGCAGTGGACTGTATATTGTAAAACTAAATAGTTAAAAGGATTTATTCTCATGTAATCAACAATGCATAAATATTAAGCGTTCACTGACCTTGTCCTTGTGCGTTGTAAATGTCCCGTTGTAAGCAACACTTTGGTTATTTTCTAGGCAGTCCTAAACTTAACAATAATATTCCAATAAACGTTAAACACATAAAATAAACACATGAAATAAGCACAAAGTAAAATAACAACAGCGGTGAATAGACTTTCTATTCTTGCGGTATGCGCGTATAAACCAAAAAGAACTGAACTGCACGATACGCCTTACACTACAGGAAAGAAAACGCTCTAATCATGTCTGCTGATTACTATGTGAATTGTACTTTGAAACAGTTAATGAGAGTGCACTCTATTAGAGATAATGAAGTAGGGATAGGGTGAGTTTAATTATTGTTATGAAAACAAAATATCTGACAGGTATTGCTTTAACATTTTTATTGTATTTTAATTTCAAAAGTCGTTCGAACATTAACACTATTCATCACTCAATATACAAGCTAGAACGAGTGTTACACAACGTGCATTCATGTGTTATTACATACAACTAATTTAAAAATCAATTTTATTAAATAATAATTGCTTCATTATAATATACTTTAGAAATTAAAGAATATTTAAAAATCAAACACCCTGTACGAGTTCTAGTCGAGTCTCGGCGAACGGTGTGATGTTGAGAGCAATTCGTACAGCTTATATACAATATCTCAAGGATGAACGCGAAAGAGATGGTAACAACTAATGCACACGCAACGACAAACAAAACGTTAGACCTGCCACACACAAAGTCAAGGACGGCCACTTAGCTTGGCTTGCGTTCTGTTTCACACGCTAATTTATGCACGTCTAAGTTGAATAAATCCCTCCGCCCTCACTTCGTTCACACGCAACGATAACATATGCTGAGACACCCTCAGTGGGAGTCAATTACATCATCACCGACTCGCGTTCTGTTATTAAACAAATTTATGTACGACTAAGTTGAATAAAGCCCCCCGCCATCACTACGTTCACACGCTGCGATAACAGATGGACAGACAGCCCCAGCGAGAGACAATTACAACATCAGCAGCTTACGTTCTGTTATTAAACAAATTTATGTACGACTAAGTTGAATAAAGCCCCCCGCCCTCACTAAGTTCACACGCAACGATAACAGATGGACAGACAGCATCATGATGTAAGAAGTTATAAATAACTGCACGTGTGAAGGTCTCAGTGGGAGTCAATTACATCATCTGCCACTTGTGCCTGTTATTCATATTAACTCACAGATATTACGTACCCACCAGCGATAACAGATGACCAGTCAGCATTCTGATGTAAGCGGATAAAAATAACTCCACGTGTGAAGGTCTCAGCGGGAGCCGATTACATCATTTGTGGAGTCCTGTTATTCACATTAACTCACAGATATTACATACCCACCAGATTAATATAAACCGTAATTATTTTCCATGAGTGATGTGTGTTTTATATAAGTGAATTGGCGTTCAATTATGCAGTGCATATCATGTGTGTTTCTTACAACAAATGTACACGACACTACACTTTTTTTACGTTCGTGCGATAGAACGTACATATCAATAAGAATAACATATATAGTAATATTTATCTTCTATGCACGGATTTATGATATTCAATTTTACAAGTGAATCGATTTTCAACTGAAGGACGTTCAATTATGCAGTGCATATCATGTGTGTTTCTTACAACAAATGTACACGACACTACACTTTTTTTACGTTCGTGCGATAGAAATTACATATCAATAAGAATATAGTATATAGTAATATTTATCTTCTATGCACAGATTTACGATATTCAATTTTACAAGTGAATCGGTTTTCAACTGAAGGACCAAGTCATCTTTTTATTTTTACAATATATATATATACTTACCATTCTGTTCTAATTTAACACAGTTCACAAGTTGGTAACAATGCAATACACGTCTCTTTACATCGACGATATCCCTTTTCCATACATAATGTGCATTGATATTCGACTGAAGGACCGACTCATCTTTTTATTTTTTTACAATATATACTTACCACATAAACACGCATTCGTATTTACACAGTTCACAAGTTGCCAACAATGCAATACATGTCTTACACAGTTCACAAGTTTACAACAATGCAATACACGTCTCTTCGCATCGACGATATCCGTACGGCGGCACATATCCATACCCGTACACTATAACACACGCACGAGTTGGCAACATGGCCGACGCTTAACCAGCACACACGCACGAGTCGACAACGTTGACGCTTTTCCAAATTGGCCGCGAGAATTTTCCAACACGGACGCAGACCCCCCCCCCCCACTACGGACGGCGACCAGGACACCGCCAGGCCGCCGCCGGACGGCGAACCGCGAACGGCGAACAGCGAACCGCGGCCACGCCTCCGCCTATCAACGCACAATTACTCCCCCTACCTACTGCACCGCCGACAACATGGACGACGTACGAATCACAACTTCGTCACACCCAACACTGTCACGTGGAACACAACAACTACACACCCAAGCCATCCCCACCTACACCATGGGCGGCACACAGCACCGGATGTATACCCCATCAACCACTAGTGGGCGGGGCATATTAACATGGGGAAGATAGTGGATTCGAACCCCCATAACACCCCTACTGTTCCGGACTCCGGCTCGTTTCCTTCTATCCAGCTGTCTTTTGATGTTGAGGAGCATCTCTAAGCCTGACGGCGATGGGGGAGTGTTCCAGTGTCCAGCTCTGACGATGTGACGGTTGTAGTTGTCATCATCAGGTCATTCATCCCTCTCTTGGCCTGTGCGAGAACCCTAAGACACTTTATAAATTATGAATTCATATTAGTAGTAGAATCCCTTGCTTGCCACACCGCCAGACCTCGAAGTGCTCCGTGGAAGGATCGAGAAGAAAATGAGAGAAAGACATAGATTCTTTAAAACACGAGGTAACGGAAAAATAGCCTGTAGCAATCGGTCAATCAGCTGATTAACCGCCCACTCTATAACATCGCCGCGAGACAGTAGCAGCGCCCTGAATCTCGTTACCGTTTGCCAGCGCGGCATTTACGTAGATAATTACGACTTTGGCTGTCTTCTGCTACGACGTCACGGCGCGATAATATAAACTCGCCGGGGCAATACCTTTGCAACGGCACAAACTATGTTTGATATCATTAATATTTGCAAGTTAAGAGAATTTTGATTTTAATACATTTTAATTCAAATATAACAGTTTGTATCATATTTACTGTTTGCTTTATTTCATAACTCAGAAGGGGTCCGTGAAATTTTTAATTTTTTGGGGGGATCCGCGGACTGAAAATATGGAAACCACCGGTCTAGAGAGTACGTCATTGCGCGGCCTTGACACAGAAACTGCACCTGCTCGGTTAGCCGAGAATTTCACGTAACTACACCTGCCGACTTTTCGAGAGCGTTACATAATTTCGTAGCAACAGACAAATACTGCGAAATTCTGTGAAAAGTAAAGCAATGCAAGATATTTCGTGGAAGCCGTCAAAAATTTTACAGACGGAATTTTAAAAAATGGACACAAATAAACGTTATCATGCCGTGACGGAGAGTTAGTTAAGGGAGTAATTTAGACGATCCAGAAAATCAATCCACCCAAACACGTCGTGCTATTAAAGAAATTGAAATTGTTACCACTACTGGCGATCTATTCTTAATGATGAATGACAGATAAAAGAAAATTGTACGTTTTCTTCACTGACAAATTTAAAATGTTTTAAGTGAAACCCGGAAACTGTAGATTGGTTTAAAAGTTGCCCAGCAATTTTACGAAAATGTTCAGAATATATAGGTATATAAACGATATATATGTGCCACTGCTTTTCTTTTTGTTATTGTACAATGACACTTGCGCTTGCACTGAGATGTTTAAGTCGATTGTCGCATAGTGCATTTCGCAGAAATGTCTCTTGTTCCTGATCAAGAGGATAACCTTCGTAGACTTCGAACCCGCTATTCATAACGTTTGCCTTTAAATAAAAATAAGTGCCCTTTCTATCTTGGTCAAAGCTGTTGGAGAAAAATTCAAGGCTCTCGGATTCTTCTTCTTCTTCTTCTTCTTCTTCTTCTTCTTCTTCTTCTTCTTCTTCTTCTTCTTCTTCTTCTTCTTCTTCTTCTTCTTCTTCTTCTTCTTCTTCTTCTTCTTCTTCTTCTTCTTCTTCTTCTTCAGGCTGTGGACTTTACAATTCGTTGCGCACTCCTTTGGTCCGACAATCTTTTCTTTGTTCTTCCAATATTCCTCCGTCCTTCAGGATTATAAACCAAAATTTGTTTTGGTATCCTGTTCTAATGCATTCTTTCAACACGGTCTATCCAATCCTGTCTGTACTGCTTTATCCTTTTGTTTAGGCTGTATATTCCAAGGATGTTCCTTATATCACCATTTCTGACCCGGCCCCTCCGTGATACTCCTAGTACTGATCGTAAAAATCGCATTTCACTAGCCTGTATCCGGCTTTGGGTCTTTTTGTTCAGTGTCCAAGTCTCACTGCCATACAGGCCAAATAGCACTGCCATCGAATGAATGCACTTGCTCAATTAGTTGATCATTCAATACTAGTTTACACCTTACAGGAAAGCAACATTTAAAAGCCATGGACTTAGTCTTGATAACAGAAATTTCCAAACCATACATCCTAACTACCTGCTGCAATTAATAGAGGGCCCTCTATAGGCTATTTTCATTGTCTGCTATTACGACCTGATCGACAGCAAACATTAGAGTCTTGACGAAATTACGTTCACTGAAACTGTCACAGAAGTTCAGCATTTCTAGCCTCTGCTTCCACTCTCTAACAGCATCGACCAAATATAAATTAAAAAGTGTGGGTAAATGCTACATCCTTGTCTGATTCCTTCCTTATTTTTTACTTAGTTAAGGACTTAATCAGATTCAGTTTTTTCAATAACCTTTGTATTCTTGTGCATGCTCCTAATGACATCTGTTAGGTGCTTTGGTACTCCTCTTCTGTCCATGATATTCCACAGCTTATTTCGTCTTACATTATCAAAGGCCTTGATACCATATTGCTTGAAGAGCAGTCAGGGTTTAGGAAAGGAAGATCGTGCTCTAATAACATCTTTACATTAAAGCTGCTGATAGAAAAGAGAAGAGAGTATAAGCTTTAGACACATGTGGTTTTGTCCATTACATCTAGCTCTCGGGTTAAGTTCAGAATACAGATATCGGACTCTGGAACGAACCACTTTTTGAAATTACGTTTTGTGGTTTTGGACTTGATGGTGGGTACACCGAGAGGCCTCGTCCGAAGCATGACAGACAGCATTTCAGACCTAGTTGAGATTATTTTTTGGTTTACCCTTCTTAGGCCCCGCGACATAGACGACTTCTCCACGGAAGACATGATGGCTTTACAACCAGAAGGAGAAAAAATAAAAAATTTACTGATTATATATTTGACAATTACATGTATTCATATGCCTTGTTTCGACCTATAATGTGGCAGATTTCAATGAATCGTACATTGAATAGTTGTGACTTATTTCAACATACTTAGTGTTGCCGATATCTTGAAAAACATTCAGGACATACATCAAGTTAAGAAGTAAAGAGAATGTAAGGAAAAAATAAGCGCATTGAAGAAAAAGAAATCTATCTTATTAAGAACAAATGATCAAGTGCATAAGCAAAATCTGTTCGTGTACTCAATACGTAAGAGTTGGAGCTGTCTCTATTAAATTTCCCCCTGTATAAATAGAGTCATGGAGGAGTAACGCCTCGTAAAAAAACCTGGGTCCAACTGACTCCGGATGGTAGCACCCTGTAATGGCCCCTAGCCAGGGTTACGGCGAAGTCATCAACGACGCAGGTCATAAATCATAAAGTTATGATTAGGCCGGTGATAACATATGGCAGCGAGACTTGGACTCTGAATAAAAGAGCCGCTAACATAATCAATACCTTTGCAAGGAGAATTTTGAGGAGAATATATGGACCAATCCAAGTCAATGGGATATGGAGAATACGTCACAATGAGGAACTATGTAAACTATATAAAGACAATGATCTGGCCGCCACCATCCGACTGCATGGATTGCAATGGGCAGGAAACATCATGAGGATGGTAGGCAACCGAATACCTAGGAAGGTACTGTTTAGTCAAATCGAGGGTAGACCCAAGCATCGCTGAATTGACGCAGTGGCAAGGGATGCTGATACTTTACTAAAACGATAAAACGAATGACATCGATTGCCAAGGACAGGGAATAATGGATGCGGATGATTATGGAGGCTAAGGTCGACTCCGAAGTGTAACGCCATGGAAGAAAACAAGAAGAAGTATATTCGTGCTGAAAATTTACAAAACTATGAGTGGCCAGGCAAAGTTGAAGTACGGTAGTTAAAAAATCATTAAAAGAAAAAAAAACCTAAAAATCTGACGATCGCAGAAAATCATGAACTATAGAAAGCTATAGTACTATAATTCTTGTCACATGATATCTACAGCTGCTGTTAAGCGTGAAGTATGATTTTTCGTTAAACAAAGAAGATTCATTACAAACGTAGGGAGTTCCCATTGTAATGTTAAATGTTTGGACGCCACTGACCTAGTCAAATTTTCTACATAGCACGCAACTGCCCGGTTTTATCATGAGCGACACGCTATTTAGGCCTATCTATATCCTTATAGTTCAGTATGTGTAAGGCAAGGAAATGTGACAGTGTGAGATTGCACGGTTTCGGGGAAACTCTACAAAGTGCTCTTGAACGAAATCCAACAGCGTGTAAATTGCTGAGTTTATTGATTGCTATCCAAAACTTCCCCCCAACAATTTAACGTTTTTGAAGTTCGCTGCTGTTACTTCATACACAGTTTCATACACAGGACTTTCTAGAAACACAAAGCTCTATACTGGCAACAATTGAAGGACATCATTTAAATTTGAGGATTTAATAAAAATATATCAACACTTGGTGTAACTTTAATAAAAATAATATCTAATTTACAGTATAAACTTGTTAAAAAGTAAAAACTTTCGCCTGTAACTGTTTGTTAAAAACGAATACACCTATTGTTATACAAAAGCAAAAAATTATTTGACCTCTTCAGCCTTTATTTTCTTACTCACACAAGGCATATTTTACCAGTTTTAGGTCACATTTTGGTAGGCTTTAGAGCATAAGTACATCCATAATTTCAGATATTTTACGTTGTGTAAATCCGAGGCCTATCCTACCCTATTATGGATGCCACATTGACTTCTTCTTTTTTCTTCTTCTTCTTCTTCTTCTTCTTCTTCTTCTTCTTCTTCTTCTTCTTCTTCTTCTTCTTCTTCTTCTTCTTCTTCTTCTTCTTCTTCTTCTTCTTCTTCTTCTTTTTCTTTTTCTTCTTCCGATGACGCTACAGCCCATATTGAACCTGACCTCCTTATTAACCTCTCCAAGCATCCCCCGATTAACTACTACTACTACTACTACTACTACTACTACTACTACTAATAATAATAATAATACTCACAATATAGGCCTACATATTATTATTATTATTATTATTATTATTATTATTATTATTATTATTATTACTATTACTATTACTATTACTATTACTGTTGTCATCATCATCGTCGTCGTCGTCGTCAGCATCACCATTATTATTGTATTAGTAATAATAACAAATTATACTAATAATTATTTTAATCGTAGGAACACAAGGGGAGCCAGTACAGTCACTTCTTCTTCTTCTTCTTCTTCTTCTTCTTCTTCTTCTTCTTCTTCTTCTTCTTCTTCTTCTTCTTCTTCTTCTTCTTCTTCCGTTGGCGGTACAGCCCATATTGAGCCCTGGCCTCTTCAATTAACCTTTTCCAGGTATCACCCTAATCAACGACTCTCTCTCAAAAACTCTAGCACGTATCATTTTCCTGGCTCCAATATTGTGCGTACCGACGTTCATGTCCATATTCCGCTTGCCTCGTCCATTTCCATAAATCCTGTACACTTGTTGAAGCTTCAACTGATGTACAGTAGGTGGCTCTACTCCGAACCCCCAATAATCATGGGACCCTTCTTCCCACTAGGTTGATTACCCTTCTTCTGCTGGGTTGCTCAGGTAGGAGGAGAGAGAGTAGGGATTGTGTAGAAGAGAGTAGCGACTCTAAGTTACGCTTCATTACTCCGCCAATACGATTTGCGTAGCGTAATTATTTGGACGTGTCGGCCTGTATGATCTCATTTCCCGCGTACAGAATTAAATATCCTGTAGCAGATTATTTTTGTTTAACTTCAAGTTCAATGCCCTGCCTTTCTCTATCCACGTACAACGATCCGGACGGTTCTTTCGCATATCAAATTAGACTTCTTTTTACAGGTTGACGTATCACAAAAAATTACAGACGACTCGAAGGCAATATTTAAAATAATCATTTAAGTAATCACCATTTGAATATGTTGTTTTTTAAATTTATCAGTGTCTCCTCGTAATATGGAAGTCAGCGTTTCAAACCTTTGTAGACTTAAAATTAACAAAATAACTTTTTGTTTTCAAGTTCAATAAAGTTAAGTTTAAAAAGCTTTTCCATAGAAACTTACAATCCCCATCAGTTAATACTGTGTTTAGCAGTTCCATCTGTGAAGGCACAGTACCAAGAAACCAAGTGATAATCGGGAATCAAAGCCTGTATTTCAGTACACGGGGCGGCACCCATAACTATTTGTCAAATCTACTTTCCTTGTGTGACAGCTGGCCACATGACTGTCACAGCAAACACAGTAGGGTGCCGTTTATTCGATCGGAACCAGTCGGAATTACCGGAAATATAGGTTACCAGGAAACAGTACAAAAATCTTCTAACAGTTATTTTTAATATGGAGTTTCGGTTAAGATAGTAGAGGAAGTGAAAATAATGGACATTTAGCATACATTGTTCATACTTATTCACGTTTAAATTTGAATTTAGAAACAGTTTAAAGATCAAGGACTGAATGACAATAACAAGGAAGATTAAAATGTTATATCAAGTGTACATCTACTGTACTTGCTTGATATAAAATGTATACAAAGGTTTTAAAAATATATAAACACTTGGTACGTTTCACAGTTTTTATTTAACTCTGACAGCTGTTTCGGCTTATTAAGCTATTGTCTAAGAGATCAGTGAACAACTAAACTAAACAAAGATTGTTTTAAGTTTCTGTTTTTGTTCGAATTTAACAAACGAACAAACTGAATTCTATGTATCCCCTTTATTAAAAATGTTTATTTAGTTTAGTTAATTTTTATATTTTTCCTACAGATTATATTCAGTTTTTACAGACACCTTGACCTTCCCTTAGCTTCTCCAACCCCCTCTCTATTATCACACCCCACACATGTCTAGATACATGCCCTAAATACATGTTCACCACCCTAACATTCTTTGTTTATTAATATAGAATATAGAACTTTCACTTGTGAAACTTACTTGTTTTTTCTCTCCGTACGCGTTTCGGTGTGATGTGCGCCTTCGTCAGCAGTTCGAGACAGACTCCGAGAGAAAAAAACAAGTAAGTTTCACAAGTAAAAGTTCTATATTCTATATTAATTTAGTACTGTGAAAAAAGAAGGAAGAAGATGAACAATCAAAACAACTATTCTTTGTTTAGTTTAGTTGTTCACTGATCTCTTAGACAATAGTTTAATAAGCTGAAAGAGCTGTCAGAGTTAAATTAAAACTGTGAAATGTATCTTTTTAAGTGTTTATATATTTTGTATAAGTGTAAAACCTTTGTATTAATATGTTTCACCAAGCGCCTAACGAGTCATCAATTAATATCGTATAAAATGTATGTGCGTTGTAGAGTCTCAATTGGAACGTTGCATTGTCGGCTCCCCGTGGTGTTTCTCGGCTAACCTTAAGAATGATGAAAGCAAAGAACTTTACTTACAGTTAAAAAAAAATTTATTGATTTTCACTCAAAGTAATGAGCGTTAAGGAAGGCGGTTTTGATCCATTAATTTGGACCCGTGTGCCCGACCACGGAACTTATTATACGCCATATTGTATGCTATTTTTTGTTGCGCATGGTTTCGTAATTTGGTTTTGGTTTTAACTTTTTGAGAGAGAGAGAGAGAGAGAGAGAGAGAGAGAGAGAGAGAGAGAGAGAGAGAGAGAGAGAGAGAGAGAGAGAGAGAGAGAGAGAGAGAGAGAGTTGTTTTTGTTTTTCGAAACTAAACCACAATCATCCTTCCTTATCTTTTGCTTAAAAAGCTAACCAAAATCTAGACATTTCCTAAAATTTTGCTTCAATGTTAAACTCACTGAATGATTACACACCTTTCGTTTTGTGGTATTCCGTTTACACCAAACACTCGCTCCAAATGTATCGACTCTGAATGTATCTAGCGCTCAATATCGCTTGGTGACGCTATAATCCACAAGTACGTTTTTTTTGTTAGGTTAACGACAGAACGTACAAGGCACTGTCTGTGCAGCATGTAGGATTGTAGTAGCAGGGCATCTTTGCACCCGGTGCATGATTGCAGCATCTGGGTCCAGCCCAATGACTGCCTGGTGATATTATACTGTCTGGTGCAGTAGACTGGTTCCTGAAATCTGGAAGGGACAACCGCCAACGAGTTAACTCAGAATGCGGGGAGGATAGAAATCTTTATTTTTATTTTTATTGATCGTTAGGCACTGCCGCTTGAGCCGATTCAGACGACAGATGTCACCTGTCTCAAGCCCAGCTAGCAGACGCCATGAGGCGTCGGTCGCTCTCCGCGAGGAAGAGAGCCTCCGTGCCAGTGATAGGCGTAACAGCGACAAACAGCGCGGTCGGCGTCGAAGGAGGGAAGAGAGGACAGCTTATAAGGTTAACTCAGGGGCAGGGGCGGATGTTAAATGGTAGTAATGTCTTTATGGTGGTTCATCGAGAATCGCCCGAGGGCGTTTGACGGTTGCGTGGTGCTGATGGTCCGTAGGTAAGGGAAGGAAGAGGTCGCAGTTGCAGCAAAAGGAGTTACAGCTAACGACCGGACAAAGGCTGACAGTGTAGGAACTCGAAGACCTCCTCGAATTACATCATTACTTACAAACCAAGGAGATACCGACAAGTAACGGAGGGTTTTCGATTAGAAAATTTCCAGTCTTCGCCTGTTGGTGGTGAACAAAAGTGACCGCCAAGCGGTTGCCTCATAGGTCAGTACAGACCTGAGAAACAAGAAATAGATGGTAACTTTCGTGCGCAGCGCCAGGGGGCTGCGGCACGAGAGAAATGGGAAAAGCTTAGCTCGGACACCGCGAGCCTTATCAAGGGTTTCCGTCAAGTGGGCGTTGAAGCAAAGACCCCGGTCGAGCCGAACGCCTGGATACTTCACCCACTCTTTAAAGGCGATGGGCCTCCCTTCGAGGAACGGACTTACGGGTGACACAGATCGCTTCGGATATAGTATAGGCACTGCCTGCAGGACGTAACTTCCTCGATTGAGGAGGACATTTGTTGAGTTATAAGAGGTCTTTACATCCCGCTAGCAGGACAGCAAATATTTCTATTTGAAGGAACGATAAATGCTGAATTACAAACGTTCGTTCAGTAACCGCTACCGTGATACGAAAGCTCGTAATAGCGTCATGTTTTTACGATACATTTTGACGCTCCTAACTTTGACAAGTCGTGCGCGTTATGGCAGTGATTATGGTACAACTAAGTGTTTTGTTATTTTGTATAATAAATTGTTTTAAATGTAACACAAAACATCCCGTCATTTCTAACATTGGAAATATTGCTCTCCAACTCGTCAAGTACTGGCAAAAGAATGCGTCCTCCCGGAAAGATAGTTTCTAAATTTGTAGTGAGGGAGTTACAACCCGCTGGTAGGAAGTAAGGCTCTGTACAAACGTTCTTCCGGGATGTTCTTCCAGCAGGACGATCATTAAGTTAGCGTCTGGGCAGATCATCTGCTACGGTAATGGAGCAAGTGATTCAACGCCGAACGTCGGGCGACTGGAAGAAACTCGATCCCCTCTCACAGTGTTAACGTTCACGTACGAGCAGATAGAGATTCAAAACATCCTCCCACTCTTGGGTTGAGAAGTAACCTCTAAAGGCGGATGTGTCGCGTATCGGCCAACGGTATAGGATGCGGAAAGCAATAAAGATCCTCAGGATATTCCAAGTGTCAACAGATATTGGAGGACTCCGGCTATCCCACCTACGCGGCCATGAAGAGTCTTGCAGAAGACCGTGAATTCTGGAGAGCTGCTGCAATCATTCCACGGAATTAGGAACGCAGAGAGAGAGAGAGAGAGAGAGAGAGAGAGAGAGAGAGAGAGAGAGAGAGAGAAGTTAGCTTATAGTCTTATCTATCTTAGCTTATCAAATATTTCTCCAAATTGTTAAATTTTTTCATTCTTTGAGTTTCCATGATCTAAAGCTGATATAATAGAAAATTTGTTAACACAATGTGCAAAACGAGCGGCGTCCGTATAGCAGAATAGTACGATTTAAACATAAGAAAAGCTACTGTTGGGTCAGGTTTCAGAAATTTAATGGATATTTCTTGTAGCAAGCTGTGCTAAACATGTTACGCGTACTTTGAATAAGCAATCAAATATTTTCCAGTTCAATTTAAGTAGAAATAAAATAAACGCAGGCCCGGCCTGTTTAAAAGCTTTCCGGCTTTTGGTATACCCCAAAAATTGAAAAAAATGTGTTTCCAGGTTAGGTGAAAAATTGCTTATAAATCCATGAGGTAATTTAATAATAAAGAAAATAGCGGCTAAAATTAATGTTATTGGTAAAACTGAATACGGCGAACGCTATCTGTGGCTTTGGCATAAGCAGACAAGAGAACGCACAAATGTAGATCCACAAAGAATAGATCCCATGATCATTGAGGAACTGGATAAAATGCTTACGAAATCAAAAAATGGAAACTCCTTGAGCAGGGGCAATTAATGTAGAACTACACGATCTTTAAACCTAACTTTAGATGATATGTGGACAGCTAAGGTCGGACAATTACTATCGTTATATTTATCACACAAAGTTTCGGCCACTAAACAATCTGTGGTCGTCTTCATGTGTAAGTTAACCTAGTAAATTAAAATACAATCTTAAGGCTGCCCGAGTTTCGTTCACTAACGACTCACTAACCGTCCAAGTAAAATAAAATTAATAAACCACCGTCATCTACAAAGTTAAACGCAACTATATAAAAATAAAAACTATACAAAAAAGAAACAGCTACTTACACTCTAAGTCCGCTGGACAGAACCGAGATGCACCACACTAAACCTACGTCAGTAAGTAATCTAGATATTTCTTCAATTGGGCCTAATGTAGAATAAATGTGCAGAGGGAAAAATGGAGAAAATACCCCATATAGTTTGTCACTATACCTATTAGTAGGATTCCCGGACATTTTTCCTAATCAAATTTTCCTACAAAACATTTTTCCTAAAACAAATTACCCTAAAATAAAAATTCCTAATCTAATTTTCCTACAACCATTTTTTCCTAAATTAATTAATATCAATTAATTTTTTTGTATATTTATTATTACAGTACAATAGTATGCGCTAATACACGTAAATAATCTAATTGATTATTTTTACTTGCATATACTTCATATTGATGCACTATGCGTCTTGTTCTTTTCTCGATGTTGATCCACTTTCTTTTGCGTCCCGCTTTGATACTTAGCTCTAAACTCAACCTGTTAATAATGTGTTACGACGGACTACTTGGTCGTCGTAGGTACAGTGGAAAACAAAATACAAGACACCAATTAAGTCACTAATCACCAGCTTTAATTTTCACAGTTAAACAGTTCGTAATTAACAACACAGGCTCTTACAACAAATCAAATAAAAATTGTTCACACGCAATAAAATGTCAACTAATATAAAACACAATTGTATTAAAATTATACCGCCCGATTATAAAACACAACACTTCACTAATAACCACTTGAACGCACACAGTATCGCCCAACCATAAACTCGAACCGCACTATGTAATATATCGCAACTATAATGAACTAAGGCCACTGCCGCCTTGTATTTATACCCCCGCTCACAGACCAGAACATTCAAAACTACGTGTTATCTCTACCTACGACGTAATTAATTGCGGCGTTGACACAGTCCAGCTAATGCGTCGAGAATCACGTATGCCACACGCATTATATTCTGGATCCCTCTGGAACATTCGATAAACACGTAGATTGTTCTGTGATGTCGTAACAAATGGTTTCGGTTTCCGATTGTTCTTTCTGAAACTCACCTAACGTATAAATCTGGTTGATGCTTTCCTACGACCAGTCTAAACTTATTGTGCCAGCCTTCACTTGATAATATATGTAACCACCACAAATTAATTGCTTGCCAACAATTTTTGGATCCATTTCGGAATTTTGTTTTTTAAAATATACGAAATTTTACCACTTGCATAAAAACTCCTAACTGCGAAATTTTGTGATTTGCTTTAATGGTTAAAATTTTTATGGTACTATGGTTTTTAGAAACAGTCGGAATTAAAAAAAAAAAAAAAAAAAAAAAAAAAAAAAACTACACACTGATTTGAAGTTAGGAAAAATGGATTAGGAAAAAGAGATTTTAGGAAGTATGGTCAATACGAAACGTAGCTTAGGAAAATGTCCGGGAACGATCGGTAGACATAGGAAGCGCTGGGAGTAAGGAAGACGAAACAGGCCACTAATCCTATATTCTGTGAAACGGAAGATGAAGAACGGAACATTTAATATGGCGAGTTTTCGTTAATCATTAATGTTTTTCTATTATACATAACGCAAAAAAAAAACAATTTGGGAAAATCAGATTAATATTTTTTACAAAACTGTTGGCTTATAAATCGAACAAATATTTATATCAGACAAAGAGTGAAAACAGATAGGTTTTATTTTATAATTTCACGAGTAAACCAGTCGCTACCGTATGTTTACAGAACACTGACAGCTGCAAACTACACGTTCAATAACAATAAGAAAGATTGCTGTTACGTTTTGTCTTCCAAACAGTAGACATTCCGCAGGCCTTCTTGAGCACGTGATTTCCGTTTCCGTTATACAACATAAGGCATACTAGTATGCGCCGCCGTTTCCAACTAAGTACATATTGTTACGACGGTCTCACTGGTACAATACAGACACCAATGAAATCACTAATTACAAGCTTTAATGAGTCACAAATAACAATTTGAAATCAACAAGATACATACAATAATAGTAGTTAAATTTGCCTACATGCAATATTAATGTTAACTATTATAGTTCCACGCTAATTATAAAACAATAATCGCTTAGCCGCAATACTTCAATCCACACTTGAATAGATCGCCAGCTCTAACTATATAACTAGGCCTGCCGCTGTTGTTTATATATAGCCTGCCGATATTCCAGCGTAATTTGCGTAGTTAACAAGCACTTGACTGTGCGGCCTTAACTGAGACGCTCGGCTAGCCGAGAAACGGTTGGAAGGACGTTCTCCTCGACTCTCCGTAATTGTCGTAACAATATATTATTACATAAATTTCCACATGCTTTCATTTTTCAGTTACGACAAAAATTACGGTTTATCTATTATTTCTTTAGTAATATAACAATTGTACATAATCTTACAATAAACACTAAAAATTCAAAACACCCGGATCTGGGTTACAGTACCTTTGGGTCTGACGCCCTGCTGGATTTTCACAATTTTTTCAAGTTTTTGATCATCTGTTTTTTGGTGGTAAAAATCTGATGTCCCAAAATTTTGAAATTTCCAAAATTAAAACTACACTTAGACATTACTTAAACTTCTCTTTAATTTGAGACCCCACGTCATTTGTTGCGATTTTATCAAACTTTTCACCCATTTTTTAGCCTCTGGCGTCCAATAATTTTGAAGTTTTCAAAAACGAACACTGTATTCCTATTGTCATTTAATTCATTTAGTCTGATACACCGCGTGGGCTTGTGCAATTTTTTTTTTTTACAATTTTAACCTCCAAATTCTTGGAGGGATCAGTCTCGATAACAACAGGGCTCTGTAAGCTAAAAGAAAGGGCACGCATGCCAAATTTTACAAAAATCGGTTAATGCGTTCAAAACGTTATCGAGAGACATACCCTAAGTAGACAAGCATACTGACAAATGCCAAACGGTCGATCTAAAACTGAGAACTTCGCTCGTTCAATAAAATTTGAATTCCCCGGCCAGATTTCGCGCCGCCTCAGCGGACGGACTGTGTGCTGTTGGCAAGTAAGAGTGGCCTTGACCGATATACCGCGACAGCGCGGAGCAACGTAATCAAGCTATTACCAGCTGTTTTTGTAACCCTTCACAATTCGTAACAAGTTTTCTGTACGGCAGGCAGGAAACGCCGCTCTTTCTTATTTCATTTTTTGCACTCCGACGGGACGTTTGGTCCGACGGCGTGGTACATTTGTGGCCCATCTTTACGAAATGAGTTCGTAATTATCTAAAGTGCTTCAGGGTTTCCGCATAGTTGGGAGGAAAGGGGTTGCTAGAATGGGGACATTCCATCGGTCTTCATCTGCAGAGCATAGCAACGAGCTCCCCAACGCCGTCAGACCTACAGAGATCCCAACAACACCAAGCGGAACAACTGCCCAGAAGAAGAAGTAAACGACCCGGAGTTCGAGCCCACCAGTTACCTCACCATAATCATCGTCATCTCGAGTTTTACATAGCATGTATTCTTCTAAGTACAGGTGGGAGGATTCCTTTTATTAAACCACAAACACAGCACTCCACTGGTTTTAACGCATGAAATGAAAGACACATTTAAAACAGTAAATTCAGATTTTCAATGATTAAAATTTTGTTGTAACATGTCCTGGAGACATATTTGTGAATGGCGTGATTAACTGTGTTAAAAGGATCTACTTGTTAATATATCTCTGTTACCATATATGTCTGTCTTTATATAAAACACTACTTGCCTTTTCAGTTGTGCGCAATTAGGGGACAAAATTAAAACTGTTAGTTTGTCAGTTTTTATGATACAGTTTCTGGTGAATGTAAAATGTCAGTAATAACTGCATACATAAAGTAACTGTAAATTATTGCTTGTGGTAAGTTTTATAAATCTTCTTTGGTAAGAACAAGTACATAATACATGGTCTATTACAGAACTTAGCTACGAAATAAGTTCAGAAATATCAGAACGTTATGGGACACAATTTTTCTGGGCAAGTGGTGCATAAAAAAATATTATGATAGTGTCAGAATACATTTTTAAAAATGCATAAAAAATTGTATTTCTCAGATATAAACCGACATACTACATGTTTATTGTCAAAAGATAATGGATTATTATTTGAGCACAAATTAAATTAATAAGGTACCTATGTAATCGTTATTTAGTAACAGTTTAGTTAAACTGTGATTTAGAAAATGCCATTTTGAATAAATATTAATACATACCAATGTCGGCTTATGTTAGAACAGTGTACTTGAATGTGTTTGAATAATTTTATTTGTTAATAGTAGTGCCTATTACTATTTGTAGGATTATTACTACTAGAAAGATAGGTGTCTATAAAATGAAAATTGAGACTTCAATCGTTTACACTGTATTAAAAATGTTATGATGATAAAATGAAACAGTAATAAAAATGCTGTTACTGTTACATAAGTGTTTTATTGCAAGTCCTGTCACTCTGGGCTCAGCGCATTTTTTTCTTCCATCTAGGCAAAGTGTCTAGTTTTAAAAAATTAAGTAACGACCCCCCATACAAATTAAGGGGACATTTCAATACTGCTACCATTGAGTACCGTTGAGGTTGTTAGGAACACGTAAATTATACAATAAAAATACGTTACACCAACTAAAGATATGAAAAACAATGAGAAAGGTGCCGTTTGATTTGACCAGACGTTCCACGTGGCCGAGATTTTGTACTTACGGCCTTCGTCTGTGTCCTTTTGTATTGTTACGACATTACAGAACCATCTACGTGTTTCTCGAATGTTCCAGTTCAATCCGGCTGTAGTGTGTGTGCGTACGTGATTCTCAACGCGTTAGCTAGACTGTGAAGAAGTCGCGCGGCCGCGCATTTGTGCGAGGCCCTAGTCAATTACGTTCTTGACGCGCAGTATGGATGTTTCTGGATTTTCGGCGGGGTATAAATACAAACACTCAGCGACGCTCAGTTTCAGTTTCAGTTGCGATATATTCGAGTGCGGTTCGTAGTATGGTGGCGAAGTGTTATGTGTTTTATATGTGCGGGACAATTGTAATACAATTATATTTTATATTAGTTGACATTTTTATTCCGTGTGAACAATTTCTATTTGATTTGTTGTAAGAGACTGTCTTGTTGGTTACAAACTGTTTAATTGTGATAATTAAAGCTGGTGATTAGTGACGTAATCGGTGTCTTGTATTTTGTTTTCCTCTGTACCAAACGACGATCAGTAGACCGTCGTAACAATATGTTGTTTCAAGAAGCAAAGGATCACATTGTTTTGAAGAGACGATCGACAAAATCGTGTGGTGGAGGATAGACTTCAACTGTGGTAGGCTACCATAAACTAATAGAATTACAGATATGGGTATTAGTTACGGAGCCAAAAGAAACAAATTGCCATCAGGCAATTACACCCTCTCAAGCTAAAAAAACAGGAAAAAATAAAGGAATACTTAATGATGATCAGGAGGAAGAGCTACTAGACGATGATTCTTCAATGTTTTAAATGTGTGTTCCTCCTGTTTTCAGAAGATTTTTGTAGAAATATTTCATACTTTTCCGTCTTACTTATTTATCACGGGGATTTTAAAACTTTTCTGTCTGAGTCTGTTTCCATAATTTAATGGATTAAAAATGTATTAATTACTACAGATCCGAATTCAAATGTTCACACATTGCAAAAAAATAAATAGTCTCCGTTAAATTAGTTAGATGGTAGCCTACATAGTGTACATGGTAAAAATACAAGAATGATTCGCCTAGCAAATTGGGGGGGGGGATTTTCATCTCCCTTATTTGATTACAGTCCTTGCAACTGCTTGCAACCAACCGTCTTATGTTACTAGCGTCTAGCTGTACCTTTACCTATCCAGGATGTGTAAGACGCACAATGGTGGGAGGAACAACACCATCTCTGTATCTGCTGACGCTAGCGGCGTTTTGGCGCGCCTTGATGTCAACTTGGTTAAGCTATACACTATTGTTGTAAGCGTATCGTGCTGCTAAGTTGAAATAGGTTATATATTTATTAACTTAGAGACGTTTTAAATTCAAGTAATTCAAGATAAGGCGAGAGTAGGTTGCTTTTTTGTTATATGTTAATCAGTTAAATTTGTTTAAAGTGCAATTTTTGTTGTACTAAGTGTTGCACAATTACTGTATGTACCCTACTGATGGAAGCACTATGGAAAGCTACGCTGGATAGCAAATAACTGTATTGCAATGTTCTGCACATTAATGGAAAAATTACTACTAATAATGTCACGTTAACTAATGCAAGTAAACGAATAAAAAACGAGTAGTTCTAATAAACACTTTAGTCATATATAATTGTTTTTATAGTTCACTTAAGTTTTCCGTCAAAAGTAGAATTGATTGCTAAATAATTTCATTTTGTAACAATTATTTCGAATTGCTGTTAGGATGAAGTCTTTTCGGTAATTGTTTACGTAGATACTGAGGTTCACAAATTTACAGTTATCACAATTACCAAGATAATTTGAAATCATGTTACTCAATCTTTTATGATTAAATAAAATATTATAACCATATACTTAAATTGTAAAAAAAAAAAACAAGAGGACACTCGTAGGAACACCGCTAAACAAACAGAAAATAAGGTACGGCCTATAGATTAAGTTTACACAAAGTCTCACTGCTGACGTAGTTGTTAGGCTCCTTGATGGAGCGGCAGTGTTGTCCCCTGCTGTCACCCCCCCACCATTGTGCATCGTACACATCCTGGATAGGAAAACGTACAGCTAGACCCTAGTTCTTATGTTTTATATACACAGCGTATCGATTATTTCATCGTATCTCGCTAGTTTAAAACTCTAAATGAAACAAAAATTGTATCGATTCATAAATCCGTGAGTCCAATTATCAATTCTCCTGTTGTCGTTATTGTACCAAGGAATTTTCGTTCTGTAGTGCAGCCACAGAAAAAAATAGCAGATCGCAAAACATCTGTCGTAAGTCGTGGCGGAAGTAACATTTACAAAAGAATTTTTCGATCGAAAATCATTTGGTTCATAGTAGACTACAAACACGGTGCATACGTTGATAATGACGAACGTCGCGGATCCCATGCAGATTTACATAGACAATTATCAAACTTCAATATGCAAATTTTGTGGAAGTCAGAAGTTTATACACAAAGAACAACTTGCGTCAGTGTGATGGTGTTTCCCGGTTCCGTCCAGTGGACTTTTAGAGGGTTAGAAGCGGTTTCTGTTTATATAGTTTTTTTTTATATTTTTGGATTTCGTTGTCCATGACGTGTCCGTTGATTAACTAAATATAACTTTGTCACTACCGACTCGGAACATAAAGTTTTTTATGGGTAAAAACGTGAAAGTTTACCTTATAGCCTGAACCAGTTTTCGCTTATTATAAGCTACGTCAGAGGCTGCCACTGGTAGCGCTGTACGTCTTGTTCTTGGCGACGGCGTCGACTTTTGAAGGATCGATGTTGTGTGTGTGGAGTGTGATATGTTCGAATAATACGTGTGATTTGAAATGTGTCTATAGTTTAGGATGTCGTTTTCATGTGTTTTTGTGTGTTTGTGTATTTCCAATTGTTCAAGATTGTCTAGTTTTCGGCCTTTTGTGTGTACGTGTAGAATATCCATCTTGTTGTCGACGTTTGTGTATGTGTGGTTTGCTTCAATAAGGTGGTTTGCAAAGGTGGATTCTGTAGTGGAGTGTAGTGCCTTTGTGTGTTCAAGTGTTCAATGTATCTCTGTTTGAAGCAACGTCCTGTCTGGCCTATGTAGAATTTGTTGCAATCTGAGAAATTTAGTTTGTAAACACCAGATAGATCAATTTTTTTTTTGCTCTTTGTGAGTCTGTTTTTTTGATAGCGTGTGTTCTATTTTGTTTGTAGTTTTGTATGCGATTCTGTATCCTGCTTTTTTAAATTCGTGGACTATTTTTTCAGTTTGGTTATTGATGTATGTTAGTGTTATGAACTTGTTTTCTGTCTTTGTCTGTTGTTTGTTTTGTGTAGGAATTTATTGATTATTGTTCTGTTGTATCATTTGGTTTCTGCTAGATATTTTTGTAGTCTTTGTAGTTTTTAAAATACTACAAAGACGAACTAAACCCGTTAAAATAAGCTGTCGAAGCTTTTAATAAGCAAAAACTGGTTCAGGCTATAATTTTACATAGCCAACTGAACCAGTAAGTGTATAACTGACTTTTAAGTGAATAACTGATTCTTATAGTATTTTTAGTGCCGATTTCAAATATGTTAACAGTTTTTTCCTATATTACATGCACTTTGTACTTACCTAAAATCTACTTCTTTTGGATTTTCTGCTGTAATTTGCTATAGGTATCCCTCTTTAGATTCCAACAGTAGTCAGCTAGCATTTTTGGGTTCCATTTTCCATGGTAGCGTGTTTCCATAGTGGATATTTCCTGGTGAAAGCGTTCACCATGTTCGTCATTCACGGGGCCAAGATTGTTTGGGAAAAAATCCAAATGTGAATCTAAGAAATGAATTTTGAGTGACATTTTACATCCAAGTTCTCTGTAGTTTTGAAGAAGCTCAGTTATAAGTTCTCTGTAGTTATCCGCCTTATGGTTTCCCAGGAAGTTGTTAACCACATTTTGAAATGATTTCCATGCAGCAACCTCAAATTCATTCTAACTTTCTTCAAATGCAGGATCATTCATTAATTTTCTTATTTGTGGTCCAACAAATATACCTTCGTTAATCTTAGCATCACTTATATTAAGGAACTTGTTTTTTAGAAACTGAAATCCCCATTACGATCCATTGCTTTAACAAAATTTTTCACTAAACCGAGCTTAATGTGTAGTGGCGGAAGATAAACTTGTTCAGGTTTTACTAGTGCTTGACTTACAACATTCTTCTCTTCTACAGTCAGTGCCTCTCTCTTTGGCCACTGCTTTATTATGTAATGATTCTTCTTATCCCTGTCCTTGCTGTCCCATTCACACAAGAAGCAACAAAATTTAGTGTACCCAAGTTGCAATCCAAGTAAAAGTGCTATCACTTTCAGATCTCCATAAATATGCCATGAATATTTCTCATACTGAATCCTGCTCAATAAAAGTTTCATGTTTTTTATGACTCCTTCATGTGTGCAGCATAAGCTATGTAGCCTACCACGTTTATACCGCTGAGCCCCAAAATTAAACGTGACACACAATATACCACAATATCATAATATACTACAATAATATAACACAATATACCACAATAATCATAATATCCGCTACCACCTATAACACGCTACGAACATAAGGTACATCTAAAATACTCATAATAACTAACTTAAATATAAAGGAGAACGGTGCGTAAAAAAGGAGTCGGTACAACTAGCTAGTGAGCAGAATTAAGATGAGTTTATTTACTTCAAAAAAAATCAGCCCCTTAATTTTGCGTAATTACGGGTCAGCCAGCAAATAAAGATCAGTTACTGAACAATTAAATACTAAATAAGTTAAATACTGACTAAGTTAAATACTGAATAAGTTAAATACTGAATAAGTTAAGTACTGAATAAGTTAAATACTGAATAACATAAATACTGAATAAAGTTAAATTCTGAATAGATCGGTTACTAAATGCCGATTTACTGAGTAAATTGAATGCTGATTCAAATTAATTTAATTAAATCAGCTACATAAATCAATACTAGTTTACAATTTTAATTGTACGTAACACACATGCTATGATGTGTTGATGAATTTCTAACATTTCCTTATACTATAAAGTTCTTATAAAAGATATAAGTTCATGTCGCGCAAAGCGAGCAATTTACTTCATCTTCCTTTTTCAATAGTTGTCTGAAAACTGGGAACTGCTGCTGGATGTAATTAATGAAATAGATTGTTACTTGAAAGTGTGCGATGCGTTTACTAGCGTCGCTGGTCACGCCATGTGTGCGTCGGCCATAGGCGCGTGTTTCTGCGCTGTTCGCAGGTTGTGTCGCCGTAAGTAAAGTGATCAAATCTCTGGTGTTCCTGGCCCCGTTCGTGGAACCAAGCTTTACGCTTAGTAAATGAGGCTCCAAACTAAATACCGAACGGGCGTCGACGGGCAACTCTGCTCACTTCGCGATTAGACGGTCGACTGAAAATGAACTTGCCGGCAAACGCCTTAGTTAGTAAAGAAAAAGGGCAGGGATGACGTCAGGGAAACGAAGCGGTGAACGGAAGATTTTCCGCAGCGCGACTATTTAACTTATTTTATTTAAATTGGTATTAACCGTCTGTTGCATTCGGTAGGTATGTCGGATAACTGCAACAGCTAAAGGGATTGATGGGTATTTATTTCCAGTGTGAAGTAGGACTGCTTTCAAACTAAGCTTTGAAGAGTCTATAAATAGACGCCATTCTTCAGGAAGGTGCATATGTCCCAAAGGTTCCAGTAAAGAATCCACGTCATTGCAATACACTAAGTCCTCGTACTGGGAGAAGAAATGTTCAAATTCAGACTGCCTGTCACGGAAAACACTTATTTTAGTATTCTGCTGTAAAAGATTCCATCCTTTCAATCTTGATGCCAGTATTTCTGCTTGAGTCTTTGATAAATTTAGATCACGAACGAGGTCATTTAATTCTGACTGATTAAAAAAGCATCTCAGCGGTCGGGGGACCCCCGTCAGGAACGAAGTTCCTTACGCTTTTTCTTCAACTCCGAATGTAATTCGATATGGGGATTTAGATTGTTTGTATTTGTATATTTTCGTCACGTAAGGAAAAAGCGTTATGCCCCCTCCATGCGACTTTCTCTCTCTCTCTCTCTCTCTCTCTCTCTCTCTCTCTCTCTCTCTCTCTCTCTCTCTCTCTCTCTCTCTCTCTCTCTCTCTCTCTCTCTCTCTCTCTCTCTCTCTCTGTAATCTGTATATTTTATTTTTTATTTTCTATCATTTTTTCAATGCAAATAATGTAAAGTAAGGAATCAAATCAAAAAGTTTCATTTAATATTTTAGGAAAAATATTCATTTATTAAAAATTAGATATAAAATAGTGAATTATAAATTATATAAAAAAAAATACTAAATTAAAAAAAAATTTTTTAATCTTATCATCATATTGTATCATGGTAATTATTGGCTTATGGTAACTATAATAAGATACATATGTTTGAGATTCAATTTTGTCTAAGTATCTCGAAAAAACAGCATCAACTGTAGTACAGTATTTTGTTGTAAACTGCGCTGGATCATTATTAATACTCGAATCAAATGTATTTGATAAAAAGGATGTGAGTTCTTCAAATTTTTCTTTATTATTGAAGTTAACGTTGAAGTCTCCAGCCAATATGAGTGGAAGTTTATGAAAATTTTGTTTAAGTAATTTAGAACCTCCCTCAGTATATTCTAACAACGATCGATGAATAAATAATGTAATATCCTCAATCTTTTGATTTGGGGATATATAAATAGCTACAATAACTACTTCAACATCGTTTCCTATGTTACAAACAACTGAACAAATGTCACCAACTGATGAATGCCTAGTACTCAAATCACTAATGTTTGACAAAATCATTCTCATATTTTCTGTACAAATGTGGACGGTATCTTCAGAGTTATGGTATATTGCGACTCCACCTGCACGAACATTGTCTCGTTTATAATGAGAAATGCAATTGAATTTAGGATGAACAATTTCTTCTTCATTTCTCATCCACGTTTCAGAAAGTAATAGTAGATTCGAATTTTGAGTAACTGGATCCATGAAA
This sequence comes from Magicicada septendecula, assembly GCA_034769895.1. NCBI lineage: Eukaryota > Metazoa > Arthropoda > Insecta > Hemiptera > Cicadidae > Magicicada > Magicicada septendecula. The sequence goes on along the minus strand of CM068376.1, from coordinate 7,185,539 downwards.
TCTAAGGTATGATTTTTTAAACTTTGGCAGTTAAAAATGAATAATGAAAGACCTCTTCTTTTACAAATCATATCCAAGATAATTTGCGTTCTGCTCTGCAATGTGTTTAAAGATAATCTTTGAAATTCTTGCAGCAATTTCTCTGTTGATCTAGCTTGCTTTCGATTATGATAAAACTTAAATTTCGTTGGATCATCTTGAGGTGTTACAATATACAAATTTTCGATATTTGTTACACGAGATAACGCAACGTAAACAAGTTCTTGCGAATGATCTTTGCTGTACTCGTAAACAATTTCACTAAAAGTTCCACCCTGCGATTTATGTATGGTCATAGCGCAAGCTGCAATTAAAGGAAAATGCTTTCGAGTAGCAATAATTTTCTTATCTGATGTCAATGGAATGTTCGCAGATCGTAGTTCAATAGGCACAGCAAGATTACTAACTCCACTTTGTACAGCTAATTGAGCAGCTTTTTTCCTTTTCTTCCGACCAATTTTTGTTGAACCACAAACCTCCAACCAAACTCTAACTACAATGTTGTTTGTATCAAGATCTAAATGCACTAATTTTCCAGTTGAACCATTACATAAGCCATCTGACACATTAATATTTGTTGTAATTAGATAAAACATGCCTTTTACAAAAGTAATTTCGTATGGTAAACCACCAGTATCGATAACTGACTTTTTATGTAACTTTACTCTAAAATTAGCATCTTGTTCATGATTTTTAAATCCTGTAATTGAATCAGTAGCTGTAGAGATAATTTTGTCTTCAAATTGTTGTAGAACGTGATTGTTGTAGGCGTTTACATGCTCATTTTTGAAAAATAGGCGAATCCCATTAGGGCACAATCATTGAGTATCGGCTTTTGTAAAAAACCTTGATTCTATCAACTCAATTTCATGTTGTTCTAATGATTCACCATTGCCTACTTTAGTTAGTAAATTAGAAAATGCAACATTAGCCTGTCTCAAGACTTGGTTGAGTTGATAAAATTTAAGTTTCCGCCAAAGATGGGGTCCAACCATATGTGTTCTAATAGGCCTATATATTGGTGTTGCTCGTACCGGTGGTAGCTGCCGTAAATCTCCAATAAACATAATATCTATACCACCAAATTCATCCTTATGATTATTGGTTATTTGTTTTAAACGTAAGTCAATTTTCACTAAAAGCTCTGCACTGATCATACTTATTTCATCGATGATTAATACTTTTACATATCTAAAAAGAGATCTATACAAATGTGCGATTTCAGATGACACAGGCAATAGTTTTGAAATTGAAATTCTAAGTGCAGTATGAATTGTTGTACCATCAATTGCCACAGCAGCTTTACCAGTGGAGGCGCAAGTTATATAAGCATTGCAATAGCCGTCTGTATCAGTAAATCTATTATACATTTCCATTATGAGTTTAATGACGAAAGTTTTACCAGCGCCTGCTGGACCAGTGAAAAAAATTTGAAAAGGTGCTAGATCTGGAGTTTGTAAATGATAAATAATATGCATCAATAATTCTTTTTGTTTTTCGTTAGCCATTCTCATGAACTCGTAGAATTGATGCCTGTCCATCAAATTCTCTTTTTTTTTGCAATAGCACCAAGTTTGCTGAGAGTTGCATTTTGTATATCAGCATTAACAACGGAATGTGGGTCACGCTCTGACATCTCGTAAGGATCATTTTCAAAAATTATATTGGCATGGCCTTCTAATTCCTCATCTTCGTTTTCATCATTATCTCTACATAATTGTCGGCAAATTTTTAGCTTTTTTTGTATGTCTAAATTTAATTCGAATTCTTTTCTGCGTTCTACAATTAAATCTTTGTTATTTTCATATATTTCTATGAATTTATTATCAGCTAGAATATCATTATCTTCACTTCTAAAAGGAATATGTAATAAAACCATCTCTCGTCTATAATCATTAAAGTTATCAGCCATATCGTAATTACGGTATCTTATAATTTTTGGAGTGTCCCTTTCAGTATATACTCCTTTATTATTGATATAATATTTTGCAACGAACTGTGCTAGCGTAACATTATTTAATTCCTCGGGTCTTTTTCATACTTATAAAACCAATTTTCTTTCCATATGTCTGTACAATCATCACCCAGTTCATTTAATTCTTTTAAACTTTTCCTTATTCTTTGGCGTTCTGAGGGATATATGGTTGGTATATAAACGGTAGCTGTTGATGATTTGGCCATAGGTTCTCGTAACAAAAACCACGCAGCTTCTTGCGCCGACATTTCTACAGAATGAAGAACATCAATACTCATTTTTTTTTTGTAATATCAGCAATATCAAATTCTGGATTTTCGTCCATTATCTGAATAATTTGTCGTTGTAAATTGCTAATTCCTCTATTGTGTTTGTTAACATATTCAACAACGTAAGCAGCACAAGCATACTCATCTTGAATGATTTGAAAATCCATGTTTGACTTCAAATGATATAATACAAATGGATTAAATGAATTATGCCATTTTTCTGAAGGTTTTCTGCGATAGAATAACTTTGGGCGGTTGATTCCAGCACGAATAATATTATAATAATGTTCATCTGAAGCAATATTATTGTGAGTATAAAAATGATGAAAATCTGTATACTCAAAATTTTCCAAGTTTGTTCTAATCAATTGATAATGTTTTTTATATTCTTTTAAATTTTGTTCTGAAAAATCAGAATCAGTATCTTTCGTAGGTAACAATGTTATTGTGTATCGAGATGGCATGAAAGGTGCACCAAATCGACAGTTATCTTTTTTATTAGGATCCATTTTTTTATAGCAGGTGAAAGTGTGCTTATGAGTTTGCAGTTTAATATTTCCAGATGCATCTGCCTCAGATACGGAAACTAACTCGTCGATCATTTGAATGACGTCTTTGTCGTTACTTAATAAATTTTTTGGTTCATTATCCAACCATAAAAGAATATGAGCATGAGGGCTGCCACGATGTTGAAATTCTATTCTCTTGAAATAATGAATCACTCGATATTTTCCAAATGGACTTTTTTTCTTATATTGCAAAATTTTCAACAAACAATTAACTAGTTTATTAAAGTAAATAGCACAAGTAACTGAATCTTCATTAACTAGTTTGGCTTTGTGAACGTAATTCATGTTTGATATAAACTCATCAGATACGTCCATCTCATTATTTTTTAATTTATACAATAATTTTACTAAATTTATCCAACCAGTTTCATTTGCACTGAGCGTCATAAAAGCAGTTGGTGCTCCTAATTGCCTAATCATTGCAAAAAGATCTTTTTTACGATCAGCCCAATACCAAGCGGAATTCGGTATACACCGAAGAAAAGCAAGATTAGTTTCTAAACAGTGATTAATATAATTTTCAGACTGTATCTGCTCTTTAGTTATTGTAGTGTTATAACCAAAATGTTTGAAAGCAATAGTGACGCTTTGACTAACCCTTACTCTCCTAATTTTTGCAGCCAAATATAAAAGATGTTGTGGGTCAGGACCGCGTCGATCAGTACGTCGCAGTTCACTGGTAGCTTGCATAAATGGAGTAACAGTAATTTCTTCTCTGTAATTTCTAAACTGACCACCGTATATTGTTGGAAATGAAAGCTCTTCGGCATATTCATCGAATAAAATACTAAGAGGAGAGCTCTGTTCGCCAGGTGCTATATGCAAAATCTTATCTTCATTCCACAAAAGAGTTTGTTGTTGAGCAGTTAGGTTATCTTCAATAGGCACATGTTCACTAATACCATCAATTACCAACTGCGGAGCTACTTGATCACGATTTAAAAATGCATCATCAATTTCTATTTTGTGGTGAATATAAAGCGGCGTTTGAACTAAGTATTTTAACCATTCTTTAATATTGTTCTTGTTAATGAGGCCATGAACATAACTAGTCTTATAAATTAATTTTTTTTTAATGTGCACATAAAAGCAATGGTCATCTTCAATATTTCTAGCCAATTTTTTTACCATGGTATTGACTTCCACTGGAACATTGATAATTTGACCATAAATACCATACTGACCATGAACATGCCTAAGTCTTCTTATTTGCATAAAAGGAATTCTCGGTGAAATGAGCCGTTGCTCGATAAGATTTAATGTTGGCAAGTAAGATGGAATCGTTGGATATTTGAAACCATTATAAGTCGACAGTATTGGAATTTTCTTTTTATCTAAAGATACTTTACACGTAGAACAAACGTCAATACTCGAACTGGATTCATAATTCGGTATTATTGTTTGTAGAAGGTTTTTGTCTACGTTAGAAGCTTTTTTTAAATCGCTTTTCCACCATAGCCTGTCGCAAACTGCACAAGTATGACCAAATGTATTATTTTGAAATTGATGATAGAATTCTAGATGAGCATGACTGTGTTTATAATAATCCGTGTAAGTTGAATTCGTAACATTCGATCTTTCAATTTCCATATCAATTACATCATTTTCAAAATGAACCGGAGTACTTTGTTCAAAGTGAATTTCATCAGATGATTTATGAGAAAGACAATCTTCATTTTGCTGAAAGTCTATTCTGTTGTCCGGAACTATTTCTTGAACTACGATGTACGGTGTAAAATGTGTATCACGGAGATGAAGATGTAAAAAATTTATTGAATTATTTACTTTAAAATAACAGAAACGAACAACTTCTCTTTTTGCATTATTATTGAAAAAATAAGGAAAGTGCACGCATATGTTTTGATTGTTTGTTCTGGAAAATATGAATAAACAATCTATATCTCCATATTCAAACTCACTACTAAGTATTCTTCTTGCACTAGTTGGATTTTGACAAGCATTCAAGTAGGGTGAATCATAAAGTTGCTGTCGAAGAACTGATGCAGATATTTGAAGATGTAAAATTCTTATGAGAGATGAAAATAGGCAGTTACCGTCGCCAGCAATGTTTGTTTCATGATGCAACAAGGCGTTTGGCATTGAACATTCATCATGTTCCTCGTATGGGGCTTGAAATGATTGAAAACTTGGACTTATTACTTACTGAGCTTCGTTATTCATTGATGGTTGAATTTGATTTGTCTGCATTTGAAACTGACTAAAGATTAATTCTTCACAGTTTGTATCATGACGATGACCAGTTTCTTTCTTATTTTCGAGTAATAAGGTCGGTAATGAATCTTCTTTCGATGATAGTAAAGAGTCAAGTTCAGCACGTTGCTTTTTTGATTTTAATTTATCTCTATACCTTTTAGCGCGTTTAGCATTAATTTTTTTTCTGAAAAATACGAAATTAAAAATTAATGTAATTTTTATATTGTTATTAGTTAAAACAGAAATAGAAAAGCAAATATAATTGTTGCTTATTCTCATGCGAAAGATATATCATACCTGGCAAGATTCAAATTTTCACTTTGTTGTATCTTTTTTTGATTCTGCCGGAATTGTTGTTGGCGTTGAGCGTTTGTTTTTGGTATTTTTTCGCACTCTGAAGTTGTTTTTCGATTTTTTTTTTCTTTCGATACTCTTTTTGACGCTGAGCATATGATTTCACTATTGTCTCTCTGAAATGTATGTAAATAGTAAATAGTAAACACTTGAATCACATTAAACGTATGTAAACCGTAAATACTTGTATCAAGTTATACAATTTTAGTAACTTACTTTTCTAAGTTTGTATTACACATACTCGCTGCAGTTTCCATTTCTCGAATCTTCATTGCAAAATTGCAATAATGAGACAATATAACTCACGTATGATTTAAAACAAAAACAAATAACGAATAAGTTTTAACGAAATTTCCACGCGTTCAGTATTGAGGTTATACAACCGGCCGCGCACGATGCTTGTCTGCTCGAATCTCGATACTCGCACGCACACACACACTCTTATATAATAGAGAGAGAGAGAGAGAGAGAGAGAGAGAGAGAGAGAGAGAGAGAGAGAGAAAGTCGCATCGAGGGGGCATAACGCTTTTTCGTTACGTGACGATTTCTACCAGTCAACTCCTACCGCAAGCCCCTTTAAGGAACTTCGTTCCAATTAAGTGAGGTTTAGTATATGTATTTTCCAAAAAATCTGGGTTTCTTCTTTCTTCATCACCTGATAAGTCTACACAAGGTTCAACATCAGTAACAACTTCATCTTCGTCTAAGTTCCATGTTTTTGGTGGTACTGGAATTGGAAGCTCTGGACTGTGTGGCACTGGCCTTATAGCAGAGGGAATATCGGGATATTTAACATTACGTCTAGTATTAGCTGTTATTCCAGATGTTTTTGTTATACAAAAATAACAGTCCGTGGTGTGATCCTTCAGTTCTCTCCAAACCACTGGAACTGCAAATGGCATGTGACGAGATCCATTTAGCCAACCAGTCAACTGCGTTACACATGAAGCACATCAAATATGAGGAGCCCCTGATTACCTAATTTACATCCAAAATACAGTTCTATGACTTTGTTATCAATGCAGTTATATTTCTTCTCTGAGACTTCAACGTTACCTTAAAGAAATAATAAAGACATACAACATCGTATACTTATATTGTTGTAACGCCCGGGGCTGGGGCCTCACAAAGTGAAAGCACCAGTCGTGCGGACAGGATAGCTGTGGGAATGGCTCGTTATTAAATAAGGCATTTATTAATTAAGGCATACTTAGATTAATAATATTTCTTTAATTCATTAGAGTAACTACGTTCGTTAACAAGTTTTATCTTGATGAACAAATGACAATACAAATTAACAAAATAACAATAATTGAAGTGACATACTCTCGTTACAATAATTCTATTGAGTGTTTTCATTAAGACAACGTTATATAAAAAAAAAATTCTTTATATACTGACTATTCTTTATTAAAACATTATAAAAGCTTTACTAACCCTATTTCTGAATTTGGTACGTTACCACTTTAAATTAGGCATAAATGATTAAGATGTCAATTATACATATTCCTTAACAAATTATAACACTATTGAGCACTTCTGAGTATAAATAATTCATTATCCAAAATCGATTAATGCGTTAGGTTTGAACTAAGTAAAACAAAACAAAGTTGTAATTACGCTTTTGATGTGGCTCCATCGTAGACAGAAGATGCACATCTACGATGTACGGAGAGTGCGCAAGAACGCCAAAAAGTGAACAAGTGAACAAAATAGAGTGTGTACTTCCCAGTGCTCTCGTCAGTTTTGTACCCTGCGTGACGCAAAAAGTCTCTATGAGTTAACGCCCAAAATTCAGCCAATCACAACTGGACTCTGCACGTGTCTCGAAACTTATCAGGTCACACGAGAGGACAATTTGACATTGATTTTTGTGAACCAAAGCGGAATTCGTTCGCGAACACTGACAAGTAAACAATTCTTAGCTTCCCTGGTTGATAACTCGCTACACGTGCCACGATAAAAAATGGTCAGCACACTTCCTCACAATCGCTCAGTTTGTTCCTTAAAATAATTCTTAAGATAAAATAAAATAATTCATTGAGTAGTTTGAGTATGAGTAGAATCCTCGTTTACAAATATATATAAAATCATCACGTGGAATGTGCTGGGCACAATAACATAATATCTTCAATGTGTAAACTCAGGTCGATCTTCTACAACCACTATAGCAGGAATGTCCACATCAATCTAAGATGTTGCTAATCTCAGTAAGTGAAGCATAAAACTATCTGTGAAGCGACTTCTGCTGTGGCTCTTGATTAACCTCGCTGTAGAGAACACGGTTTCAGGTCCAAACGGCGACGTCATTTTCTGTCCAAAACTTCGCAGATTTGGGAACGTTCACTAGGTAGCAGCTTAAAACTCTGGCCACTTTTCTTGCCTAGTCTGCAGGCTTCTAATTCGAAATTGAATGTCGGATCAGTGACAGTACCGAGATGATTGTTAAGTACCTTGACACTATATTTCAGCATTTCAAATTCTTTCGATCTTATGTTAAACCTGTCTATCATTTCATAGCTCTATATGTTAACCGGACTAACATGAAATGCAGTCTACCCAGGGGCCGGAATGCTTGTAGTCAGGTACTGGAACATTGTGCTGGTTGATCCTGGTGGAGGATACAGGCTTTATGCGTGTAATAATCGTGACAGTTTGAGGGTACATGATAATATTATATTCGGCTTTGTTAACGTCACTTTCCGGGAAGTTTTGCAGCCACGCCGCTGGTGGTTAATACGATTATGAGTCGCAAGAAAAATGTTTATGAGTGTTATGTGTTGGTGGTCTCTCTTGTTCCCACGAGGCAGACCGAGCGACCACCTAATAAACGGTGGAGGGAAATTTTTTTGGTGGTAGAAACGGCGGTGGGAAATCCGTATTCCATATTGGAAGCTGAGCGAATCATGGGGAAATATGGGGCACTTTACAAACGAAAGTAGCTAAACGGTGGATTAGTTCCGGAGGAGTCTTGCAACAGTTCCATACTGATAGACACAAGAAAAACAATACTACAATTTACAGGCATAATAAATACTATTGTCAAGGGGACGAAAAAAACATAATAAACCACTAGTAAAGGAATATATTGACTGGTGATTCATGTAAGTCTACCTTTTCCTGTGAAACCGCAAGGCGATTCGGAAACGGCATACGAATACAAGGAACTGTCTGGTGAACTCTGTTACCGGAATAGCCAGATTTTTTGAAACGCCAGACGTTTCGGCTGACCGACGGGGACGGTGGGCATCTTCAGTAGAGCAATAACGAGGTACTACAGCCCGCTAAAGGAAAAACTGAGATTAAAGTGAAACTAGAAGCACGCTTCTCTACAAAATTTCTGTTGAGGCTCTTGAAGTTATTTATAGACGTTTGCTTCTGGTTTCACATTTATATCAGTTTTTCCTTTAACGGGCTTTACTACCTTGCTTCCGCTCCACTGAAGACGGTCGCTCTTTGTGCTGCTTAAACGTCTGACGTTTCAGAAAATTTGAATAATGGACCATGGCCTATTAGCACGGTTAACATGTATAGCTGTGACATTTTGCTTTCACTTATCAGTAATGATTTCTTGAACATTTACATAAAGTTTTCCGGCGGTCTCGGTCATTGCGACGAAACAACGTTTTTACGTTTTCTTACTTTGTCAATTGCGCCCCGTACTTTCGCTTACTGACCGAATCTGTCATTTAGAAACGTTGTTATTCTGAATTTCGATGACATTAAAATTCCGATGTAACTTTTTATTTGTGTGAGTAACCTCTTTCTTCCAATATTTTTGTTACATTATGTTATGTCAAGTTAGGTTAGGTTAGGTCAGGTTATGCCAGGCTAGGTTAGGTTAGGTTAGATTAGATTAGGTTAGGGAAGGAATTAATATAATTATAACGGTAATGTCTGTATTATTATAATAACAACATGAAAATACAATTGATCGCAACTGACCGGGTTCGTATTTCTTCCTCGGTCGCAATTGACCGGGTTTTACACGATTGTGTCGCAGCTGACCACGGTCCATTTCCGGTGGTCCATTTATTTTTTCAAAAGGACATTTGAAAATTTTTAAATACATTTTGAACTAGTTATTTCAAAGTAATTAAAGTAATGCAGCTTTTAAAAAGTAAATAGGTTAATTATTAAGTTTTTTAGCAAACATCATTTTTGAAGAATGGACTAGTTCAGTTAGAAGTCACTGAACTAGTCCATTCTTCAAAAATGATGATTGCTGAAAAATTTAATAATTAATCTATTTACTTTTTAAAAGCTGCATTACTTTAATTACTTTGAAATAACTAGTTTAAAATTTATTTCAGGATTTTCTAATTTCCTTTTGAAAAGACAAATGGACCGTTATTAAATAAATTTTAAACTAGTTATTTTGTAGTAATTAAAGTAATGAAGCTTTTAATAAGTAAATCTATTAATTATTAAATTGGTTTCCCAGATAAGGTCGGGGGCCGCTAGTTAGAAGTCACTGAACTAGTCCATTCTTCAAAAATGATGATTGCTCAACGGTGATCTGGTTCGGCCTGCAATCTTTGGTACTTGTAGAGCTTTTGGTTATTTGTGTGTGGTAGCGTGTGTACTACACGGCAGCATCCGAACCTACATACACCCACCCACCCACCCACCCACACACACACACACACACACACACACACACACACACACACACACACACACACACACACACACACATGTCAGTTTCATAATCGATTTCGTACTGTTTTCCCGTAGTCTGGTAAATAAATAGGGTTAACTTCTGACCTCCGTGATTTGACGCCACGCACTTTCAGATTTTGCTACAGTACTAATGTTGTTACTGCCCCCCCCCCCACCACCACAAGACCATGTCTCCGTATTTATAGCCCCCAGGGGCACGCCGACCGTAACTCGGTTTTGTTCCCGTGGGAGTGAGAGACACTTCCTGCCAAGTGCGGCAACATTTGTTGCGTCAGTTGTGCAAGTGATTAGGTAAAACAAAATACAGGAGTAAACGCCGACCATGAAGTGATATTTACAAAATAATATGACGTTCATTTCTAACTTAAATATTATAAATACGGCGTATTGTTATGATCTAAAAAGAATTTATTAAAAAATGAATGGAGGATGAATGAATAAAACCTTATTTATGTAAGTTTTACTTTCAATTTGCAAAAGTATGAAGGAAACAATAAAATATGTCAGAAGCGCCAACCTAAAACAACGCAGTCTAAAACTAAGGACACTTGAAGGCTTAACTACGTCTCATATAGGTCTGATATTTTTTGATAACCTTTACTCGACGATCTTTTCTGTCGCATTATCAACGATCGACATTTGCAAAACCTTCTTTCCTTACATTCAACTACAAACATCTGTAGAATTAAATACAATTTACAATTATTTTACCCGTGCGCACGTGCCTAAATTTGCAGATTGGAAGCCAAAAGACCTCGTCACAACAAAGCGAACAAAATTCGCTGTAGAGTACGACAAAGTAATAATGCCGCGCGCGCGCGCGTGTGTGTGTTGGATGGTTGGCAGTTAGTCAAACTCGCGGCCTGCGCTTCGGTTCATAAAATTTTTATAGGTTTTCTTTTTTTTTAACGAAATACTTCCACGGTTACGTGGTTGAGAAAGCAGCTTTCTGACATCGAAGGACCAAAGGAGGTATTAATGTAAATGTAAAAGCTGTTGGTTTGTTCTAAAAATTCGGTTAATTTTTTTGTGCGTACGTGGACGCGCGAGAGCGTGCCTTTCATTTTACAATTTCATAAAACTCCGCACTGATCTAACAACGGATGTTTGGTTATTCCAAGGAAAGTTCTACAAACCAACTGCAATCAATGGGAATCGATTTTTATCTTGCATCAGTTTGGTTAAGTTGTTGAATATTTCTGTATACTGTTTCCGTTCTTAGTTCAATCCTGATATAAACAAACAGGCGTGGCACATTTGAAACGCTATTTGCTGCTTGAATTAGAGGCGTGTCATTCTGACAGAAGCAGTACACATAGGGTACATGTAATGTTGATACTGTATAAACACATGTAAATTGTAATAATTTTTCCTGACCAAAGTAAAATTTGTGTGACTGTGTCAAGCCGACAGAGAAATATATTATATCACCAGTTGATGCCTTCTTTTATTAACCGTTTAAAAATCGCAAAAAACAAATACTAAAGTTTATTTAAACGAAAATAGAAGCTGTTATAATTACCAGTGTCCTCTATATTATCCGTTGTTGTCAAAGGGCAATCCAATCCCTTCCATATCTGTGGCGGAACTTTTATCATCACTTGAATTAGCATTATTATTGATAAGACTGTCCTCAACGACGTAGGTAATGTGGGCCAGTTCCCAGAGCGTATCTTCCTCCTTGAGTGTATGTTCAATATAATGACGGCACTTGTCCTCTGTTGTTTCGTTTACCTCCTTCTCTATCAGTTGTTTTATATCAGGCATCTCATATATGTTGTGTTGTGACGGGCAACATATCCTTTCAACTGGCTGCATATTAATTCAATAGAATTTAGAATAAGGAGGAAGTCTCAAAACGACATGCCCCGATTTAAGTGGTACAATAACTCTCACATGACTATACAGACATCCTGTACATGCGCGTAATACATGACTGTGTGAACAGCGTCAACGCCCCTGACCATTAGCACTTCAGATTTGCCACGTGGATTTGTTTACATCATGATTGAACTAAGAACGGAAATAGTATACGTCTTCAACACAGTGGCAATGTGGACTCAAAACAGTAATCTCATCTTACTGACGTTGCATTCTGATAGGTGCATCGTGACAGTGTCGGGATGGGAAGTGACCCGCAATTAAGAACACATTATTATATCAAAGGCTGGCGACTGGCTAAGGTAAGTATTAATCTGTTAGAAGACGTCACTGTGCACCAATTATCCCCACATTGCCAGACACAATTCTCTTCCTGTAAAAACGTTGACTCAGTATGTGGAATTTTTATATTTTTCCCTGCCTAAGGAATGTATATTTTGTAAATAATCAACTTATATAATGTATGAATGCCACAGCTTAGCTTAGTGTGCAAATATTTATTTTTCTCAAGACCTTCGTTCATTCTTTCGTTTAATTTCAACTATTTTATTCAACTATTATCTTTGATACCGGCGGCTCAGTATACCAGTGGATATGGCACCTGGCTACTAATCTAGAGGTCCCGAGTTCGATTCCCGGGCCCGCACCATAAAATCAAGGTGCGTTTTTTAGCCCCCAGATCGACTCAGCCTGTTGAAAATGAGTACCTGGGATAACATCCTGGGGATAATAATGGTGACTGAAGCGTACACTGCCTTCCTTGTATGCCGTACGGCTCGCATAAGGCAGCCTATCCTGCCTGACTCCTAAGCTGCTTCGGTGGTACACATGGGAGCCATTATTATTATTATCATTTATATCAAATAACTAATTACGTACTTCTTCTTCTTCTTTAACTTCTTTGTTAGGACTCTGTCCTGTTCTATAACAACTGTCTAACGTACTGTCACTCCACCTCTTCCTTGGCCGACCAATGCTCGTCTTGGTGTTTGGTTGGCTATCTCGTGCCTTTTCACTAGTCTTGTGTCATCCATTCTTGATATGTGTTCATTCCATATCCTCATTCTTTCCGCAATCCAAGAATTAATATCTGTTACACTACACGTTTCTCTTATAGGCCTACTATTGTTTGGCAACATGTCGCACCTTGTCTTTCCTAGTGCCCTCCGTAATATAGTCATTTCTATTGTTTATTGCTGTATCTGGCTTGGTCTCTGACGCATACGATATTACTGGACGTATTGTGCTTTCGCAAACCCAAGTTTTTGCTTCTTGTGTAAGGTATTTATTATTCCACATATGCATTCACGCATCCAATAATTCTTCTTACTTTCATCAGTTGATGTTCTATTTCTTCACCTGCCCTATTGTTATTTGTAAGCCTTGTTCCCAAGTAGTCTATCTGCATTACTTATTCTATTATTCTGTCATTACACAAGCTTACACCTTAGTGAGTCACGTGAAATTGTATTTGATTTTGTTTTCTCCTCCGCTACTTTCATGTTATATTTCTGGCATGCTTTGTTAAAATTTTACACAAGTCTGTGTAAGTCATTTTCATTTTCCGCTATTAGTATAACGGCGTCTGCATAACTTATAATATTAAACACCCATCTTATATCTACCCATCCTATATCCTCTCATATGCTTTACCTCCTTAATAATTAATACATAACTACATTATAGAGTATGGGACTTAGGGAATCCCCCTGCTTGATCCCTTTTGTTACAGGTATATTAACTGATAACTCGCAAATGGTTTTTACTCTCATTGAAGTGTTCGTGTAGATCTCTTTTATTAGCTTTGTGATGTCGATTGGGACTTCTCGTTGTGGTAAAATCTTTTAACACGTCCGACACTCGGACCCTATCAGATGCCTCCTCGAGATCTAACAGACACATTTCGGAACTCAATAGGCTAATTATGTAATCAATTACAGCCTCTAAATAACGCATTTTAAGTTAAAAAATATATAATATTGTTACACCATTACGGAACCTTTGTGACGATTTAAATTGTGACATTTACAGAATAAAAAAAAAATTTAATTAATTAAGGTTGCGTACAATTAACCATTTAAATCTCACAATAATAATAATAAAAACATGTAGGTACTAAGTGTGAATGGAAGAAGTAATTAATAAGGGCAAAGTATCCATAAAGAAAAGGCATATTGTAAATAATTATTATGTTCGTATTTAACCCTTTGCTTGCTATCAAGCGCCTACCTGTTGATACCGGACTCGACATGTTTTCCGAGTCTACTGTAATTAAAAATAATAGAGTAAACTAATGTTAATAATTAAAGTATCTGTAGACACAGATAGTAACTAAAACAATTAATTTAAATGATGTATTTTCATCTAGCGATAGTCAGTATAAATAAAAAAGTTTATTTAAAGAGAAACAGGAACTATATATGCTCGCGGAATAAACACCCCACTCTCTCTTGTCATGTACAAGGGTAGCGGACGAAAAATCGCTCTCTTGCGATGACGACGCCCAGCAGTGCAGAGGCACGAGCAAAATGCTCTGTTCAAAAGTTATATAATTTGTTGTTAGTGTGGATTAATTAATTATTATTTTGTATTTTACTAACTGTTACAAAAAGTGTAACATGTAGCGTTAACAAAAAGAAAATTCCAAAAACTTTGTAACAAGAAGAAAGATGTAACTACAAACGACGAGTGTTAATAAAGAAAAAACGATGACTGCAATCTTCACCGACGGACGAATCTTTTCAACATCTGACCTGTGGTCATGGACCATCTAAATGAGAACTCTAGTATACCCTACCGATGATGCAGTTCGAGACATCTGAGAATCGACGAGTATCGGTGTAGAAGACTCTACCTATCCTGCAGACGTATTAAGCCATGAACAACAGAGACCAGACCAAGACGAGGACGACGTTTTAGGACTCCCAAGACGGAACCACATGGAGGCGATTACTACATCCAAAAAATAGAGGTGACTCGATAGCACGTCTATCGAGGAATAATGATAATATTTTTTGTAACACAATACTCTATTTAAGAGACTTTCAGAGACGATTGATTTTATAAGAATATAAAAACTTAAATTTGAGAATTTAATTGTAACTATTCAATATCATTCAATTGTAACAGTTTAGATATTAACGTAACGTAGTGTTATTAATACCATTCTTCTAATGGAATACATATAAAGCAAAAAGGTAAAAGTCTTGCAAGATAAAATTTTGAATTAAATATAATTAAAAGATTAGAGACTAAATACCAATGGTTACCCGGATCCGGGGGTATAGCTAGATAAATTTGTTGTGATCCCATATTTTAAATAAAGCATTTAACTTAATTTTAATAATTTAATTAATAATGTCATGGGATCTGTTCTTTGGAGTAAATGTTATATTTCAAATGTTTAATAAAGCAAGTCTTCTTGTTACACACATATACTGAGTATATAAATCAACAGTTTCACCTTCCCTGATTCCTTGTATGTCTTACTGTGTGTTGTTATGATTTAAATTTCAGCTCGTCTCGAATAAGGCAGCCTGAAATAATTGGCAGAACCAATTATTTTGGGTTCCCTCCGTTATAACTCTAAAGAAGAGGTTATACCTTCTACATGTTTCTCGGCTATCCCAGCAGAACCAGTTGTAATGTTGTGTGCACACGTGTTTCTACACGAGAGTGTTCCAGACTCACCGGTCCGCGCCCGCTGTGTTCAAGGCCGTTATCAATACGCTCTAGTGTTGTCGCCTATTATGGATTATTATGGAATCTCAGCGGGGTATAAATATAGGTATTCAGCGGTGCTTAGTTCAGTTTGAGTGGCGATTTATTCCAGTGAGTTTCGGAGTATTGTGGCGAAGTGTTATGTGTTTTATAATTATGCGGGACTCTATTAGTTGACATTATCACTGCGTGTGGACAGATTATTTTGAATTATTGTACGAGTACAATGTTGTTAAATAACTTATTGATTATAAACTATACTTGTGATAATTAAAGCTGATTATTAGTGACTCCATTGGTGTCTTGTATTTTGTTTTCCACTGTACCATACGACGATCAGTTAGACCGTTGTAACAATATATTTCTATATAATATAATATATATACATACATAACTTTTGGTTAATCACGTCAGTCGTCTATGTGGCCCGCATATATATTTTACAAGAAAAAATATTGTTACCCAGGTCCCTATATTCCTCTATAACAAATTTCGTTATCTTCCTAACATCATTAACCTGTTTCTTGTTCATACACACTGTGCTGTCATACGGTTTATCAGATGGTAAGTTAAAATCATTTACAATAAGTTTTAGTAAATGCAATGTTCACTAAGAGGTACTGTTATTCACATCACAAAAAAGAAAGTTTTAGTTATTGTGCATTATTATCGCACAATAGTAATAAATATTAAACAGACTGACCGCAAAAAAAATGTGTACATAACACAAATATGTTAAATTTCAGTCGTTAACCAAAGTAAATACTTCCACAGAATAGTGAAATAAAGGTGTGTACACAATAGCAAGAATGCCAGCTGAGACTTAGCATAACCAGCCACTGGCACAAACTTAATGGAAAAGGGGCCTACTACGGCAGTTATTCCCTTCTTCCACTCAACACTGAACAACCAGGAAGTACTGGCTGGCTGGAAATCTTAGTAACATTCCCTTTTTCGGCCCACTCTTAGCCCCTATCATTGATGAATAAAATGGTTATTTCAGTTTAATTTATGTGTAGTTATTCCCTTTTTCCACTCTCAGGTTTAATTGTTGTATTACTAAAGTAACAGTAGAGTAATCGTATTTTTGTAATCTTTCCCATAATTGAAAAATTATCTAATATCGAAATTTAAGTAATAACAAACAAAACAGTAAGCGAGTTCTGCAGCTCATGTTTAAAATATTGTTACGTGCTAAGTGTACTAAATTGTATAATGAGCTACTGGGCCTAAACAGACGTAACACAAAAATATTTCGACAACAATAACTGTAATATATTTACATGGAATGTAATAAGGTATGATAGAAAATAATTAGTAGTAAGTTTATTGACCAGAATCAGAATTGATTTATTTTAGTATAATAAATATTAGCCTCTTTAAGTGTAAAAAATTAAGCGAACCAGCTGACTAGAATCAATGTTAGTTTAAAAAATCTATTACATACATGCTACCATAAACTTCTTAATTATAAAACGTTTTTGTTTCACATAAATGAATAAAATTAGTTTATTTTCTTCTGTGTCTGGAGTGCTACAAACTTGGAGTTCCGGATGCGCATTAATTAGTAATTAATTAGTTTACATGAAAGAACAAAGGGCGTGTCCTCTCTAAGCATGATGTCGCCGACGATGTCGTGCAGGGGCCTTTTGAAGAGACGTATTTCCTGGCTACTCTCATGAGGTGTCAGCCTCTGTCTCTTTAAGTACGTGCAGGTTACATCTGTGCCGGGTTTTTGATGACCCGGCATTTGCATAATATGTAAATTCGATATCTATTTATTAATTATTAATGTCGGCCGCGAAATTGTCCGTCAACGCGATCTGTATTGCTGTGTCGGCAGTTAAGGCACGCCGACGCTATCTAGCGAGTAGACAATTAGGTTGCGGTTCCGGTGCACGTTGAGAGTTTAGTCGCCGGCTCGCTTCTGTAATGTAAACAAGTCCCTCTCTTCTGCGGCAGAGTTTTTCTATATTGTGGATTTTCTTCTCTTTAATGGCTGAGTAAACGCCCTAGAACCTACCGAGTTCCCGAGGTAGACGGAGGTTCGACCACAGCGTGGTGCACCTACATCTTCACCATGTTCTGGACAACTTGAAACTTTAGTTCTGCCGCTGCTGAGGGAGACACCACTGTAAGCCATAATCCTGTGACCACCTGGACCGAAATGAGGTGATATTTAAATATTTTCTTTTATTCAAACCTGGCCTCTGCAGGAAACACTATGTGCCGTGAATTTAACATACAGTCTCATTGAATTTTATACCGTTAGGCTGTTTAATCGGGTGTGTGCCGGCTAGACAGTTTCGATGTAACATGAGTTGAATAATACAGTTAGTACAAGTATGATTATGGACCTGCCCGCGGGAGGGTTCCGGCGTGCATTCATTTTATGCTTTTAATGGGTGCGAAAGCTGTGGGCGGGGGCCAGTTTTTAATTAAGTATATGGGTGTAGTTTCTATGATGTACCGAACCGGCTGGTTTGGTTTCATTTTTATCACGGAGTTCTTCGCACTTAATCACTTTTTTTCTGCATACAAGGGCTGGGTTTTTTTTAATTCTGCTTCAAGGCTTGATACTTTTATAATTCTCATAAATCAGGAGGTAGGCACCTGTTGGTGCCATCTCATGCAGGTTTCGGACAGGTCAAGCATGTTCTGGAACACTCCTGTGGCCGGGTCAATTCAGTATCTCTTGAACTTATATATATATATATATATATATATATATATATATATATATTCGTAAAATTAAAATTTCACAATTTTTGTAAAATTATACAGGCTGTACTAAAACTTCAATTATGGTTGTATTTTCTGGCTGTTATGTTCAAATCAGATTTCTTTAAAATTTTATATCTTAAGCAAATTAAAGCTTCTACAATTTTTATGAAACTCATACAGGCTGTACTGACACTTAAGTTACAATTAGATTTTCTTGTTATGAGGGTCAAGCCAGATTATTCTGAATTTCTGAATGTATACGTTACAAAACTATACCGGCGGCACGGTCAATTTGAATTTGTAACCTTTTTTTATACTTAGGGTCAATTCAGATTTTCCTTAAATTTCTATATTTTACGAAATGAAATATTTTTACAATTTTGCAGTATTATACAAACTGTACTAACACTTTAACTTGTAATTGCATTTATTATCATGGGTCATTCAGATTATGCTTCAAATTTATAAATTCATATCGGATAAATTTATATAGAATTGTTATAGCATTTTAAAATTAGGGTTGTGGTATTTCTGAGTAAGCTATATATATGCTGGCTATAGGCATTTTCTCCTTATACGTGGCATCGCTTTAATAAAACTAGCGGGGTTGGTGGCAGCCAGGTGAAATTTCTAAATGGTCTGGCGATCAAAATACAGGCGGGCCGCAAGGCTTTCTATTTAAAAAAAAAAGATTGTGCATTTATGTTTGTTATCTTGTGCATTATATGTGATTCTATGTTGTGTTATGTGTTAGGTGAATGAAAAAGATATATATAAATTTGTATAATGTCGAAATTTAATATATTTGTGATATTAAAAGAAGTTGTTGAATTATGATGGTCAATTTTAAACTGCAGTTTATATATATATATATATATATATATATATATATATATATATATATTACTTTAATATTTATAACTAAATTTACCTCAAGATATACTTTTTTCCCTATTAGGAACATGTTTCGAGAGTTCCTGTTCTCTCATCTTCAGCCTTCGCCATCTTGTTTCTGGTGCCAGAAACAAGATGGCGAAGGCTGAAGATGAGAGAACAGGAACTCTCGAAACATGTTCCTAATAGGGAAAAAAGTATATCTTGAGGTAAATTTAGTTATAAATATTAAAGTATTATATACATCAAGAAACGGACTGTAGCAGAAAGTGATTGAAATATATATATTGCGACAACACAAATTACTAAACTATTGGCGCATAGGATATGATAGTATGTGTATTTCAAATTACAAGTCTATATTATCAGAATGTAATGTATGATATAGAGTCTTTCTTTTAAAATGTTAAATAATGTTCATACGCAAGACGTGATACGTTACATAATAAGACTCCCACGATGATGTTGTTGAAGAGAAGGGCCGGTCTTTGCGGTATAGTTGGTTCGTCAGGTGTGGCTTACAAATGACAGACGTTTTCCCAGAAACGTTTACAGCTGGGCTGGCGTCCTGTAACAGCTTGGCTGATGTCCTGTAACAGCTGGGCTGGTCCTATAACAGCTGGGCTGATGTCCTGTAACAGCTGGGCGGATGTCCTGTAACAGCTGGGCTGATGTCCGGTAACAGCTGGGCTGATGTCCTGCAATTCCCACGATGAATCCGACACTTCGCACACACAACGGTACTACGGATTTTATTACTCGCAAAACTTATATAGAGTTTAAGACCACGTAATATCTCAGGTGACAGTGAGTTTAATCAATAACGGTATATTGAGCTTATACCTCTCCGGCTTCTTCAAGTGTTCTCGCGAATACCAAGGTCTACCGCGATCAGCAGACCACCCTATGAGGAAATCTTGCACTAGCACGGAAACGTCTTGATGGAACTATTGCGTAACAACTAATGATACTGTCACTGCGGAAAATCTCGCACAGTGATACAGTTACACTCACTTCTTACACACGTAATACTACAATAATAATATCGTGTGTAAAGATATAAAATCAATTGTTATGCGTCACACGCATTACTATCCCCGAAAAGTCTTAACAGATCCTTGCAAGCGGTAGAGTCTTGTACAAGGAATTGAATGTACCGTTCGCGGTAGCAGCAGTGAAGAACTGCTTGTAATTTTACGCACAATGCGTTAAAACACTGGTGTGTGCAAATGTACTACACACACAGTTCTGAGTCTTCCCGTGTCACTAACGACGAATAGTTTTTACAACACCTTGCAAGCGGTAGAATTCTTGTACAAGGAGTGCACGTTCCGTTCGCGGTAGATGGCGTAGAAGAACTACCTAATTATACGCGTAATGCGTTTAAACACTACTGTGTGCAGATGTACTACATACACAGTTCTGAGCCTTCTCGTTTCACTATCGACGAATAGTCTTTACAACACCTTGCAAGCGGTAGAATTCTTGTACAAGGAGTGCACGACCCGTTCGCGGTAGATGGCGTAGAAGAACTACCTGTGTAACGACAGGCATAAGAAAATTTCCAACCACCAGTCAGCATTCTATTGGTGGATGGAAGTCACATGGTTAGTAAAGGTGACCATGCACTTTTCATGCATTAGAGTGCATTTACCTTGTAACAGCATGCATAGCGGTAATCAAACTACCCGTATCTCATGCATGCTGCCTACATATTAATAATATACATGAACGTAAACAATAGTCCGACAGGTATAGGGATTGTAGCGATACACATGTCTCAGTTCAGCTAATGTCAAAACAACGATAATACTTCACGCACCGCACGGGAAACGTTTTCCACTCGCGCACGCGCGCACATTTCCACTAACACAGTACATGAATAACCATAAATAATAATGCACAGTTTTTTTAAACTAAACCCTTAACCTTACTAAATATAATTGATAACAACCAAACTTAACCATCTACCAAAATATAATATGAATGTCCATTGTCTGTGTAATATATGACTTGCCCCGCCTATCATGATCCTGTGATTCGTTGCAATATATATATATATATATATATATATATATATATATATATATATACATATACAAAACATGATTGAAGAAGGTTTACTATAATTATGTAAAAAAAAAAATAAAAGTTGTTATTGTTGGTTAATAGAGAGTTTTAATTGCAAGTGCCGTCTCACTGGACTCAGCGCATTTTATGCTTTTTCTAGGCCTTCTGCCTAGTTCTAAATATCTAGTGGCCTCTCCTTAAAAAAAAACTTATAAAAAACACAAATAAAAATAAGGAGGCGTTACATATGGTAGCAGAGCGTGGTTCTATCTAGGGTTGAACCCTTGGGTCCTTGGGTGTGACGGGGCTTGCAAACTCGGAAACAGTTTGGGCAAATTGGAACTTCAAAAATTTAAAGGAGATTAACATATATGCTTATGTTGGGTTAGGTTCAATGTTTTTGTTATATTAAGTTATATATTATTATTGTGTATATTATGTTGATGTATGATTGTCAGCCTGTTTTGTATTTGTAAACTTGGTGCCGCCACGAGGCATGCATTTTTAGTTGGAATATTTTTTTTGAGATGTTGGATTACCGGAGGTCTGGGGTGTTGCGAGGGGAGAAGTCTGCATCAATAATTGATTTTCGAATTATAGCGCGTTGGACTAGAGGGATGCGGTATGGCCCGACCGGAAGTCGGTACCGTGAGGCGTGCCGACTGAGTGTATTGTTTAAAATTTTGGAAATTTAATGTTGGCTTTTGATGATGGTTGTTAAGTACGTGTTTATGAAATGTCATATGTTGTGATAGGTGTTGTGGATTTCATGTATATATGTTAGTGTCTAAGCTTGGTTTGGCCTCTTGTGTGGTGTGAACGAGAGTTGGTCCAGGAGTGGGTCGGGTCTCCGCAGCGCTAGGGAACCCGGGGGTCTGCTTGAAGGAAGAACAGTACTCGAGTTTTTTGAATTGTGGTGATTATGTTTCGTTGTTACGTTTTGTGTATTGTGTAATTCTGGCGGGGGTATGATATCAGAGACTACCCAACCCTATTTCCAGCATTCTCCAGAAACTTCCAGTTGTGGATGGAGAAGATGGGGGCAAGTTGTTGGTCTTCTTGGATATTGTCCTGCAGTTGGCGGATTTCCCGGGGCTGTCCGAGGATGCCCTCTTGTCCTCGGCAATATATCCATATTGCCGGGGTTCATTTGCTGAGCTGGTCACCAACACCCTGCGTCGTGGTGGCAGTATCGACTCTCTCCATGGGGAGGTGTTGGACTCTTTCATACCCGGTCGACGATGTGACCAGTTGAAATTCAAGTTGTTCTATCGTGTACAGGCCAACGAAGAGGCGTTGGCGGACTTTGTACAGCGCATACGCAAAGCTGCCCGGATATTGAGGTTGGGGTTGCCCGAGAGGGACATTGTTCAAGTTATTCTGGAAGGGTGACTCCCCAAGAGAGATCACGTTTGGTCTTCGCGGACCGTCCACGTTGTTTTGCGGACCTGGACCGGTTGTGTGTGGTTTCCAGAACGGTCCAGGCGATTGACGAGTCCCGGGATCAAGCAGTAGATGATGAATTAAGATACGAGACGCATGGACGGCGAATTGTTCCATCATCACACGGTGCTGAACTTAAAATTAGCAACTCCTGCAACAAGCGGCGTCGTCCCTCACCGAAAGTGACTTGTTTTAAGTGTGGTAGATTGGGCCACTTAAGACGATTTTGTACTGGGGTCCGGTCGAGTCCAACGCCCCTCCCAAATGCCCAAGGTCATTCAGAAAGTGGTCAATAAGGAGAAAATATGTCGGAGGTCTTCTCCTCCCTGTCGCGGGTCTTCTAAAGTACGCGCCTCCAGGCCATTTGTAGGTCCCAGTTCTTCGGGCATCAAGGTCCTCCAAACCCTCTCTAAGCCCACTTCTTTATGCCCCTTCTTGCTGTTGGAGTTGAAAAGGAGTCAACTCAGAGCATTAGTTGACTCCGGATCTGCAAGATCTATCATTTCATCCAGAGTGTGCGAGGACCTTGAAAGACAGGGTTTAATTAAAAGGTCGGAACAGTCTTCCGTGGTGTGCTGGACAGCATCCCAGGAAATTCTGCCCATTTCCCGGGTAGTTTCCTTTAAATTTAAGATTAAGAGATGTTCTTGGGTATGGAGCTTTCTGGTTTCTCCTGCTGTGGGAGTTGAGTGCATTATTGGTGCAGACTTCATCTGTAAAAGTGGTCTCGTTATTGACATTAAAGAGCACCAATGTTATTTTAAATTTAATCGGGGAGTTGTAATCCTTTTCCTTGGATATCAGACGACTAAGGAAGATATCCAAGAGGTTGAGTGCCCCGACACATCTAGAGACCACCTCTCCCAGTCCCAGCGGTCCGAATTAGATCAGTTGTGTGAGCAGTTCCCCACTTTGTTAACTCCGGTCCTTGGGCTCACACATCTCTTGGAGTATAAGATCCGCCTAACGGACTCCAAGGTGGTGCGCTCCCACCCTTATAAATTCGCCCCTCCAAAGATGAGCATCTTGAGGGGGAAGGTTCAAGAATTATTAGACCAAGGGGTGATTGAACCTTCTAATTCCAGTTATGCCAGTCCAGCGTTCCTAGTGCCCAAGCCTGGAGGTAAACATCAGATGGTGATCGACTACCGCAAACTCAACGCCAACATTGAGGTAGATTCGGTCCCACTTCCTGACCTTCACTCCGCGTTTGATTGGTTCAGTGAGGCGAGGTATTTTACCATCATTGACCTCAACTCTGCATACCACCAGATCCCGCTGACGAAAGAAAGTAGGCCCTATACGGCATTCTGTGTTCCGTGGAACCTCTATCAGTACACTAGGTTTCCCATGGGTCTAGCGGTAGGGGCCCAAACTCTCACCCGTTTACTTGACACCGTTTTTCACGATGTCAAGTTCAAATACGTCTTTAATTATCTTGATGACTTGCTGGTGTACAGCAAGGGTTATGAGAAGCATTTGGGTCATCTCGAAGAGGTGATGTGCAGGTTGAGGAGTGCTGGCCTCACTGTCAACCCCGAAAAGGTAAAGTTCGCCCAGACCCAAATTTCTATTTGGGCCACCTGATTTCCCATAGAGGTGTCACTGTGGATCCTGAGCGAACACCGGGAATCAGGGACTTTCCCCCACCAAAGGATGCCAAAGGCATCGCGGGATTTGTGGGGATGGTCAATTTCTATCGACGTTTCATTTCGAAAGCGGCGGAGATTGCGGCACCCCTGAATGATCTCCGGAAAAAGGGCGCCAAATTTGTATGTGGGGAAAAACAGCAGAAGGCTTTCGAAACCCTGAAGGAAGCCATCATTTCCCCTTCAGTGCTGAGAATGCCCGACTTCTCTAAGCCATTCATTTTGCAGACGGACGCGAGTTCGGTTGCGCTCGGGGCGGTTCTGTCCCAAGTTGTTAATGGTGCTAGGCACCCTGTGGCGTTTATATCTAGGACATTGACCCAACATGAACGGAAGTCATCAGTGTATGAACTAGAGTGTTTAGCTGTGGTGTACACTCTAGATAAGTTCAGGCGTTTCTTGGAACATGCTGAGTTCCTGCTCGAGACCGACAATCAGGCTCTCTCTTGGCTTCTTGCTCATCCCCGGCAACTGGGTAAGATTGGAAGATGGGTGGTCAAGATCTCATCCTTTAAATTCAAGGTGCAACACATTCGGGAAACTCAAAATGTGGTTGCAGACGCTTTGTCACGCATGTTTTCCCAACCCGGTGAAGCCCAACCTGAGCAACCCTATTCTGTCTTACTAGACTTCCCTTTAGCTTTCACTGATGTGTTACCCCGTCAGTTAGATGATGAAGAGTTGGGTCCGATCATCCAAAATCTAAAAGAGGGTAACGTACAGGTCCCTTACTTCTTGTCCAAGGGCGTCCTGTGCTGCAGAGAGAGAAAGGGACGTGCCCCGAAGATTGTGCTGCCTAGCAAGCTCGTCCCAATGGTCTTCAGCTACAATCACAATTCCCCAGTAGGTGGACATAAGGAGATTTCGAAGACCATTTCCAGTGTTAGGAGACATTTCGTCTGGAAGTGCATGGATAGGGACATAGCAACTCGAGTGAAAGCATGTCATCTCTGTGGCTTGAGCAAGCCTGCCCAGAACACCAAGTTGGGGCTGTTGTCATCTGATGTGGCGAGCAGACGGATGGAGAAGTTACTCATCGATTACGTGGGACCTTTCCCGCGTAGCAAGTCAGGTAATTCTTACCTGCTTGTTTGTGTGGATGCTTTTTCTAAGCTTGTCTGGCTACTGCCCTTACGGCAGGCAAACGCTCGATTGACCATCCTTGCACTACAGACCCATGTCTTACACCACTTCGGTCTTCCGGCCATCATTGTCTCGGACAATGGTCCACAATTTATTTCAGGCGATTTTCGGCGAATGTGCTTCACCAGTGGTATCAAACATGTGACCACTTCCCCGTATTGCCCTCAGCCATCCCACGCGGAGAGATTTAACCGGAATCTCCGATCAGCTTTGATTGCCTATCGCTGGTCGGGGTCATATCGTATCCTGGGGTTCGCGTCGCCGATGACGGCTAGGTTGGGCGAACCGGGGAGCGATTCAAAAGAAATAACGACGCACATTTCAAAACTGAAGCTCTGTTGCAGGGGGTAGATGGGCTGATGGGGGGGGGAATTTTGATGGTCTCCGTGTCAGTTAGGGTGGTTGTTATCCTGGAGGTGGCATGCGCTGAGGGGCTGTCTTGCAGGGAGAGAGAGTCGGATAGCGGGTAGATGTTCCCCACAGTCCCAGTGGTGTTCGTCTACTTCAGGGATGCGCCCCTGCCTACGCGAGCCTTGGTTTTCTCCAATCATCCTTGTTTCCGGAGGGAGCCATGTCCTTACCTTTAGTCCTAGCTACTGACCTTTCAATGATCCTTGCCCTTTCCGTCTTCCCGATCTTTTAACCCTGCCCCTTAAAAAACATAAAATGTCAAAAAAATTCAAAAAAAATTAGAAAAAGAAAGAGAAAATATAAAAAAAAAAAGGAGTTAGAGAGAGGAGTGGCAGCGGCAGGGTTGGCCAGGTCGGTCGTGCACTTGGCGGACCCTGTTGCTGTGAACATACCCTTGGTGCATGCTACCAGTAATGTTATATAAATTTGGGCCTCTGGCTTGGACGAGCACTTTCGGCAGTCAGGCCGTCTGTAGGTCGTTTACCATGCCTCCGAGTCATTTATGGTGGATTGTAGTTTCATGGAGACCATCATTTTCAACCGGTGCTAAGAATGTACGATGTATCGATGGTATGGAGTTGTTATTTTGTTGTTTTGTTCGGTTAGACCCCCGTAACTATGGGGCATGAGGCCCTGTTAAGGTTGGTAGTCGGCGTCTCAAACGTAAGTGGGTAAACCTCAGGAGGTCAGAACTCAGGGAGCTCCCGAACTTCTCTTTCTTCTTTTCTTCGTCTGTCCCTTCTTGCTGTATGCTGGCCCTGGATCAAGCCAGCGTGCAGTACACCCACACTTGCACAAGCACTTACACGCACACAGGTATACCCACTACACTTCTTCTTTCCATCTCGTTCGTTTTCCTTCTGAGCCTCTGTTCTCCTGAGAGCGAATATTATTGGCACTTGCCGGTGAGACTCTGGGTTCTAAAAGATTGTGGGGGTACTATGCAGGGTACCCCGAGTTTCAAGTGTGAGGCAAGCACGTTGCCCTTTTGGGGTGGGGGTGTGCCGGGTTTTTGATGACCCGGTGTTTGCATACTATGTAAATTCGATATCTATTTATTAATTATTAATGTCGGCCGCGAAATTGTCCGTCAACGCGATCTGTATTGCTATGTGTCGGCAGTTAAGGCACGCCGACGCTATCTAGCGAGTAGACAATTAGGTTGTGGTTCCGGTGCACGTTGAGAGTTTAGTTGCCGGCTCGCTTCTGTAACGTAAAGAAGTCCCTCTCTTCTGCGGCAGAGTTTTTCTATATTGTGGGTTTTCTTCTCTTTAATAGCTGAGTAAACGCCCTAAGACCTACCGGGTTGCCGAGGTAGACGGAGGTTCGACCACAGCGTGGTGCACCTACATCTTCACCATGTTCTGGACAACTTGAAACTTTAGTACCGCCGCTGCTGAGGGAGACACCACTGTAAGCCATAATCCTGTGACCACGTGGACCGAAATGAGGTGATATTTAAACATTTTCTTTTATTCAAACCTGGCCTCTGCAGGAAACACTATGTGCCGTGAATTTAACATACAGTCTCAATGAATTTTATACCGTTAGGCTGTTTGATCGGGTGTGTGCCGGCTAGACAGTTTCGATGTAACAAGAGTTGAATAATACAGTTAGTAAAAGTATGATTGTGGACCTGCCCGCTGGAGGGTTCCGGCGTGCATTCATTTTATGCTTTTAATGGGTGCGAAAGCTGTGGGCGGGGGCCAGTTTTTAATTAAGTATATGGGTGTAGTTTCTATGATGTATCGAACCGGCTGGTTTGGTTTCATTTTTATCACGGGGTCCTTCGCACTTAATCCCTTTTTTTCTGCATACAAGGGCTGAGGTTTTTTTTTATTCTGCTTCAGGGCTTGATACTTTTATAATTCTCATAAATCAGGAGGTAGGCACATGTCGGTGCCATCTCATGCAGGTTTCGGACAGGTCATCCTATGTCAAGCATGTTCTGGAACACACCTGCGGCCGGGTCAATTCAGTATCTCTTGATCTTATATATATATATATATGTATATATATATATATATTTGTAAAATTAAAATTTCACAATAAATTGTAAAATTATACAGGCTGTACTAAAACTTCAATTATGGTTGTATTTTCTGGCTGTTATGTTCAAATCAGATTTCTTTAAAATTTATAACGTCGGGACGACATTATAATATCGGGAACCTGGTTAATTGGCTCATGTCAATTAAACAGGCTGCCATAATATTCACAAACTCATAACTATCTGAAATATAAACAAACACTAAATAGGATCCCGTGAATTGAGGAATTTTATGACTGGGGTTTGTAGATGTATTCACTCACCTTTTTGGACCATGACATCTCTTTATTACATACTGTTTTAGCATCATAGAAGAAAATTAGTAATGTGTATACTAATGATAAAAATATTTGTGCATTTTGGTACAATTGTAATTAGTGTAAGCCATGGGTGAACATAGCTTGTACTGTCCTCGGATCCGAGTTGTGTGTTCCTGTATATGATATTAAAAATAATAATTTTAACTTTGTGCCATCTGAAGAATGGGCTTATTTAACTTTAGCTTGTTATACTCATTAAACTCATTAAACTTAACACATCTTATTACTTATCATGAAATTACAATTTTATGCTAATTAGGTCAGTCTTTTGTGTTTTACTTTACTCTTATGTTGTTATTTTAGTGTCTTTCATATATTAGTTAAAGTTAAGTTCTGAACCACAGAAGTAGAACTTCCGTGTTACCTGTGTGTAACATATCCTCGGCGAATCGGGGCTTCTATCTGTCGTGCAGGGTGTCTGGGAGATCTTCTGTCTATCGTGTGTTGGTGAAGTTTGGTGTCATTCTTAAAGATGAGTAGTCTGTCTCTTCTGTAGATTCTTGTGGTCTGTTTTTTCGTGGTAACTTATAAAGAATTTGTGGGACTGCGCCACGTTCTAGGCGCCAAATATAAAGAATTTGTGGGACTGCGCCTCGTTTTAGGCGCCAAATATAAAGAATTTTTTGGACTAGCCCCACTTATTGGTGCGGCAAAAATAAAGATTTCGGATCGTGCACCACGTTTGGATGCACCAAATATAAAGAATTTCTGAGTTGCCTCATGTGTTCGGGCGTCAAATATTAGTTAAATTATTAGTGCTCCACATTTGTGGCGGCAAATATAATGATTTTAAAAAAGCTGCACCACGTTGATGGTGACAAATATAATTATTACGTGTATATATATATATATATATATATAAATTCAATGCCTTAATATTAACAAGATATTAACTTCTGACAACCATCAGATATATTTAATACAACTCTGAATTTGTCAATCCTAATTAAATGAATTAAATTGAGCGTTTCTAAAGTCATAAAGGGTAGAATACTATTACTAGCATCCAACTGCTCGTCGGTTCTTTTAGAATGAAACGGGATGTTTAGGGATATAGACGATACGACTACATAGAATATTAGTTAATACATAAGTACAATGAAACTGTTACTTGTGTTGAGGATTATCCATTCCATCTGCCGACAATGCATTGAGTGAACATATATCACAATTTCACTTCGCACCATACTTTGCTTTAATTCCATTCACAATTACTTTCATCGATTCTCTACACACATCGGAACGCTGATTAAATACTCCACTCGACTTTCGCTCACATGACAAAATATACTGTATTAGTAATTACTTCAAGTTCACTGATTTCAATAAAACTGCTTCTTACTTGCTGCACGCACTAATTAAATGATTCACTCGCGATGAAGACTCCTCTCATACTTGTCTTTGCCGTACAAACAACGACCGTCGCGTTCCTCGACCAACACGCACTCAAATACTTCAAGACTCATTAAAATATTTTGATAGTTTCTTTAATTCCTAATGAGATTTTAAAAGACACGAATAGTTTTCTGTACACTCCGATATATTACTTTACATGTTGGTTAATCAAGCTAATATACATTAACACTTTAAAAACTTATTAAAAACGAAGTTAAAATATACTAAGAGCGTCTTTAACACATACTAAGAGAAAAAGAAGACTAAAAAACTTACTTAGCTGTACAGGGGGTATTATTTATAGGGCTCACTATTTCTCTTTTCCCACCCGTTCTACTCAAATAATTCCTGATTGGCTCATGACTGATTTCCTTGCCGGGAACTTTAAATTCGTCCATTCAGGAACCGTAAAAAACTCGCGCTCTAAAGTCACGCTTCTTCTCATTGGTGTTTAGTCTGGGGAACGCGGGAGTTTCGCCACGTGTCCAACTGCTATACCAAGCGACGTGACTTTCACCAAAGTTCCTCTTTTTTTATCGCCTGATCCATTGTTTTCCCAAGGTTGTCGTTCGTCAAAATCTAACGGGACTCAACAGTTTTATGATTTTTCGCGAACAAAGCATTTCCTTCTTTATGACTTTAGAAAGCTGTTTATTGTACAATGCGCTTTTATTCTGTTGCCGCCAGACTGTCGACAACTTACAATATTTCTGTGAGACGTTATTTTTCCTCAATCTTTTTTATCAACACATTTAATTTGCTTAATAATAACTAGAAACATACATTAAATGATTAATTACGTTAATTACATAATATAGGCTTACGTGATCTACATTCACGTTATAAACTTTCACTAGTGTTCACATTGTTGTACCGCACATATTGTTTATGGTTAACAGTTACATTCTAGAAGTTTAACATCACATTTAGGCGATGTTATTTATTTATAGAGATGTCATCGCCGCACACTCAAGTCATTCACAACATTCACATCATCCGGTAATTACGTAAGTTTTACTTAGTATACATGTTTAATATTTTCTAGCGGTCTACATAATGTGCTGTACGCTGTATCACCAGGGGTGTCTCTGATTCAACTGAACTAACTAACTATAAGGGTAATGGGGCTGTCCGCGCGCGGGTAGTTTCTCAGCACGAAAAGTAGTTCTTAATTATTATTAATTATTTTCCTTTAATTTGCTTACATTTTAATTACATCACTCTATACTTTTATTATTCTTTTATGTAACGCGAGGTCGTTATGGATTTATTGAGTTTCTTAAATCTAATTTTATTAACTGATACATCGGCAAATTGGCATGTTACTACCGGTTTGGGGCATAGAGAAAGGGTTCCTTTGTACCTTATTAAATTATTTTAGTATTATAATTTTTTTTTAATTTTATTGTGGGATTTAGGCATATTAAATCGTCACATACTCCTCCACTTAAAGAAGACACAGGGTCGTGGACCGATGTGTTTTCAACGGGGAAATAGATCGGAATTGCACTGAGAGTTAGCTCGGATTTTCCGTGTGAAATTCCTTTCTCTCTTTAAGCAATTTCCTCATGAGGTACATGAATCACTCTCAATTTACTATTTACTATTAGCAAGAGATACAACACCATATTAATTAATACTTAAAATACATAAAACTCAAAGTTCATAAAATACATAGAATATACAAAATTCATCTTAATTCTACTGCTTAATACTACAACCGGTTTTTTTTGTTAGCTTTTTGTTACTCTTTTCACGGAGTTACTCTTCACACAGTATTTTCACATCCTTACTGTGTTTCCTTTTCTCTTCCAAGGGTTTCGTTGAATCGTGGTTGACGAATCATTTTATTTTAGTACTGTATTCCTTTTAGTACTTTGATTAGTAGGGTGTGTGTGTCGTATAGTATGGTATAGTATAGTACCTATAAGTACAGTTAAGTACAGTAAGGTGATTAAAGTAATGGTAAAGTACTGGTAAAGTAACGTTACTTATATTTTGTGTCAGCTGACTTCTCACTTTGCTTATTCTTTCACGGTGAACAGGATCTAAGGTTGATCACGCCTCATTCCTATTTATACGATTTGGTAATTAAGTAGTGACTCAATTACAATATAGCAAATATACGTCTTATACATCTATCCTTATCTACTTCGTTTTTTTCTTGCTCACTAGCATGTTTTTTCCGTGATAATATTTTATCTGGGAAAAATGACTTCTACGTACATAATTATCCGTAGTGGGTTCATACAGTGCTACGGTTACCAGAGTTAAGTATTTGTAAATCTTGCAAGGGCCACACCATCGGTAAGATAGTTTGGAGGTGGTCTTATCAACTGCCCTACTCGTCGGGTGAGTTTTGTACATCACTAAGTCTCCGACTTGATACTTTATTTCTTTACTATCCCGCTCGTGATATTTTTGCGATTTTCTCAAGTTCACTCTTAAGTTAGCGCGAACTTCGTTCCATATCTTTTTTATATTTTTACCACTGATTTCGCGGGGTAGATTTTACCACTGATTCATGTATTTTCCACTTTGTGGATAATGGGTGATTTGGTTTATATTTGTACAACAAATCAAAGGGTGTAGATTTATGTCCTTCGTGATATGCTGAGTTGAAAGCAAATTGATCCAGGATAGGTTCTGGTCCCATGATGTCTGGTCGTTTGCATGATAGGCTATTAAAGCGGATTTTAAGTTTCGCAAATACCTTTCACCTATATTACCTTGTGGACGATACTCTGTAACGGTAATGTGGTCTATGCCTAGTCTGAAACACATGTCCTTGAATTCTTTTGACTTAAACTGGGGTCCGTTATCTGACACTAGATGTACTGGTGTACCGAAGTCTTTAAATAATCTATCTTGCAAAATCTTCACTGTGGTAGATGCTAACGCTCGTCGCATGGGATACATCCAGACGAATTTGGTAAATGAGTCTACACAAATGAGTAGCATGGTATTACCTGATTTTGAACGTGGGTAGGGGCCAGAAAAGTCTAAGTAAATTTTTGAAAAGGGTGTCGTGGGAGTCTCCGAGATTAATTTACCTATGTGGCTGTTTCTCGCCGGCTTGCTCAGTGCACACAACTTACACTGTTTTACGAATTTAGCTATCTCGCTGTTCATATTTTCCCAATGATATTCTTTTCGAACACGATGTATAGTTTTATTTATTCCCATATGTGCTCCAATGGTGGATGAGTGGTAGTATTCCATAAGCATTGGTTTAATAATATCCGGGGCAATTATTCTCAAGGACTTTCCATTAGCTACTTTATAACATAATACGCTCTTACTCAATATATATTTCTCTGAATTATTTCCTTTATCTATCTGTTCTATTATTTTATTTAAATACGGATCTTGTTGTTGATACTGAGCTATATCATTAAATGCCAGTGGGAATTCAGTAATTAGCGTATTGATTATCGATGTTTCACCACTTTCCTTATTTTCGGATATTTTATTAGGCGGCTGGAACATACGGGACAGTGTATCGGCAACTACATTTTGGGTGCCACGAATGTGTTGTACCTTAAACTTGTAACAATTTAATCTCAATACCCATCTTCCGATACGACCTTACTGTTTAGGGTGATTTAATAACCAAGATAAGCCTTGATTATCAGTTTCTAACAGAAATTCTTTATGTTCTAAAAAGGGTTTGAATTTCTCAAATGCGAATACTACGGCTAAACATTCTAATTCGTATGCGGAGAATTTTTTTTCCTGGTCGGTTAGAGTTCGCGAGGCATAACTGATCGGTAATCTAGAATTATCTACTTCCTGATATAT
Source organism: Magicicada septendecula (assembly GCA_034769895.1). NCBI lineage: Eukaryota > Metazoa > Arthropoda > Insecta > Hemiptera > Cicadidae > Magicicada > Magicicada septendecula. Next base: position 7,151,935 of record CM068376.1, on the reverse strand, counting down.
GACTGCTCCTAGGGCTACACTTGAACTATCTGTCTGTACGATAAATGGTTTCGTGAAATCGGCCAGTTGTAATACTGGAGGTTGTATTATACTTTCTTTCAGGTTGTCGAATGCTGTTTGATGTTGAGGGGTTCAATCAAATTTTACTCCTTTTTTTCTTAACGCATTTAAGGGTGCTGCTATATCAGCTAGGTGTGGAATATACTTGTGGAAGTAATTTATCATTCCCAAAAATCGGGCTATTCCTTTCGTATCACGTGGTGGTAAAAATTCTCTAATTGCACGGGTGCGTTCTGGGTCTATGCTTACCTTTCCGTCGGCCGATACTATGTGACCTAAAAATGAAAATTGTTTAACAGAAAAATTTACTTTACTCGGGTTTACTGTTAATCCGGCTTTCTTTAATCGTGATAATACTTCACGTAAATGATGAAGATGTTGATCCATAGATTCGCTGTAGATTACTATGTCATCTAGGTAGTGATATACAAATTTAAATTTTACGTTGTGCAATATTTTCTCTAACAATCGGCTACATACAGAACTTCCTTGGGATATTCCAAAGGGTACTCTAGTAAATTGGTACAGATTGAATGGGACGGCGAAGGCGGTTAGGTGTTTGGATTCTTCCGATAGCGGTATTTGATGAAATTCCTGATTGAGATCCATTATGGTGAAAACTTTAGCTTTTGTAAAGTAATGGAAGGCGCTGTGGATGTCGGGGAGTGGTATGGACTCGAATTCTATCCTTTTATTTAATTGTCTATAGTCCACAACTAATCTATGTTTATCGGTGCCTTTAGGTACTAAAAACGCAGGTGATGAATACGGTGAAGTGGAAGGTTCTATGACTTGTTGTTCTAACAATTTATTGATTTGATTTCTCATTATTTCCATTTTTGGTGGAGATAATTTGTATGGGTGCAGTCGTATTACTTTGTTGTCACTCAGGTTGATCTTGTACTCTATAAGATTCGTTAATCCTAACTTTGGGGTGAGGACGGTGGAAAATTCTTTTATTAGTTTTTGTATTTTCAGTCTATCTTTACTTTCTAAATGATCTAATGCAGACTCGTGGTGTTCTAGGAGCGTTGCAGAAGTTTCCATATCTCCACTGTTATTTATTTCAGAATCAAAATTATATTTTTGAGTACGGTGGAATCTAAAATAATATTGCTTATCGTACATGTCAAGAATTATAACTGTTTTACTGATAAAGTCCGCTCCTAATATTAAGTTTGGTCCTAATTCGTCAGATACTAATACTGGAAAATACCACGTTAAATTTTTAATTTTTAGTTCAATCGTAACGCTGAGTTTTATGATTAAGTTTTGTTTGTTAGCGATCGCGCATTTTATGTTCACCGGTTGACTACGTTTAACAAGGTTGTGTTTAGCTAATGTATCGGCTAGCTGTTGGCTGATTAAGCTCCGTGTCGATCCAGAATCAATTAATCCTAGTGTGGTAGTAACGCCAAGGTCTACTTGTATGTATGGTAATTGACACATACTGGACTTGCATGTAGTAATTGAGTTGCATTTATTGATAAATCTCTCTACGTAGGGGTCTAATTTTTTTTTTCTTTTTTCTTTTTTTTTTTTGTACTCCCGGGTTTTGCCTATTTTCACGATGCTGCGGAAGACACAGGATTTCGGATCTCCCTGCCTTACATGTTTTTTGAATAAGAGGGTTTTTGGTAGAGTGCTGTTTCTGTTTACAGTATCTACTGATGTGTCCTAATTTCCCGCAGTTATAACATCTTCTTTCTCTACTCACGGTATCACTCGTATTCTGTTGAGGTTTCAGTTGATGATTTGATTTAGTTTGGTAGTGTGAAGTTTCAGGAATTCGAAATAGTCGCCTATCACGGTGTGTTCTTGTATCTGATACCAGGGGTTGTGTTTCATTTCTACGTTGTGTCTGGGGAAGTAACGCACGTCGGTTCTGATCCGAATACCATACGTTGGATGAGTGGATACAGCATTGTTCTAACTCTGCGAACGTGTTGGGTCTATTGATAAGTGCTAACCGAGATCTCTCTTCCGGGGATAATCCTACCAACATTGTTTCTACAAACTGCTGTTCGCTCCAGTTTACTTTCAGTAATAATGAAGATTCTCTTATTTCAGAGATATAGTGGGCGAGTCTCTCGTGAGCTCCTTGTACTCGAAGTACTGTGTTCCGTTTCAGTTCTTCGTAAATTCCCGTTGGAATAAAATGTCTTATCAGAGTTGTATGGAGTTCTTCTACTGGGTGTTGTGAACTTAATGACTCCTGTACACGGTCCTTTAATGGTGGTCTACATTTGGGCAGAAGGACTTGCAATATTTGGCAATCGCTTAGTTGCTGTAAGTCTTTTATTTGTAACAGATATTTTATGCAAGCTAATAGTTTGGTGATACTCAATGCATCGGTGTATGGGATTTCTGATAAAATTGTTTTTACGGGGTGAGTTATCTTTCCGTAGAGGTCCGTACTAAAGTTTACGTGAGATGTTATTCTAGGATGTCCCGATACTTGATTTGTCATCACTGAGGGTGGTAACGCATAATTATTGGTGAGATTGTGGTGGGCATTGGGAAGTGAAGCTTCAGCTATCGGTAGGGTATTCACGTTGCTATTCAGCAACTGATCATTACTCGGTTCTATTCTCGATACCTGGGGGGATTCGAAACTCACGGTAGTGGGTCGCTGTTCTAGGGTAGGTGATTGAAATGGGGAGATATATAATTTAGTCAGAGCTTCTTCAATTTCCTCCATTTTAAATGAGTCAGACTTTCTACGTAATTCTCTTATTATTGTGGGTAATTGCTGTAATGCTTCGTCAGCAAATTTTTGCACATCTGGGGGAATTACAGTAGCTCCGGGCCAGTTTAATAAATTATTTATCCGACGGGTTAAATGCTCTATTCTCTGGGTGGTACGTAAGATTATGGCGGGTGACTTCTCATCGTGCAGAGATTGTGATATTGAGGTCAGTTTCCTATACTTCGCATAACATGTTTCTCTTTCGCTATCAAGATCTATTTCGCTTAATCGACTTAACTGTGCGGGTGTATCCTGCCTGCTTTCGCGTAACGTTTTGCGTAGTTCCGCGACCGTTACGTTCACGTAAGGTAGTCCGCGCAAAAGTGCTTCATATCATAATTCATCTTTTAACAATAAATCTGGATTGAATTGAGACATGCCCTTAAGATGCTAAATCTTATACACTACTTATTCTACTTATACTAAACACTCTATTTTACTATCTTTAGGTTTAGTAAAATTTAAATACATGAGAGATATTTACAAATAGACGATACGAGAGAATCAAATCTCGCCTCAGAGAGAGGAGAGGAATCTCACACAGACATAATATATTTTAACCATATGTTGTTACTGGGCAAGGGGAGTCACGCGCTTTGTATTAGACAATATGGGTAGGCAGTGTATTGTCTGGCTCGACGCTGCAGCTGATAACAATGGGGGTTGTTTCTTACAGACTGTAACACGTTATTTTCCTGTCTACGATTGTCGTCAAACCGACAGGTTGGACAATGACTTTTTTGTACAGGAAGGAACCTGGGGTTACAACATTTAAATATCCTTACCTATATTATTTTGCGTTATAATAATAATAAAACTCTTTATCCTAATTTATCATTTTACTTACTGAAATACGAGTTCTTATTCTGATTTGTTCTCATAAATTATTTTTTATTTCTTACTATTACCCTAAATTTTTTTATACTGGTTAATAGGGGTTAATATCTGACCTTTTAATTTATTTATATTTATTATCGTAGTTCCAAGTAGTCTTTATTATTTTACTTCACGCAAGAGGGAGAGATTTTAAATTAACAGGGTAGTTAAACTAGCAGAGTGAATAAATCTACAAAGTATTAAATGACAATAGCAGAAGCAGAGTGGCGCATTTTATAAGGTCGGGACGACATTATAATATCGGGAACCTGGTTAATTGGCTCAGGTCAATTAAACAGGCTGCCATAGTATTCACAAACTCATAACTATCTGAAATATAAACAAACAGTAAATAGGATCCCGTGAATTGAGGAATTTTATGACTGGGGTTTGTAGATTTATTCACTCACCTTTTTGGACCATGACATCTCTTTATTACATACTGTTTTAGCATCATAGAAGAAAATTAGTAATGTGTATACTAATGATAAAAATATTTGTGCATTTTGGTACAATTGTAATTAGTGTAAGTCATGGGTGAACATAGCTTGTACTGTCCTCGGATCCGAGTTGTGTGTTCCTGTATATGATATTATAAAATTATTAATCTTAACTTTGTGCCATCTGAAGAATGGGCTTATTTAACTTTAGTTTGTTATACTCATTAAACTCATTAAACTTAACACATCTTATTACTTATCATGAAGTTACAATTTTATGCTAATTAGGTCAGTCTTTTGTGTTTTACTTTACTCTTATGTTGTTATTTAAGTGTCTTTCATATATTAGTTAAAGTTAAGTTCTGAACCACAGCAGTAGAACTTCCGTGTCACCTGTGTGTAACATATCCTCGGCGAATCGGGGCTTCTATCTGCCGTGCAGGGTGTCTGGGAGATCTTCTGTCTATCGTGTGTTGGTGAAGTTTGGTGTCATTCTTAAAGATGAGTAGTCTGTCTCTTCTGTAGATTCTTGTGGTCTGTTTCTTCGTGGTAACTTTCACTAGTGTTCACATTGTTGTACCGCACATATTTCTTATGGTTAACAGTTACATTCTAGAAGTTTAACATCACATTTAGGTGATGTTATTTATTTATAGAGATGTCATCTCCGCACACTCAAGTCATTCACAACATTCACATCATCCGGTAATTACATAAGTTTTCCTTAGTCTACATGTTTAATATTTTCTAGCGGTCTACATAATGTGCTGTACGCTGTATCACCAGGGGTGTCTCTGATTCAACTGAACTAACTAACTATAGGGGTAATGGGGCTGTCCGCGCGCGGGTAGTTTCTCAGCGCGAAAAGTAGTTCTTAATTATTATTAATTATTTTCCTTTAATTTGCTTACAATTTAATTACATCACTCTATACTTTTATTATTCTTTTATGTAACGCGAGGTCGTTATGGATTTATTGAGTTTCTTAAATCTAATTTTATTAACTGATACATCGGCAAATCGGCATGTTACTACCGGTTTGGGGCATAGAGAAAGGGTTCTTTTGTACCTTATTAAATTATTTTAGTATTATAATTTTTATTTAATTTTTATTGTGGCATTTAGGCATATTAAATCGTCACAAATTTTATATCTTAAGCAAATTAAAGCTTCTACAATTTTTTATGAAACTCATACAGGCTGTACTGACACTTAAGTTACAATTAGATTTTCTTGTTATGAGGGTCAAGCCAGATTATTCTGAATTTCTGAATGTATACGTAACAAAACTATACCGGCGGCACGGGTCAATTTGAATTTGTAACCTTTTTTTTATACTTAGGGGTCAATTCAGACTTTTCCTTAAATTTCTATATTTTACGAAATGAAATATTTTTACAATTTTGCAGTATTATACAAACTGTACTAACACTTTAACTTGTAATTGTATTTATTATCATGGGTCATTCAGATTATGCTCCAAATTTATAAATGCATATCGGATAAATTTATATAGAATTGTTATAGCATTTTAAAATTAGGGTTGTGGTATTTCTGAGTAAGCTATATATATGCTGGCTATAGGCATTTTCTCCTTATACGTGGTATCGCTTTAATAAAACTAGCGGGGTTGGTGGCAGCCAGGTGAAATTTCTAAAATGGTCTGGCGATCAAAATACAGGCGGGCCGCAAGGCTTTCTATTTAAAAAAAAAAGATTGTGAATTTATGTTTGTTATCTTGTGCATTATATGTGATTCTATGTTGTGTTATGTGTTAGGTGAATGAAAAAGATATATATAAATTTGTATAATGTCGAAATTTAATATATTTGTGATATTAAAAGAACTTGTTGAATTATGATGGTCAATTTTAAACTGCAGTTAATATATATATATATATATAATATATATATATATATATATTATATATATACATAATACAAAAGATGATTTAAGAAGGTTTACTATAATTATGTAAAAAAAATTTTTTTAAAGAAAAAGAAATAAAAGTTGTTATTGTTGGTTATAGAGAGTTGTTAATTGCAAGTCCCGTCTCACTGGACCCAACGCATTTTATGCTTCTTCTAGGCCTTCTGCCTAGTTCTAAATTCCAGTGGCCTCTTTAAAAAAAAAAAAAAAAAAAACTACCGGTAACTCTTCGACCAAGCCGATCCTTGGTATATCAAGTTCCCAGCACAAAGGGCAGATTTGACGATAATTGCCTGACTGCTCACCCAATTACAATCTTGGACCCCAGTAGAAGACACAGGAAGAAAAAAGGTCAACCGGCTGAGTACTGAATAGTTTTGTAAAGAAAACTTGGGGGACGTGACGTCGAACAACAACAAAAAACAAACCTCGGATGATTGCACTACCAATCCGATACGATACGTCACGGACGCATCATTGTTTAAATTAATAATAATAACGACATACTCTGTGGGGATGCCGAATAACTGCACCACGTAATAATATAATAATAACTGTACTTCGTACAAAATATTGAGCAAATTCTGCAGCTAGGGGAGCTTACTTCTTCCTTCGTTTCCGTAGAGCTTCAGTCCTGACCTCTTCCGCGACTCGCCAGCCTGTTCCGGATCTTCCCCTTTCTCATTATTTGCTTAGGCATTCGCTCGATAATTTCTGTCCATAGCTTGATGTAATCTAAAATGTTCTTTGTATAACTACAGTTGTGTTTAGTTCTTAAATAAACCTGATGCGCCATACACCATTACTGAGCCGCCTCATTTCCCCTTCTCAAAGTTTTGAATTTTTTTTTTTTTTTGAAAAAAATTTAAGTTTTTTTTTTTTTTTGAAAAGGGGAAGGAGTCCCGTAAAATTTAAGAACTAGGCCAAAGACCTAGACGAAGCTTAAAATGTACCAGGCCCATTGTGACAGGACTTGTAAATGACACAGCCTGATTAACAAGACAAATTTTATTAACGTTTGATTTCAAAAACATCACAATACTGATAAAATCACACACAACATCTGATACAGCAAGTACCTAGTTTTCAAACCTTTTTCTAAATTTTATATTAACTTGAATATATCGTACAGTGTTGCCAAATTAATTAATGAACACGAAAACTGCCTAAAAATATGCATAGCTCATCGGAAATATAGGATTCTATGATTATACTAATCACATACGCAGAGTTTTAAACAATAAAAGTTACAATGTGTGATCCACTATACTCAATAATGATATGTTATTTATATGAGTGCCATAACAGCATAGAAACAGATAAATTCCTTTTTGTGTGCCCTTTCATAACAGCCTAACATCTATTATATAAATTAATTCATAATTATTAATGACCCTTGGTTCTGCATTAATAGAATTTGAAATACTTCCATTACATACTGCAGTGACACATGTGACCAGCAAGTCAGCTAGCATAACCAGCCCACTATCAACCGAAATCTTAAATTCGAACAATTACAAAAACAACTAAATAGAAATATAGACTAGATTAAAAACGGCAATTTACAATATGTAAAGTCACACAGAATTCAAAATGACCGGACCCCAGCCGCATGCCCAAGCCAGGCATCCCTTGCACAGACATGACCCGAAAGAGTGAAAGAGACAAAAGAGTCGAAAATAATAAATTTAAAAGTTAAAATAATAAGCGCAAGGGTGTAACGAAATTCACCGCCCAACTGTAAGCCACTTCAAACATCATTAAAGTAAGAAAAAAAGTGAAACCCGACAATAGCATGTGCAAGGCTGACATGGTAATTCATGAATGTTCCAGCATGTAGTTCAGACGGACTTGCTTGAATAAAAATATATATATCATAAGGTACACAAAATTAAATTACAAAAAAATTATGGGAGCTGGCGATGCCCGCTAACCCGCATACAATTTACTACTCCTTATTAATCTATGGTGTAATTCAAACAGTGCACAACTGAGCACATTTTCTACGCACACGTCAAGTTCAGTCTATTCATATCACTTTACAAGTTAAGTTCAAAGAGAATGTAATTTGATTTGTAGAAGGAGTCAATCACGTGAGTAGAGGGAAACTGAGAGTTCTGAGCCACAAAGGAATGCCGCCTTCTTAAAAAACAATAAAAAAACACTAAAAAACATGATCTCAGAGATGACACCGCCACCGCTGGACCCGCAGCATCCCGATGGACCACAGCACCGCGAATTTCCGCGAATAAATTTTTTTATTTTTTTAATTTTATTTTTTTATTTTTTTTAATTAAATTGATTTGGTGGGATGATGTTCAATGGACCACCAGCATCCGTGAATATAATTTTTTATTTTTTTAAGAAAGCTGATTTGCATATCAGTGGGTGGCGTTGGGTGGGAGGTTGTTTTTTTTTTTCATATCAGTGGGTGGGGGGTGGTTCCAACTCGAAGCATTATAGTGTATACTAAAATATATGATCAGGTGTACCAACCTTTGCATGAGTTCAAATTTGTCGTGTATTATAATGTATATTAAATCTATATGATCAGGTGTACCAACCTCTGTAGTATTATTATAGTGTATAGATATTTTATATGAGCAGGGTTGTCAACATTTTCTGCGGTGGGGGGAGGGAAATTCAAATATGTGTTATATAGTGTATATATTAAAATATATGATCAGGGTTACCAATCTTAAATTATTGTGTGCGTGTATAGAGCAGATCTGCCAACATTTCTTTCTCTTCTGTGGTGGGAAATTCAAACTATATATGATCATAATTGTTACTCTCTCTCTCTCTCTCTCACATGGTGTGTATGTCTCTCTCTCTCTCTCGTTGTCAAACGTTATGCTCACCGGCATTATAGTGTATATTAAAATATATGATTAAGTGTACCAACCTTTACATGAGTTCAAATTTGTCGTGTGTTATAATGTATATTAAATCTATATGATCAGATGTACCAACCTCTGTATTATTCGTCCTCTCTCTCTCTCTCTCCCTCTCTCTCTCTCTCTCTCACACGTTGTGTATGTCTCTCTCGTTGTCAAACGTTATGCTCAAACTGTGGTCAGTACCGAGCGCATGTATATGAAATTAGAAAGTTTATATTTATTCGACAAATATTAACGTCCTCTCTCTCTCTCTCTCTCTCTCTCTCTCTCTCACACTCTCACTTGTTTCAACTGTGTCAACAAATAGTAACGTCCTCTCTCTCTCTCTCTCTCTCTCTCTCTCTCTCTCTCTCTCACTCTCACACGTTTCAACTATGCAAGGTTCCATACCCTTTCTCCTGTCTCCCTCTCGTACATTGAGTAGTCGGTGTGATGAATAAATAATTTTAGCCCTCTCTCGTTGTCAAAACGTCGTCTTCATTTTCAATGTATTAAATAATTAATTAATAGTTTTATAATGCAGTCAGTGTGATTGATCCTTGTTAGAAATATATATATTTGGCGTCAATGAACTACTTACCTGTTATGTTGTTACAGTTGACAAATCCATACGTTAACGGCTTAGCAATCTGGTACAATACTTCTGTTTTAAGGTTGCAGTTTACACACATAGGTTCAGTAGTGTATAGCGAAATAAATTAAAATTATACACACACATGAAAACGGCGGCTGAAATTCATACAAATCTTCTGATGTAACAGTTCACAAAAAATAAATTAATTGTACACATGTTCAGAGGTGTAGAGTGAAATAAAATAAAGTCATAATTTGTTTAAATGATTAAATATATTTTAACATTCACAATATAAAATTCACAATTAAATAAATACATTAGAAATTGATATTTTTCGAAAGTTTATATATAATTGTGTGTCGTACTTGTAGAAGAAGCAACCTGCAACATAACAATACAACAACAACATTAAAATCATGTTAAATATCACACACACACAGATCCACACGCAACGCGCGCACATACAGACGCATACGCAACGTAATCACACACACACACACACACACACACATACATACGCATACGCACACATACGCAACGCGCCCACACACAGACGCAAACGCAACGTAATCATACACATACATACAACGTGTACATGTAGGGCCAATAAACAGATAACAGATTTAAATATGCTATAGTCATTGTAAGACGTTACAATCATTGAAGTGTTTAATAAGTAAATTGTATGTATGTATATATCACTGAATAATAATATAATCGTTCTAGTGTTATCGTTTGCTGCAACAGGTAAAGCAGTTACAAATAATTACATATAGGTTCAGAGGCGTATAGTGAAATAAATTAAAAATCCATTCATCAAAACTTTGTAAATTAGAATCTGCACTACATTCAAACATACGCACACACACACAATGATAAAAAAAAAAATTGTTTATTAAAAGTAGTTTGTTACCTTAACGTGGTACATGCAGAACTAGTGCTGTTACAAAAAATATATATATATATATATAGTAGGAAAGCCCACAGACTACTAGAAATAGTTATCACTTGAAAAAAAGAAACCACACATTACGAACATAATAATACATAAACTTACGTTTACTGCCGTCCGAACTGAAGTGTGAGGAGGCAATAACTATAGATATCACAGTAAGAATTTTTTTGTTAACCAGTGGTGTAACGGGGAATTTTAGCAGGTGGAGGAGCAGAGTCGTCATCGTCGTCGGCATGTATCCGATAATGTCCGTACGCAAGGGTATCACGACCATTGTCTAATATATAACGCTTATCATCATACGGTGACAACGCTTGCTTATTTACACGCATCGTGTACAACGTATGATGATCGCTACGTAAACACAGTGCACTGACAGAAAACGGACAATGATCAGTGAGACACTTGCGATACATATCGTGTCGCAGACTCCTCTTAATAGCAACTCGAGGCACACCTTTACACACACGTTTTTGACTCGCATTGTTAGAATCTTCGTTGGCCACAAGGAACGAATTACATTTCGCTCTGAGACCTACGAATTCTCTAATAGGACGACCACACGTTTCATCCTTGAACAGTCCGACAACCTTTTTGTTCTTAAGGCTATAACAAGGATGAGACGTAGGGTAATCCGAGGTGTCAAAAACGTGCAAGTCCTTCTTCATATCTGCATACAAGTCTGATGTTTGAATATGATACATCAGACTGTCTGTATCAGTCATTAACAATTTAACGTTGCGGCCGTACTTGGCGACAGCATAACGATAATGAAAGTCGTACATTATTGTTTTGCTAACGTCAAGCACCGTGAAGCCGACATACACGGGACGAGAAAGAACGATGGATTTTTTACGGAGTGAAAGCCCCACCAGATCGTTCGTATAAGGAATCATACGTTTTAGCCTGGGTGTGGAAACTAGTTTTTGAAGCCGTCGTTCATTCGAGACTAGTTCAAAGTCTATATGTTTCCGTACGTTCTCCAGCGACTTACCGTATACGGCGTTGTTCATCAGTTTGAAAAGGTCTTTTTCAAAGCTGTTGACGGCTGCTTGCCTCTTGCGGGTGTTGAAATCGATAAACGGTTTCAACCAAGCGCTTTGCTTAAAACACAACACCCTATGAGTCGCTTTCAGCTCTAAACCAAGACTTAAATACAATTTCAAATTTCGATAATGGAGAACGTAATTTTGTTTGTCCTCCAAAGTTGTTAACAACTTCTCTACGGATGACCCTGATTCGTTATACGATGATCTGTATATACTCTCGTGTAAACGTTTGGAAAAGGGAGAAAGGATATCGTGTGTTATGCGCTGGCGCACAGGTGCAAGCGGGTAGTCGGAATGCAGGTCGTGTAAGGTATTAGGATAGTGTAGGTCGACTTCGAGGATGTACCCGATGTCAGCATCATCACTCACAGTACGTACGTCCAAGGACTCGATTTCGTTACGATCGAGCCATCGGAAGTCTGCGTAAGGGAGTGGTTGCGACATGGCTGCACCGTATAAATTGTTACAGTCTGTATACAGAATGAAGGAGGTCGGTTTCGAAACATCGTACTGGTCTGGAATCAGAGGATTGTTAGCGACTGCGTGACGGTTGGATATCATCGCGCAGCCTCCGCGGATCCCAGACTCGACGTACAGATGCATATTTATTTCTGTCAACAGTTCTAATTCGACCCCGGTCATTTTTAGCATCGCGTTCCAAGCGAGTCCGGGAAGCGAGTAAAAATGACATGGGTCCAAGCAGTAATCGCGTAAGGCCATGTCTCGGAAACTTTCAAAGACATCGGCCAGCAGCATTACGTCTGTCAACAAATACAAATCATGGTAATCTCCAAACGTACGCAGATTGAATGCACTCCACACGTTTTGCGCGTGCTCGTAATCTGCGTCCGAAATAGATGATTCCATCAACCGGTTATCAAAGTGTTCACGAGCGGGTAGACTTGTTTCGTTGAACCGATCAATAATGTCAACGTAAGCGTATGGGTATACCCCCTTGCGTACGAGCAGATTGGTCTGTTCATCGAAACCCCGTCTAAGCATTTCCTCTCTGAGCAAAGGAAATTGGCTCCCGGACGCGGACAGATTGGTAACGAGTGTGTCCAGAGAGCGATTAAGAAATTGAAAGGAGTCTACGAAACGCAAGGGACCCAGGGAGAACGACACGTAACGCTCACTGGATGTTGCGATGCAGGATACGCGTTCGTCCTTATATTTCCCTAAACCCTGCATTAAATGGTGACAGTCGTAGCCACGAAGGTTGTGAAAGAAGACGGGGATATGACGAGGCATCTTGTAACTCAGATTACAGCTATTATGGGCTGCTCCCAAGAATTTCCCCGTAAGATGGCAATGATTGCGTACCTTGTCATCGTCTGTCAAAGGGCGCTCACACAAATGACAAACGGCGGCATTAGTGAACACAACATTGTCATCATCGGACATAATTAATTGTACGTTATGTCGTACCACCTTCATCATATCCTCGGCGTCTTTCAACAACCACGAGAAGAACGTGTCTACAACGTTTTCACCCCGATAAACTTTAGCCTCTCTCCAAAGGCTGTGCGTATGATCGACGATAGCATAGGAGAAACCTGACGGGATATGCATCGCTTCGTATGATGTGGACGATACAGGAGGAGAAGTTAGTTTCTGACGGGCACCGCTGCTATCGACGGAGTAGAATTCACCTAACTCGTGCACTGTCGTCGGGACGTCGTTACCAGGTGAACACGATTGAAGCGGAGTGATGAGGGACTCGAAGTCGGCGTAGACGGTGAAGGGTACTTTAAGACAGTGCGCGTAATTTTTAAAGGACATAAACTTCTCCTCCTCCGTGGGCATTTTGGTCTTCTGCTCGCCGTAAGGTGTGCAGTAGGGGAGATGATCGGACAGACCATGTTCTGTGGTGAAACGATGCAGGCAGTAGTCACAGTAAAATGATTGACCGTTGTGTTGTGTTAGGGATGATAACAATCTACTCATGTTACTGATAAGACAGTAATGTTTTCGGCTATTCGTATCGGTCAGAAGCAAAAGATTAACGTGATGCGACCTGTCCTTATTCGGGGTAATTCTCAGAGGGTAAACCTCATTTTTTGATTCATTTTTGATATTGTCTTCTATATCATAGCCGAAAACGTTTATAGAAATGTTAGGATTCTGTGCTTCAAATTTGGAAATGGACTTTAACGAAACAGGGTACTCGATACCGGACATATTTAATGTGTTTATGAATGGGATGTATTTTGAAGCACGGTCTTTATGTTGTTCTTGAGGGTGTATGTGGGCTAGAACAGACCACAGAAAACACATTTCATCGTGGGGGTTCTTGATGTTGACTACTGCCTTGGTGAGTGAGAGTTTTCGCGGGGTTGGAAGGTAGGAGGACGCTGCTAGAGGCTGGTACCGTCCAACAACCAGTTCCAGCTTCAGTACAGCATCCACCGACCATCCGCTCCCGTCACGGGTAAAATTAGATATGCTATTGAAGATTTTATCGTAGGATTCATCGAGTAGACAATTCAACTCGTCGCTGTCGTCCGCGAGCAACGTGCGACAACGTCCGTGGAAGACGGCGTCTTTCGTTACCTCTTTCTCCTCACCACTGTCACCATCTACCACGGTTTTGGTAAAACGTATCCTGCACGCAATATGCCACTTGATATTGCGTAAACGTGCCTGCTCTGCCTGAATATCCTCAAGCAATAAAGGACGTGCCTCAGTCATTACGAATACTATGTCATGATCCGACGCGTTGACGTTCACTGGAATGTAGTCGAAGGTTGTGATGCACCCTCGGACACTACTGTTCCTCTCGATATAAAACCGAGTCACAACTGAAACAATAGAAACATGAGTATTAGTAACCAATAGGAATGATAAATAACGTGTACACACAAATTCATATTTGTAGTAAATAAATAACACTCGTCGGGGGGTAATATGTCAGTTTATTACAAACCGTGAAGATGTCGGCTACTCCTGATTTTAGTATTGAAAGTGAAAGAATAAAATCATTCAAGTATTGGGAAGTGACGTTTATCAGCCCCGACGAGTTAGCGTTTGCGGGGTTCTACTTCTACCCTAGAAATTTCGATGTTTGTGGACATAGTATGTCATTCGTAGACGATAGAGTTAAATGCTTTTGTTGTGGAATTGAATTAGTTGATTGGAAAGAAGGTGACAAACCTATGAAGGAACATGAAAAATTTTCATCTACATGTCAATTTCTAAACGATGTTAAGAGTGAGACTTTTCATACACACACCAATAGACATAGTATGACTCAAACGTTAATTCGCATCAGTAAGTTTGCACACTACATAATTATAAAAATAATTTCTTAACTGTGACAATTGGTATTGGACTTTTTACCTTGTTCAGTCTGCTCCTCCCCACGTTCCTGCTGAAGGTTAGCCATGATCTTCAAGTGAGAATGAATGAATACTGAAAAACAAAAGGTACTGTTATAACGCTGGTATTATGTTAGTGTATCGTAAACGTTTTAAATATCAATTTGTACATAATACATGTGCGCTTAGACCAACTATTTGCTAGATCGAGAAAATTAAGTTTATTTTCGCGCACACACACAAACAGATTTAAATAATACTTTCATGCTTACAATATACAACCAATGTACACAAACTTATAAAGCATCAAACTATATATATCATTCGTTGGGTTGTAATTATTATTAAACAGTAAATATGCTTAGAATGAAAATATTTGCTATGATTTTAGTAACATATAACAGCGTCTTACATACCACTCGAATCTATATATACTGTTCTGTTTCAGATAATAATAATAATTTGATCACGCACACACACACACACACACACACACACACACACATACACATACATGTATTAAATCAATAAATAATGCACTTGATAAATTATGCTCACCAAACTAGCGTATGTTGACTACACACACACAGGAACTTGTGTATACTGAGACGTACAATAATTCAAGCAGTCTTTCAACTATTAAAAAAACTGCTGAGATAGATTTATCAACGCACGCAAGCAGTCAGTGTGAAACCGATAAAATTCAGTTATACCTAAAAATATATATCTTCAATTAGAAGTGTAATATAAAAGGTACAGTAAGAATATATTTCAGAAAATTGATCACACACACACACACACACACACACACACACACATGTATTAAATTCAAATATATATCTTCAATTAGAACTGTAATATAAAAAAAAATACGGTAAGAATATATTTCAGAAATTGTGATTTGAACATACACATACATGTATTAAAGTCAGTAAATAATGTTTTTACTAGTAACATATAACAGCGTCTTACATACCACTCGAATCTATATATACTGTTCTGTTTCAGATAATAATAATAATTTGATCACACACACACATACATGTATTAAATCAATAAATAATGCACTTGATAAATTATGCTCACCAAACTAGCGTATGTTGACTACACACACAGGAACTTGTGTATACTGAGACGTACAATAATTCAAGCAGTCTTTCAACTATTATAAACTGCTGAGATAGATTTATCAACGCACGCAAGCAGTCAGTGTGAAACCGATAAAATTCAGTTATACCTAAAAAATATATATATCTTCAATTAGAAGTGTATAAAAGGTACAGTAAGAATATATTTCAGAAAATTGTATTAAATTCAAATATATATCTTCAATTAAAAGTGCGTTAAGAATAAAAGTACGTTAAGAATATATTCAGAAAATTGTAATTTGATCATACGCATACGCTTACACACACATGTATTAAATTAAAATATATATATCTTCAATTAGAAGTGTAATATAAAAAATACGGTAAGAATATATTTCATAAATTGTGATTTGAACATACACATACATGTATTAAATAATGTTTTAATGCAAATAATTTTTACGTTTAAATAAAATCTGTACATACAATAAATTATACTCACCAAAACTATTGTATGTTGACTACACACAGGAACTTGCGTATACTGCGATTGCACAATAATACAGTCTTCCAACTATTAAAAATGTCGTGATAGATTTGTCAGTGCACGCAAGCAGGTCAAATGAGAATTTATCGTTAAATTTGTTGAGTATATATTGGTCTCTGGTGGTAGGGGAAAGCCGATGTTTGTTTGGACGTGAATACTTTCTAATCCATAATTACTTGTGATGGGTGCAACTAATGAGTGTCATGTGTCATATTAGAAAGTGAAAGGCGGATTTAGCGAATACATACACACACACACACACGCGCGATGGTTTATTTCGGTAGAACCATCTGAACATACATGCAATTAGTTGTATAGTAATCAGAAATGTGTGTGAGAGAGACAATTTAATAGTTTGAATTTTATACTACAAGGTAAACTATATTTTTTTTTTTTTTTTTTTTTTTAAGTCGGGGATGTTTCCGACAATTATTATTTAAAACTGATAATTGTTTTATTAAAATCTCACGTACGTGCCAAATTAATTGCCGACAGCGACTCTGCTCCCCCTCCTGCTAAAATTCCATCTGTTAAAAACAAAAAGAATTCTCACTGTGATATCGTTAGTTATTCTCTCTCCACGCTTCAGTTCGGACGACAGTAAACGTAAGTTTGTGTATTATTATTGTAACGATCTTTGTGTTTATAAATATTAGTTTGTAATGTGTGGTTCCTTTTTTTTATAGTATAATGGAAAACGCTGCTGTAATAATTGACTTTCACTGCTTTTATGATGACAACGGCAATTATATAGTAAAGGAGTTGTCGGTTATGGACGTAACACGTTTTGCATACAGACATTGGATTTTCGCCCCGCCTGCTACAGTCGTTACGAATTCGAAATACACTAGAACCAACTGCTGGTTAACGACAAACTATCATGGGCTAAGATGGGATGAAGGAGAGACACCGTACGACAATCTTGTTTCAGTGTTAACAACGTATACGAACATATATAAATATGTGTTTGTGAAGGATCTTGAGAAAAAACGTTTTTTAGAATCGAAAATAATTCATTATCATATAATAAATCTTGATGACATTGGTTGCCCAAAAGACGTACCAAAAGACATTCCTGGGGCGTTATGTCTTACACATTGCAATTCTTCTTCTACACTATGTACAAACCATAATGTGCACGCACTTAGAGAGTGGATAATTAATGATTTTTCTGTTATACAAACATTTTTAATGTAAGTGTCTCATAGCATTGTTAATTTCATTAGGTAAACTTGTATATGGCTGCAGGCAATAACTATTTCTGTCGACTTTCCTAATATATATTATGTAACAGCCATAATTCTGCATGTATGTACATGCAAAGCTTCAGGGGATGAAAAACACCATCTGTTAAAAACAACAACAAAATGTCTTGCTGCAGGCGATAACTATTTCTATCGACTTTCCTAATATATATTATGTAACAGCCATAATTCTGCATGTATGTAGATGCAAAAACACCACCTGTTAAAAACAACAACAACAAAAATTCTTGCTGTAGGCGATAACTATTTCTGACGACTTTCCTAATATATATTATGTAACAGTCATAATTCTGCATACAAAGCTTCAGGGGGATGAAAAACATCACTTGTTAAAAACAACAAAAATTCTTACTGTGATATCTATAGTTATTGTCACTCCATACTTCAGTTTGGACGACTGTAAACGTAAGTTTATGTATTATTATTATTGTAACGATATTAGTTCGTAATGTGCGGTTTCTTTTTTTCAAACGATAACTATTTCTAGTAGTCTGTGGGCTTGACTTTCCTAATATATATATTTCGTAACAGCGCTAATTCTGCCTGTGTGTATGTATATGCAAAGCTTCAGGCGATGAAAGTGAACTTTCCTGATGGCCACACCATTCCTTTCACTAGTCTTCTTTGTAGCGAATATTCTGACATTGTATGGTTCCACATCGCTTGATACAGACGTCTTCACTTCTAATAATAATGTCGTTTATCACAAAATTCAACGCAGTTTCTGCTATTGAGTACAAACGTTGTGCAGAATTAACAGTGGACAAACAGTATCCGATCGTTAACATGTTGCATGTGGACACGCGATATGGGAAGTCTGTGCTTGTAACGTTGGAAGATTGTGAGCGCCGCTATCGTGTATATCTACCTAAGAGGTATGCTGACGTCTTTACAGATGAAGAACTCCGTCATATAAATCCCAGCGACCTACATCTTGTGTTTCGAGGGATGAAGAACCAGACAGCGCATGTGGAAATTGTATCTCGTTAAGGTAACAAACTACTTTTAATAAACAATTTTTTTATCATTGTGTGTGCGTATGTTTGAATGTAGTGCAAATTCTAATTTACAAAGTTTTGATGAATGGATTTTTTAATTTATTTCACTATACGCCTCTGAACCTAGTGTGCGTGTGCATATGTGTGTGTGTGTGTGTGTGTGCGTGCGCGTGTGGTGTAACCCAAACGTGTACACGTTGTATGTGTATGATTACGTTGCGTTTGCGTCTGTGTGTGGGTGCGTTGCGTTGCGTATGCGTCTGTATGTGCGCGCGTTGCGTGTGCATCTGTGTGTGTGTGATATTTAACATGATTTTAATGTTGTTGTTGTATTGTTATGTTGCAGGTTGCTTCTTCTACAAGTACGACACACAATTATATATAAACTTTCGAAAAATATCAATTTCTAATGTATTTATTTAATTGTGAATTTTATATTGTGAATGTTAAAATATATTTAATCATTTAAACAAATTATGACTTTATTTTATTTCACTCTACACCTCTGAACATGTGTACAATTAATTTATTTTTTGTGAACTGTTACATCAGAAGATTTGTATGAATTTCAGCCGCCGTTTTCATGTGTGTGTATAATTTTAATTTATTTCGCTATACACTACTGAACCTATGTGTGTAAACTGCAACCTTAAAACAGAAGTATTGTACCAGATTGCTAAGCCGTTAACGTATGGATTTGTCAACTGTAACAACATAACAGGTAAGTAGTTCATTGACGCCAAATATATATATTTCTAACAAGGATCAATCACACTGACTGCATTATAAAACTATTAATTAATTATTTAATACATTGAAAATGAAGACGACGTTTTGACAACGAGAGAGGGCTAAAATTATTTATTCATCACACCGACTACTCAATGTACGAGAGGGAGACAGGAGAAAGGGTATGGAACCTTGCATAGTTGAAACGTGTGAGAGAGAGAGAGAGAGAGAGAGAGAGAGAGAGAGAGAGAGAGAGAGAGAGAGAGAGAGAGAGAGAGAGAGAGAGAGAGGACGTTACTATTTGTTGACACAGTTGAAACAAGTGAGAGTGTGAGAGAGAGAGAGAGAGAGAGAGAGAGAGAGAGAGAGAGAGAGAGAGAGAGGACGTTAATATTTGTCGAATAAATATAAACTTTCTAATTTCATATACATGCGCTCGGTACTGACCACAGTTTGAGCATAACGTTTGATAACGAGAGAGACATACACAACGTGTGAGAGAGAGAGAGAGGGAGAGAGAGAGAGAGGACGAATAATACAGAGGTTGGTACATCTGATCATATAGATTTAATATACATTATAACACACGACAAATTTGAACTCATGTAAAGGTTGGTACACTTAATCATATATTTTAATATACACTATAATGCCGGTGAGCATAACGTTTGACAACGAGAGAGAGAGAGAGACATACACACCATGTGAGAGAGAGAGAGAGAGAGTAACAATTATGATCATATATAGTTTGAATTTCCCACCACAGAAGAGAAAGAAATGTTGGCAGATCTGCTCTATACACGCACACAATAATTTAAGATTGGTAACCCTGATCATATATTTTAATATATACACTATATAACACATATTTGAATTTCCCTCCCCCCACCGCAGAAAATGTTGACAACCCTGCTCATATAAAATATCTATACACTATAATAATACTACAGAGGTTGGTACACCTGATCATATAGATTTAATATACATTATAATACACGACAAATTTGAACTCATGCAAAGGTTGGTACACCTGATCATATATTTTAGTATACACTATAATGCTTCGAGTTGGAACCACCCCCCACCCACTGATATGAAAAAAAAACCTCCCACCCAACACCACCCACTGATATGCAAATCAGCTTTCTTAAAAAAATAAAAAATTATATTCACGGATGCTGGTGGTCCATTGAACATCATCCCACCAAATCAATTTAATAAAAAAAATAAAAAAATAAAATAAAAAAAATTAAAAAATTTATTCGCGGAAATTCGCGGTGCTGTGGTCCATCGGGATGCTGCGGGTCCAGCGGTGGCGGTGTCATCTCTGAGATCATGTTTTTTAGTGTTTTTTTATTGTTTTTTAAGAAAGGCGGCATTCCTTTGTGGCTCAGAACTCTCAGTTTCCCTCTACTCACGTGTGAATTCTGTTGCAAAACTCGAGCTTGAAATTATGGAAAATGGTCACCTTGTACTCCGTGGTTAGAAGGCGATCAGCTGCCTGCGTGTAGTTTAAGGTCACAGAAGTCCCCGTTACAGTTCATTGCAGATAGAGGGTGAAAGATTCGGGTTCCCAGGTTACATTCTCTCGACGGCGAAATTCAGGTTAAAGCTTAGCTGCTCAGCACATGACCACGGATGGAATCGTAGTCATCCTCATCTCTCGAGCACTTCGACGAGTCAGGAACCCTAGGAGAACAGACTTATGTAGCAACCCTCACAATATTCACGCTTACAAAACTTCACTCGAGCTCTAACACACACACCACGAATCATATGGATACTGGATCTTCACTTACAACCAGTTAGTATTCAGATTGAATAATCAAATTTAACTCACAAAATAAACCTTCATTAATGCCACTGCATGATATTTCTTATTTAAATAGTTACTATTAACCTGTTATAACCACAATCGGTTTCGTATAAAGCTTCGCCACGTGGGCCGAATTACATAAGATATTAATTACTAATGCATTGCTATTTTTTTCTTCTAATACTTCATCAGCCTCTTGCTTTGTAATATTTAATTAAATAACAATTAACAACAGAACCTCTATAATTACTTTCAAAGTTGAAATTCATCATTAAAATTCACCATGTGGTCATTCATGCCTTTCAGAACAAGACAGCAATCACGCCCGCTTATGTAAAATAATCTCACATACGCCATAAACACATTTAAATCCTAATTCCTTTTTTACACACAGTTAGAATTATTAAATCAACTTACAAGAGGTACTTTATCGATTAGCGATCCATACGGATATAAAGATGAGCACACGTGAAAATTCGCCGTCGAGAGAGAGATAGTGAATCAGCGGTAGCGGAAATGGAACTGAACAGTCCTTGGCACAGTCGTCAGTGAACCCACATTCTCTTTTCAGTCACCAGAATGCGCGAGCATGACTTCAACGCACACCGGGCGTCCGAGACGATATAAATACGAAATTTACTAAACCGTAACGGCGCCGTGATTATACTTTGTGCCAATCACGGCACACCCCCACTCCAAAAGGGCAACCTGGTTGCCTAAAACTCAAAACGTGGGAATCCACAGTATAGGGCCCCGGTCCTCTACACCCTTACTTACATCTCACCAATTTGGCATTGCTGGGAAATCTCAGACATTTATCCGCACTTAGGAGAACAGAGGCTCAGAGAGAAAACGATAGAAGAAGAAGGAAGAAGTGTAGTGGGTACATGCATATGTGCCCGAATGTGTTTGTGTGTGAGTATGAGGTGTGCATGCTGACCTTGCCAGCGCCAGCATACTGAGACAAAGAAGAAGGAGAAAAGAAGAAAGACAAGTTTGGGCCCAAGCGCTCTGACCTCCTAAGGCCTCCTACACTCAACAACTGAGACCCAAAAGCTATAACTAACCAGGACCGTTTTCTATTCTCTATGACAACTTCCATGCCCCCTCCCAGGACTGAAAAAAACTCTCAACACAACTCCGACCATTCCCGACAACACCCTCTCCACCATGCCAACCCCATGGGACCGCCCCTACACGTCACCCTCACTGGTGACCACCACCTACTCCTACCGCTGCTACTCACATACGCGTCCATAGGACCAAACAAGGTGTCACTAACCTTGATATGTGAGTGACCATATTACTACTGTCCACCTCGTGGGCCGATCAGCCATATGCAGCAAAACAACGCATCTACAAATCCTTGACATATGACTGGCCCACATCCCTACACTAGGGCGGACGGACCCGATTAGCAAGGCAGAGAAGACCGCTACGAGGGCACGCGAACATCAATCCATATCATATTACTGAAGCTTCACCTTAACCCAGTTGACACGGGGGGGGGGTAACTTCTCTACAAAGCGACAACTCTCGCTCCCTACCACTCAAGGAGAAATATGCGGGGGACATTAAACAGAGAATGCGGCATGGTATTTAACAAGTAAAAGTAAAGTTCAATATAAATAATAGATCAGCTGATGAACAAATCAGGTTGGCCGTGAAATTGATATATCAAACATAGAACAGTTAGATGAGGCAAGCACGGTTTATCAGATTAGGAAAACAACAAATAAATTCCACCATGCAGACGGCTATCACCGGCTCAGAGTCCAACTCGCCTAGATCGCATAGTTTACAACGATACAGCTGCTTATAATTTACTAGGTCAATACTTTAACATTTCACCTCCTCTGTTCTTAGAAAATACTCTGAATATAACTCCGCCGGACAATATCTAGAATCCCCATAAAACGACAAACAACAGATTTTTTTCTTTATACGATTGAGATACGAGATTGCATTAACATTACCATGAACAACCTTAGCCATATTTTCAAAACCTTTTCTTTATTTGACCTCACAACGTACCCTAAATAAAACTACCGTATCACTAGACATCAACTGAGAAACCAACCTTGGCGCCGACCAACTCTCCATAACAGTTCTTCCTTTTTCGATTCAGTAGACTGGACTCTGACCCCTAAAATTTACATAATTACCAGCACACAAACAACAATCTAACACTAACATCACAACACAGACAGGAAATACTTGCCTCCATACAAGTGACCTCTGGTTCCCTAGCGGAGCGAAGGCTCGAGAGATTACTTATGCCGAGCTAACTTCCCTGACGCCGAACAAGAAAACAAACGACACGAACAGTGACAAACATAACCATCAAACAAAGCACCGCCACACACTATACAATATACCTAACAACAACAACAAACATCCTATTCAAAACCCATCAACACCACATTTTAATAAATATATTCTTTTGACTATCATCGGTGATGACGACGCAGGTCTGACCACACCGCATCCCAATGAGGATTCTAACTTAATGTACTCGTGAATAAATCCCCCTGACAACTAATGACAACTAACACGTATCTAAACCGCTCCCATCATTCTTGGAAACAAAACACCAAAGGCCTCCGGTAAGTTACATACATCCTCCAATCAAAATACTCAAAGAAATATACGGGCGTGATTCCTGCTGTGACGATTTCATTAATTAAAAAATAAAATAAATAATAAAATAGGAAATGTTAAAAGCTGAGAAATTTAAATTTTAATAAATCGCACATTTAAATTAATTTTTATCACTATCATAAATCATAATAATATTTAATAAAGAGTTTTAATTAAAAAAAAAGGAATGCGAGTGTACTGATAGGGAAACCCTTATTAATTAATCCTGCATAGACATGCGCTAACCGGAATTAACTTGATTACCGACCCGTAAACAAACTAATAATCCTTGTATATTGATATTAAATAAATAAATAAACAAGACCACCATAGTCTACTATAATAAAGTCAGTAATAAAGAATATATTTGGATAATTAAATGGTCACACTTTAACCCCTTAAATAGGAATAAAGGTGGAACTATTTTGTTGCGACGCGTAAACTCCGCGCGATTAACTGACCCGTCCTAACATAGTAATTCAATCGAGATGAAGCGCTCCCGTAGAAAACACGCGCTTGAACCATGTCCCGGAGAACGACAAAATGTTTTTTATTTAGAGGACAGATATAACAATGTGTAGCGAAAGGTAGTGGCAAATTAGTGTGCTAATAAGTTTAAATGTTAAAAACCAAAAGGAATAAATAACTGTTTGAGAGATGACATCTCATCTGTATAATTTATAAGATCTCTATGTTGTTTTAAAATAATATGGTACGAGCTACCTAAAGTGAGAACTTTTATAAACAATAATGTGACGTGCGATTCTGCAACAAACAAGAACATTTACGGCACTTATACTACTAACGATGTTTAACTACTAGACTTCTGAGGACCCCAACGCTACTTCATTATGAACTAATCACTTCAGGAACTTCAACAGGAAAGTTAACTCCACTAAAGATCAACCGCTGACGAACACCACAAGGACCAAGGACCCGCACATCGAGTAAACTTCTGGATATCACAGGTGACACGGAGACTTGTCCTCCGTGATTAATTAAAATTCTAACAAATGAATTGTTAAAGACAGTTTAAATAAATATATAAAGACTTTAATGATAATCACTTTATAAGATGTAGTATGCCTTAGGATTCAAAATATTTGTAGTACCAAGTAATGCTGATGTATATATATAAAGCTTCACTGATACAAAATTTTTAGATTAAGTCCATTCTTCAAATGGCCCCCCAAATAGTATGATAGAATATGAATAAGTGAGCTTAACTCACAAACAAATTTAAGGTTCCGGATCCGTGGATAATGCTAGCACTTATAAATCCATATGTTTTGGCCCCCGTTGTTTTTCACAAAATCTTTTATAATTGTAATCTTTTATTAAGAAAACCTTATGTGGGAATATTTATGTAGAGCTGTTGTAGTAATGGTTTAATAAAGAGATGTCGTTACTTTACACTAAAACATTGAGTGAATAAATCATCAGACCCCCATGTAAAAGTTCCTTTAGTTATAACTACAGCTGGTTTAATTAATTATTAAAAGTTAATTACGAGTATGGCAGCCCGTGCAATTGATCTGAGGTAAGTATGCACAGGTTCCCGATGTGATAACGTAGGTGAGACGTTATACTGCTTGTCTCTGATTCACAAATATTAGCTAAAGGGCACAACATACATAGTACAACAATAACAATAACACATATTATAACTCTACAAAACATCACACATAATATTTATAAAATTTTAGTGGGCACAACAGTCCCATATCACATTTCCATTACAGAACCCGAATCCCTCTTAACTCCCTGCCAAGTGCAGTAGTCAAGGTCTAAAAAAAATTTTCTTAATTCTTTTATTGTTATCTCTTCCTGAAAATTCCATCCCAATTTTACAAGTCCTGTCACATACGGAACCACGCCCTGCTCCCATTTGAGCCGCCTCATTTCCCCTTCTCAAAGTTTTGAGATTTTTTTTTATTAAAAAGTGGAAGACGTCCCGTAAAATTTAAAAACTAGGCCAAAGACCTAGACGAAGCTTAAAATGTACCAGGCCCATTGTGACAGGACTTGGAAATGACACAGCCTGATTAACAAGACAAATTTTATTAACGTTTGATTTCAAAAACATCACAATACTGATAAAATCACACACAACATCTGATACAGCAAGTACCTAGTTTTCAAACCTTTTTCTAAATTTTATATTAACTTGATTATATCGTACAGTGTTGCCAAATTAATTAATGAACAAGAAAACTGCCTAAAAATATACATAGCTTATCAGAAATATAGGATTCTATGATTATACTAATCACATAAGCAGAGTTTTAAACAATAAAAGTTACAATGTGTGATCCACTATAATCAATAATGATATGTTATTTATATGAGTGCCATAACAGCATAGAAACAGATAAATTCCTTTTGTGTGCCCTTTCATAACAGCCTAACATCTATTATATAAATTAATTCATAATTATTAATATGTCAAAAATTTGATGTTTTGTCTTTCTCTGTTCTTTGTTTTGCGTTTTGCGTCAGAGTTTGTTAAATTATTGTTCTATTGTATCCATTGGGTTCTGCTAAATATTTGATTTTCCAGTTATTTAATAGACTTTTTTTCGAAATTCCTTGTTTAATTCATTAACATAGTTTAAACTTATTTAATTTTAGAAGAGTGAAGCCAGTACAAAAACAGTGAAGGTTAACTCCAAAAAATGTCCATAAATTAATGAAACATAAAATTTATGCATACCTTCAAACGATAATGATACCTAACTTTATAGTTTTGCTCCAATTACAAGTAAATTAAAAATAATAAAACAGCAATTGGGAATTTTTACTAGCTTTCAGAATTAAAAAGGATACTACCTACCTTCTTTTTTTAGTACTGATTACTAAAAAAATTTTGGTATAATATTTTAATCAAAGTGCTTCTTTACGTTAAATGCATAAATTCATACAGTGCTCAAATACCGCATTATATCGATAGTCATTACCACACCAGTCAGCATAGGCATTTGAGCTAATGAGCCGTGGTTCTTTCACGAAGTCAATCGGGGGAGTTCAGCACACAATCCTGTATAACCTCTATTAAAATTCCCTTGAAGACCACGGGAACTGACCTCTGTCCGAACTAGCTTGGACCCTCAACAGGATGTTAATGAATATAGTGCCATTTTCACGCTATTAGATTTTTGTCCAATTGGACAAGTCTTGGGCCATTTTGGGAACAAGCCCTCTTCAGCCAGTTTAGTTTTGTTTTTTTTGGGAGACGAACGCCAGTGCAGGCCTGACGTTGTGGGTTGCGAGTTGATATGCGTGTGATTGTAGTGTACGACAGCCAATTAGATTATGGGGGTTATTGTATTGCGTCGTGCCCCAGGCCGAGCAGCGTAGGACGCTAAAGATGTAGCGTCAAAATGGCGTCATATAGGTTCTGCGGAGGACGCATTTAAGGGAGGGCGCACTACAGCTCCGCTCGGGTCTTATTTTATGACTTTAATCCCATATAACACCTCCGCTCGGGTTCGGCAGGTAAATTCAAGAGGAAAGAGGGGAAACACGTCCCTCTCCCAGCATAGTGAATTTAACTATCAAAGTCCTTGTCAAACTTATTTCAATATTTTAAACTAAAATAGAAAGCATATTTCACGCTTATTAGCGATTATGAGTTGTAGATATCCGCTGAGCGGAACTACATATATGCTTTTTTATTCTTTTTTTATTCATTTTTATAATTTTTTTATTTTTAGTAATTTTTATAATATTTTTATAAATATTTATAAAATAAAATCAGTACTGTTTCGTATCATGCACTGTACCACTTAGACATACTTTTAGCATATTGCAGCCTCAAATTATCTTATCGCCTATACATGTCTATTGCCCTTTGACGCAGCTGACTTTGTTTTTCACTTCTACTTTTATTCTGCTTTTCCGAACTTTGGATTTTTATGTACGTTTCCATTTGTATACTCTGTACGGCGTCTATAAAAACATGCAAAGATGGATGACTATGGTAGAATTTTTGATTAAAATGGCTATGAAAAGTTTCACAGCCATTTGTAGTTCTGTTACTGTCTGACGATAAAGAAGCCCAGGTGTGCGGTGGAAATTCCGTTTCTTCGTCCACATACATTTCAACCAAATAATCTGCATAAGCGTCAACTCTACAGTCGTTAGGTTTTGTTTCAGCTAATTCCACGGAGAAAAAGTCTTCCACTTCGTCAGGTTGTAAATAGATCATGCCAAATGTTAATTTTAACCACTTTCCTATTTCGGAATCCCTATCCTTATATTCACAAACCAAACCTAAGTTTTGTATTTTTCTCCATCAAGATTGTGTTAAGTGAAAACGGCAACCAATTACATGTGACTGAGGTAGAACTTCTTCGAGTGCCCGATGTATCGCTTTCTCAAAATCAATCATCACATTCCGGGGATTCCAAAGTAAATCTTTTGAATTATACGCCTCTCTTATTAAATAAAACACATTTTTGTTAGATTCAGTCGTCTTATTTCCTAAAACACAAAACACGAGTGGTAAGTTAATGATTATTTCGGAAACAGTGGATTGTAGAAAGTTGTAAAAATTGAAATGTTTCGTCCATATAAATAGTAGCTGACTCGCACAAGAATTTTAAGTTCGTATAACATGTAAAACTAATAATATATTTCTGACTATCAACTACGTATACGAAATTTTCCCCGCGATTTGTTTTTGGTTCAAGTGTTTGTAAAACATCGAACACTTCGTCCGCACTTTTTGGTAATTGTGGCAAAATTTTCCTCCTAGCACGGCAAATTGTTTGTCTAATAGCGCGCACGGCACTCACACATGTGCTGCTGGAATCCGTATATTCGGCTGCAGAACGGAAAATTTTGGATCGTCTTTCATGTACTTCTGCTTCAGCTTTACGTTTCGCGGCAGCACTAATAATCTGACGTTGAATATCTTCCTGGCTAACGTCAGGATGATTATGGTTACCATCTCTTCTTGAAAATATTCTTTCTTCTGTGGTTCCGATTGAATAAATTTTAGCTTCGCACGTTTTTCTATTACATCTCGAGAGAGTGGGGAGCACCTAAGGTGTGGTAAAGATGGGCGAGCGGACTTATTATATCTCGTTTGGGGCCATTAACACAACCCGAGCGGATCTGTAGTATGTAATTATAAAATGTTTACCTGGCTGAGCGGAGGTGTAGCGCGCCCTGAAGGGGGCCGTGGTTTCCGGGTAGTAGATTTTGGGTATAACCAGATTAGCGGATTAGTGTAAGCAGGGAGCTGAAGCGTTTATCTGTAGTTTCTCTGTGGTACGTTGGCCAGAGACAGCATGCGGTTTATAAGGAAAGAAGGCCGTTAGAGTTCTCCACCACCTTTCAGATTTGTATTCTTATCCTCTTGGTCATATCATTGATGTCATTTAGTTTGGTGGCCAGGTAGTAAAAATCCCCAACTGTCACCTCCGATAGTCCAGTTCTGATCCCGTCTCTCCCTCGTTCTCATTTCCATTACCTTAGTTTCCCACATTGATTTCTTGGATTTCGTTGTCCATGACGTGTCCGTTATTTAACTAAATATCACTATAATATTGACGACTCGGAACACAAAGTTTTTTATAAGTAAAAACGTAAAGTTTTACCTTACAGCCTAAACCGGCTTTCACCTATAGAAGGCTTCATCAGAGGCTGTCGTTAGTAGCGCTGCTCGTCTTGTTGTTGGCGACGAGAAAGTGTTTCGAAAGATTGAAGCTGTGTGTGTGTGTGGTGAGATGTGTTCGAATAATGCGTGCGATTTGAATTGTGTCTGTTCGTTTAGGATGTCGTTTTTATTTGTTTTTGTGTGTTTGTATATTTCTAATTGTTCTAGAGTGTCTAGTTTTCGGCCTTTTGTGTGTACGTGTAGTATGTTCATGTTATTGTCGATGTTTTTATATGTGTGGTTTGCTTCAATGAGGTGGTTTGCGAAGGTAGATTCTGTAGTGGTGTGGAGTGCTTTTGTGTGTTCAATGTATCTCTGTTTGAAGCTACGTCCTGTCTGGCCTATGTAGAATTTACTGCAATTTGAACAATTTAGTTTATATACACCGGGTAGATCGAATTTGTTTTGTGCTTTGGGCATGCGTTTTGATAGTGTGTGTTCTGTTTTGTTAGTAGTTTTGAAAGCGATTCTGTATCCTGCTTTTTTGAATTTGTGGGCAATTTTTTCTATTTGTTTGTTGATGTATGTTAGTGTTATGAATTTGTTGTTTTCTGTCTTTGTCTGTTGTTTGTTTTGTGTTTTGTGTAGGAGTTTACTGACTATTGTTCTGTCATAACCGTTAGATTCTGCTAGATATTTTATCGTGTTTAGTTCGTCTTTGTAGTCTATTTCATCTAAGGGGATGTTGTTAAGTCTATGTATCATGGTTCTAAAAGCAGCTAATACATGGTTCTCCTTCAGTTCGCAAACCACCTCATTGAAGCAAACCACACATATAAAAACATCGACAATAACATGAACATACTACACGTACACACAAAAGGCCGAAAACTAGACACTCTAGAACAATTAGAAATATACAAACACACAAAAACAAATAAAAACGACATCCTAAACGAACAGACACAATTCAAATCGCACGCATTATTCGAACACATCTCACCACACACACACAGCTTCAATCTTTCGAAACACTTTCTCGTCGCCAACAACAAGACGAGCAGCGCTACTAACGACAGCCTCTGATGAAGCCTTCTATAGGTGAAAGCCGGTTTAGGCTGTAAGGTAAAACTTTACGTTTTTACTTATAAAAAACTTTGTGTTCCGAGTCGTCAATATTATAGTGATATTTCCCACATTGATTCTCAGTCCGACATCCGCAGCCGTCTCCTTCAGTTCTCCCTAACGAAAGCTTGCTTTGAACTCCCGATGATGTCAATATCTTCTGCGTATGACCTTTTTTGTTTCCAACTGATATCTCTGAGGTATTAACAGAAATAAAACAATCGCAAAATTAGTGGATCTGCGGGAATTGACGGAGCTACATCATTCATTGTTAAGGCTATAGCACCTAGTATTGTGAACATTTTGACATATTTAATAAATTTTAGTTTCGGGAGAAGTGAGTTTCCTGAATCACTGAATGTGGCTACTGTAATTCCAGTATATAAACGTGGTGATCCTAAAGAGCAAAGCAGTTGTCGACGAATATTTTTGTTGTCAACGTTATCTAAAATTTTTGTAAAAACGTCTTCAAAATAAGATTGATGTTATTTTAAAATTCGGTAATTTTTTTCTCTAGGAATCAGTATGGCTTTAGATGCAGCATCTCAACAGAGGCTGCACTGATCAGCTTCGTGATTGACATCTATAGAGCAATAAATAATTATACTGCATTATTCAATGATATAGCCAACACTTTTACACAGTAGATCATGTTATTCTTTTAGACAAGCTGTGGAAAGCTGGCTTTAGGGGAATTCCTAATATAGGGGGCTCAAAAGTTACATAGGCCTATTAAACCGGAGACAGGTTGTACGTATTGGAAGCTGAAGACCAATTACTGAGGATGCTCTAATCTAATAGAATTTAATTTATTCTAATGATTTATGTGAGGGCAGATTCTGTGGGCAAGTTACTGTATTCGCTGATAACATGCGTTGTTGTATACAACACTTTGGATTCCCTTCAGAACTCTATTCAGCTTGATTTTAAATAATTGAAGTATTGGTTTAGTAAAACTTTTATGGTTTCAAGTGAAAAAAACAAAATACAGTGGAACTCGCGAATAACAAGCTCGCTTATAACGATAACTCGGATGTAACGAGCAAAAGTACAAGATTTGTTTGTTTTGTATGTTAGTAACGATAATTGAATTTGGTTTTTAAAGAGTAGGAATCCATTAGAGACATGGTTATAACGACCATTTTATCGCAGGCTTGTTCATGGGCTAATAAAATTCGTTAAAATAGAAGATTTTAAACATTCGTTTAAAATCATTAACGCAACTTAGTGAAACTAATATAATGTAAGTGATGAATTCGTGGAATTTTAAATAAATTACAAAACTGTTTGATATCTACAGAAAAAAATGACTAAACAAACAAAAATAGAAGACTTTTTAAGGTTAATTAAGTTCTGTGTGAGAAATATAATTTTGACGATTCCATTTAGAACAAAAAGACAAATAAATTAGAGTGAATTTTCTTGTTAATTTAAAAATAAATAATGTATATGTGGCATGAAAAGTTTTGGGTTTTTTCCCGGATAGCCGGCTGATTTTTGGTATGTTTTTGCTACACAGTTACTTTTAATATATTTCTACACAGAATGCACTATACGCCAATATTCAGCAAAGAATATTAGCGTCTAAAAAATGTTTAAAGTCTAAATTTCACTCTTGAGCGTAGAATGTAAAATTTTATTGTGCAAAGTCTCTTCTATAGTAGACTTTTTTGTTGTGTGTTCGATAATCACGGTATAAAAATTTAGGCTTACGAGTCGACAACTTGGATGTAGCGAACACCCGGTTTTAACGAGCACATTTGTCCAGTCCCTTGAATCTCGTTATAAGCAAGTTCCACTGTATGTGATTTTCAGTTTAAGAGACACGCTTGAACTATCACGTTCTTTGTTTTACTATGAATCATTATGTCAAAATGTGGGTGCTTGACTGTAGGTGCTTGGTGATTGAACGAAATGAACAAATTAAAGAACTTGGATTAGTAATAGAGATAAATGTCACATGGAAAAACCATATTAGGAAACTGAAGAAAGGGTTGTTACATTTTTACGAAAATTCTATTTCTTCCGAGATTTTTGTACAGAAAACTTGCTGATCACAGTCTATCATTCACTGGGGTTGGATTTAAACTAAATCACGGATTACTTGTTGGAGAGGATTGCATATTACACGGTTAAAACCGGTTACTGTATCACAAAAGGCAGTCATTAGAATTATTTCTAAGAAACGTAAGTTTGAAAGTTGTTGACCACTTTTTCAAAAGTTTGGTACTCTTCCCTTAAGGCATCTGTACGTTATTAAAGTTCTTAAGCTGTTTTATATTAGAAGCGATAACAAATATAAATTTAAAGATACAGACTATGATCTACGAAAAAGCCATTCTGTTGTTGTTTCGCGGTCAAAATAAACCGCGGCACATTTGTAATAATGTCGCTCCACGCTTCCTTAATTTGTTGAAGCCATATGCCAGTATGTTCCTTGTTACCAGTGGCGTGGTGTAGGTACATAACACCTGTTGCCGGTTGTGATAGGCCTAAAACTTAACCTAAAAATTAATTCAAATATTTTCTACTACCAAGTGTTCTTTTTAGAGCAAAAATGTTCTTTGTAGAGCCAAAATATTTTCATCATATAAATGGTCTCCAGATCGCTTATAAGATTCAATTAAATTTATTATTTAAAATGTACCTTATTTGAGCTGTCTAGCGATCTTGTAGTTTATAATTCCACTACATGTTTCGGGAATTAAATTCCCCACTTCAGGTAAAACTTCTTCTTCCTAGTATATAGGAGTCATCGGTGAAATTATTAAAAATACATACACACACGAACGAATAAAACAAACACAACTGTTATAAATAACATATTTAAATTAATGTGTGTGTACGGTGTTTAATTATGTTATTTATAACAGTTGTGTTTGTTTTATTCGTTCGTGTGTGTATGTGTTTTTAATAATTTCACCGACGACTCCTATATACTAGGAAGAAGAAGTTTTACCTGAAGATGGGAATTTAATTTCCGAAACATGTAGTGGAATTATAAACTACAAGATCGCTAGACGGATCAAATAAGGTATATTTTAAATAATAAATTTAATTGAACAAAATATTTTTTTTAGAGTATTTTCTATCATTCTCTGGCAGAAGAAGAGGGTCCTGGTTCAACGGGATCTGACTCCATCATACTTACACAGAGAAAATGAGAACACAAATAATCGAGTTAAAAGTAATAAAAACAGAGGAACACATAACTAAACGAACAAAACACAAATAGGTAGGTGGTAACTGCTGCGGCAACAAAAGACGGTGCAAGCGCCCAACAGTTCGAAAGCAATGCTACTCTTTTCTTCAAGTTTTCCAACTAACATTGTTCGGATTTCAAATTATTCAATAACTAAAGTATTTATTCTGTGATATAATTAATATTATTTTCTCTTATTTCCAGTACTGTTGCCGCCGGCAACAGCGGTTACATGGACGCCACGCTACTGCTTGTTGCATACGGTCTTTTGCGCACATATTCCCAACTCCTGTATAATTTTTCAGGGAAATAATTTAACAAAATAATCAAACGAAATTTAAGACAAGATGTTGTAATTTCGTAGGCTGTTTACGAAACAAAACAAAATATTTGTGCGAATAAAGTAATAACTTCTGCTGGGATAAAATTATCTCGACTTATGTAATTATAGAGACTAAAATTATTTCATCGTGTTTGTAATTGCGGAAAATAAAACAACAGCAGTGATACTGAATCGTTATGACGCCGGTTAATACCGGTCTGATTGATTGCTTTAGGATGTTAGATGTGACAGATCGTTAGCCGGAGGGCGCTCACAGTGTGACATTTCTTATGGTAAGTAATGAACGCTTTCTAAAAATATATCAGTTGTAACGTGGGTTTGCGCGAGTCCGCACGTTCAATGCCTACTTTACTGTTGTTGCAGTATTACTACTTCAATCTCTGTGTTGTTTTCTCTTGTAAACCGGAATGGATGCAATGTGATTAGGATGGCTGGAATATTAAACGTGGCAAAGTTGCGTCTGAGGCCTATAAGCATAGTGTAATAAAATAGCTAAAGTGAGCACGTTATATTTTGATTTAATTTCATAGCGTTACTAAAATCATGAGTATATAATTATACTATTTATAGCTAAATCTAAATTATTATAGGTCTGTGCGCATTTAGTATTATACGTTTAAATTGAAGAAATTAGTGAATTAGTGTTAGTCTTAATGAATTAATTTTGTTCAAATTATTGAATTCGTATCATATGAATGAGTTAATTAGTATTGTTACGACGGTCTACTTGATCGTCGTAGGTACAGTGGAAAACAAAATACAAGACACCAATTAAGTCACTAATCACCAGCTTTAATTTCCACAGTTAAACAGTTCGTAATTAACAACACAGTTTCTTACAACAAATCAAATAAAAATTGTTGACACGCAATAAAATGTCAACTAATATTAAAACACAATTGTATTACAATATACCGCCCGATTATAAAACACAGCAGCACTTCACTAATAACCACTTGAACGCACACAATATCGCCCGACAATAAACTTGACCCGCTTTGTAGGCTAATATATCGCGACTATAGCTGAAACTGAACGTCATTGAGTACTGGTATTTATACCCCCCCCCCCCGAAATACTAGATTATTCCACAAACTACGTATTAGCTCTAAACTACGAAATTGATTGCGGCCTTGACACAGTGCGGCCGCGCGAATTCTGGAACATTCTATTCTAGGAAATGCGTCGAGAGTCACGTACGCCACACACATTAGAGCGAGATTCTTCTGGAACATTGTATTCTAGGAAATGCGTCGAGAGTCACGTACGCCACACACATTAGAGCGAGATTCTTCTGGAACATTGTATTCTAGGAAATGCGTCGAGAGTCACGTACGCCACACACGTTCTTCTGGAACATTCGACAAACACGTAGACTGTTCTGTAATGTCGTAACAGTATTTTACATAATAAACTTTTAATTTGCAAAAAATGAGAAATTATAAAACTGCTGTTAACCGGCGATTAAAAATGATGCGATTTGATTATTTCAATACATAAAATTACGAGATCGTCCAGTCGCCCTCAAATATCAGCTAGTTCCAGTGTTGCCACGTTTAATATTCCTGCCTTCTACTAGAGCCGGCCATGCCAGTTGCCGTTGTTTTCTATTTTGCCAGGACATAGATTCTGGCTCACATAGCGTCGTCTACCTTCATTATCCTTTGGTCTACAATGCTTTCTTTTTGTCAGTGTAATTTGTGAAATGCATTTTTCCACTGTCAATTAGGATTTACATAATGCGGTTATATGAGTTTTCCCCTACCGCCAAAAAAACCTGACACGGCTTCTTCAAAACAAAATTGTGTAGGCCTGTATCACACCATTATGCAACTTTCTATCCGGTACTTTTGTGGACACCTAGAACATAACAAAAATCTTAATAATTTTATTATTAAATATTTAATATTTATAATGACTTTACCTCAAGATGTATTTTCCTTATTTGTAACAGTTTCGGGACGCTTTGTGTTCCCATCCTTTCTAATTTTGAGTCTTGTGAAGTATTTGTGTGTTGGTTGGTTGTTGTTGTTGTGGTTTCTTCTTAGCCTTTGGCATTTTAAATTGGTATTATTGTGTCTGATTGTGTGTATATATTAGTATTTTGTGTATTTTCGATGTTGAGTGCTTTGAAAATTGTGTCATGTTTTGTACTGATTTGTAATACCTGAACAAATACATGACAAATTTGTAAATCAGTACAAAACATGACACAATTTTCAAAGCACTCAACATCGAAAATACACAAAATACTAATATATACACCACAATCACACACAATAATACCAATTTAAAATGCCAAAGACCAACAAGAAACCACAACAACCAACCAACACACAAATATTTCACAAGACTCAAAATTAGAAAGGCCGAGGATGGGAACACAAAGCGTCCCGAAACATGTTACAAGTAAGGAAGTACATCTTGAGGTAAAGTCATTATACATATTAAATACAGAGTGGCCCATAAATCAGTTGGCAAAATTGCAAATAGCACTTTTATTGTAGAGGTGCAGCAGGGATACAGATACAGAAAACGCATACAGATAGTTAATAGCATAGACTATAAAATAGGTTAATTACCTTCCGTCAACGTTTCTCAGAATCCTAATTACTGGATTACTCGAGTTTCGACACCAATGGTGTCATCAACGATGATTCGACCATTGGTGTCGAAACTCGAGTAATCCAGTAATTAGGATTCTGAGAAACGTTGACAGAAGGTAATTAACCTATTTTATAGTCTTAACCGTTTCTGGAGGCAAATAAAATGTTTAAATTTAATAGCATAGTTCTCATGACCTACAAGAAATGCTCAAAGTGGCCTCCATCCTTTTCTATGCAAATTTGACATCTTCGAAGCACTGAAGCACAAATTATGTCCGAAATATTCAGGGAATGTAGGTGTCGAAATTCAGATTGAATGCATCCCTTCAATTGTTCCACATCACGAATCTTCACGGAGTACACTGCATTTTTTAGTATACTCCAGACCGAGAAGTCCATCGGGGTAAGATCAGGAGAACGTGGAGGCCATTCAACACGACCCCATCTGCCAATCCATTCATCGAACATTGCATTCAAAAAGTCTCTCAATCAGTCCATAGTGAGGGGGTGCCCCATCTTGTTGCCATATTAACTTTTCTCGAATTGGCTGCAGGTGTTCAAAAAGTGGACTGTTTTCTAGTTCCATCAACACTTCGTGAAGCATTTGTAGGTAACTTTCAGCATTCACTGTACCATTAAAAAAGTAGGGTTCGATGATCCCACCGCCAAAGATCCCTGCCCAAACAGTAACCCCCGGAGCGTTTAACTCTGTCTCTATCACCACATGTGGATTCGCAGTATCCCAGTAAACACAGTTGTGCCTATTCACTGTACCATTCAGCTTAAAAGTAGCCTCGTCACTCCAAAGAATGGTTTTGTAAAATTGTGGAATAGCTTCTTGTCGTATTGCGTACCATTCGCAGAATTCTGTACGCCTATCAGTATCATCTTCATTTAGGCCTTGGAGTAAGGTGGGCTTATATGGTCTCAACTTCAA
Organism: Magicicada septendecula; assembly: GCA_034769895.1. Classification (NCBI taxonomy): domain Eukaryota; kingdom Metazoa; phylum Arthropoda; class Insecta; order Hemiptera; family Cicadidae; genus Magicicada; species Magicicada septendecula. Next base: position 7,114,188 of record CM068376.1, on the reverse strand, counting down.
CGTTTTCTGCATCCTTTGCAGGCTTGTTCAAGGTATTCCATACTCATTGGACGTTATTCGTGTTGATTTCTTTGGTGACTGCTCAAAAAATTGCGCAACGATATTTAAATTTTCTTCTGTTGTAACTGTTTTTGGCCTACCTGATCGAGGAAGTTCCGCTACCATTCCAGTCTGTTCAAATCTCATATTCAGTTTACGAATACCTTCTCTAGATGGAGGTTGCGATGTTTGGAAAACGTTCCGCAAATAACTCAACAACATCACTGTAATTATGGTCCTGTTTCCACCACATCTGCAGTACAAAAACACACTGCTCTGTAGATAGTTTTCTATTCATTGTCTCGCAAACAACAGTTCTTAAGCCAGTGGTCATGTATGGGTCCGAAACTTGGACAATGACAGTGACAGAGGAAGAGTGGGAATGTGGGAAAGAAAAGTCTTCAGGAGGATATTTGGTGCAGTGAACGTCCCAGGAGCATGGAAAATAAGGACGAATGCAGAAATCCATCAAATCTATGGAGAATCAGATCTCGCCACTGACATAAAGAAAAGTATAATCCGGTGGGCAGGGCATATCCAGAGAATGTTAGAGGCATCCACATTGAAGAAAATTTTTACAGGGAGACCTGTTGGAAGAAAAAGGAGGGGTCGGCCCAGGAAACGATGGATGGATAATCTTGAGGACGACCTACCCACGCTCGGTGTAAGAAGATGGAGACTAATAGCAGAGGATCGAGACGACTGGAGGCGGATTGTCTAGGAGTTGTGGCGCCAATTAAGAAAAAGAAGATATATAGCCTACGGCCACCCCTTTCACCAACACCCCTGCACTACAACTGTCCTGGAACACTGCAACACACACAACTACTAGTCCAGGAAGAATCTTCGCATCCGCTCGGAAAAATATTTAGATTCGGTTTTTTTGCATAATCTTACTCTAAAAGGTCCCCTTTTAACAAATCTGCATGTTGCCAGGTCCAAAAGTGGGTCAAAAATTTTTTAAACAATTTTTTTTAAACAAATTAAAAACATTGTTTTTTGCCCCGGACAAATTTGTTTTAGGTTTCTTGGGTCATTTTAAATAAAAAAGGTCTCTTATGAATTTTCTCTAAAATTGATATTTTTCGAGATATAAATTATTTAATGTTCGGAAAACCCCCAAAATGGCCATTTTCAACCCTGAAAAACGATATGAAAAACCACAAATTTTAATGTTGCCAAAGTCCTTAAATATTCTTTAAACATCCCTTAACAAAATCCCGAAGAGTTTCAGGCGATTATGTTATTACAACCCTTTGTTTTTTAATTGTTAATTAAGCGCGTGCATCATTATTCTCTGCCGCCGCCGACCGCCGCTCCTATGCTGCGTCTCTCTCCCACTCACGCGGAGTATACGTACCCTTGCTGGCGCTCATATGTAACTGGTAATATATATAATATATATAATAAATGTAACACTCTCCCCCCACCGTTAACATATGGTAACTAGACGATCTACAACAACAAAACGGTGCAAGTACTGTGCAAGATCGTGCCTGTAAGGTCGTTCAAAGTAGCTATTTGAAACTGTGCGCTTTTTGTCTGTGAATTATGTTGTTTAGTTAAAATGTCTTTTTCTACAGTTCCTCTTAAAAGAAAAAGTTTGGAAAATAGTTTAACATGTATTTTTTGCAAAGATCTTCGCAATATAGTGCAGAACCCTAAAGCAGAGTCGTATTTGACGGTACAAAATGCTGCTTTCCGTCGCCAAAATGATGTTACAAGCAAGTTTGAGTCTATGTATGATTCAAACGCAATTAAACAAACATTTTCTTGGCATAGAACATGTTTTTCAACCTATGTAAGCGAAGAAAAAATCAGACGTAGAGAAGTAGAATTGCAGGAAGAAGAAATTAATGAAACTGTAATTTGTGCGACAATATCTACTTTGACAGAATCACGTGAAGGATCACAAGTGTCACTGCGATCTTCAAGAGAAGACATTAATAACATAGAAAGTAAGTGCGTAATTTGTAATAAAACTAAAAAAGATGGGGTTAGTTTAACTTATATTATGTCTAGTCGAGATTGTGCAGAAAATTTTATGACCGTTGCTCGTTCGAAAATGGATGATATTTTTACGAAAATTTCTATTTATGACAATGTTAATACTTTTTAGCAAAACAATTTCGATATCATAAAAACTGTCTTGTTAGATATATGTATATTCGCAAAGAATCGGCACAGAAAAAAGGAAGATTTTCACTTAAACCCTCACACGAAGATATTCAAAAAGCTTTTGCAAATGTATTGAAAGAAATTGATTTTAATAATCAAATGTTTGAATTAGACTTTTTAACTAAACGAGTTAATGATTTTATTGAAGTTGATAATGAAAATTGTTATATTGACAATAGACTAATGAAAGAATTTTTAATTGAAGAATATGGTGAGAAAATTTTATTTAGCGAACCACGTTGCAAAAATAAGTCACCTATTGTATTTGTGACCGATGTATCTCTAACGCAACTTGTGGAACGCGTTAGACAAGTAGACAATATCAATAATAAAATTGAAGACGTTACAGACATTTTAAAGAGAGAAATTCTTGAAACAGATCTAATAGCTATAGATACCTATATTTGTGATGATGCTGTGATTGATAAATATTTAAGCACATTCGAATTACCTCATACATGGGCTTCCTTTTTACAATCGCTTCTTTGTAATAAGCGGTTGTTAGATAAGCAGAAACTAATAAGGGCTAAATCAATTTTCATGGATAAATGCTATATAATGCAGGGACTGCATTCTCCTAAACATATCGCTCTGGCTCAGACTGTTCATCATTTATTTCGATCGAAACACCTAATAAATATTCTATCTAAACTTGGCCACAGTATAAGTTATTATGAGTTACTCGAATGTAACAATTTTGTAGTAAAAAAGCAACTGTCAGATCAGAACTTTAGTAGAATAAGATATCCTAGTAATATTGTTCCAAATAACCAAGCTTTGTTTTTGCGTGGAGCAATTGATAATAACGATTTTTTAGAGGAGACTTTAAGTGGGAAAAATACTACACATGTTACGTCAATGGTTCTTTATCAAGAATATAGTTCAACTTTATGGAATGATATTAATATTGCAACTAAAGAAAGTGTGAAAAATGTCGCGACTGATTCCTTTTTTTTCCATCCCTTGAGCATTTTGTTATTACACATAATCCACCAAAATTTGAAAATTTCTACAAAGACATAAACCCGTAAACCAATTAAAGAGTGAGACTAATCATTATCTTGAATTGATTTGGATTTTAAGCAAATTAAAGGTGAATAATGATAATAATAACATAACCAGTCGTGATGAAGAAGTTGTAATTCCGAAATGGTCTCCATTTAACGAAATTATTAGTATGAACAAACAACCAGTATCTACTGTACGATACTGTTCTGTTATACCCCATCCCCCAACATCTTACGATGCTGTTTACACTGCAATGAAGAATTTTGTTGCTTCATGTGAATCATGTGGGAAAGTATATAGCGGTTTGACAGCTGATATGGCTATATATTTAATGTCTAAGGTAATACAGATGCAGTCTACAAATCCTTTTCCCAAGCTAATAATGAGAATTGGATCGTTTCATTTGCAAAAAATATGGATTAGTATTTTAGGACAATATTTAGATGGCTGCGGCATAGAAGATCTTTTTATATCTGATCTAGAACTGTATGGCGAAAATACATTCAAGTCAATTTTGAATGGTTTACAGTATAATAGAGGAGTAAGACTTCATAAACTTATATATGAAAGTATTAGAACTATTCAAATCTTCGAATATGTTAAATCCTGCGACAAATCTGTTCTTATACGATTTCTCTCTATTCCTCAATACAATTCTTTACGAGAATCAATCGTTGATGGCGATACATGTAAAGTTCGTGCAATTATTCAAGAATTGTATGAAAGCAACGAAGCCAAAGAATTTTCAAACAATTTTAATAATTTTTTGAAACTTAAATGCAAGGATAATCAAGTTTTTTGTATTTTAACATATACTGTTAAATGGTTGAAATACTTTTGGATTCTATCAGGGCTGATAGAACAGGTGATTATGATTTGCATTTATCATCGACTGCGCAAATGTTGCCTTATTTATTTGCTTTTAACCATCCCCTCTATGTACGAGGCATTTTATTATATCTACAAGATATGCTTAACTTACCAGCAAATGTGAAAATGGATTTAAAACGTGGCATGGTATCAGTAAAAAGAAAAGCTGGCGGATTTAATGGAGCTGGAGGAGATTTAGCTTTGGAGCAGACACAGAACAGATCATCGGCTATTTCTGGTGGTTGGGTAGGTATTTCGACAAATGAAATTTCCCTACAAAGATGGCTGTTATTGCATCCGATAAAAAGTTCTATTCATCAATCGTTACTTTCTTTTTGTAAAATAGATGACGATCCGTTCGATTCTGATATTAGTTCATTTAGTCATAAAGAGTGGAGTAAAAGTAGAATGAATAAAGATGATCAAGATGTAGCAAAAATTATTGACTGTAGCAAAAGTATATACAACAACCAATACCTACAATCCCATTGCCTGAAGTGGCCTTGCCCCAGAACAGACTGAGTTTGGCCCTAACAAGTTCCAGTCTCGAATATGTAATTATTTACATCAATATAATCCGTCTACCGACTTAGTAGTTTCCTCAACACAAGTGGTTTCGGGAACAAGTTCCCATCGTCAGGTGTTAAAAATCCTTATCCTGTCATGAAGACGCGTCTGTGAAATTCAAAACAGACATTACACAATTTATACAAAGGAACAGACGCTGTTACGTCGAGCAGTGTTTACTGTTTCGTAATGTCGTTGTTCAGATTTAAAATATATTCGAACCACGATTCGCCTGTGACGTCGGCTGCATATCGCTTATCGCCGGACGAGCTAAGGTCAGTCCGCCCCCCCCCCCTTTTCCAATCTAGCAGTCAGTTCACGGAGCTCCTACAGGCAAGAGCCTTTTTCGCGCGTGTGTTACACAAAATTCAATTTACGGCCGTCAATGTGTAAACAATTCAATTAACTCAATTTCAATTATTTTAATTATCATATATGCAGTCGTACGTGCACGCGCGAATATACCGAATCGCATAAGTATGATTTAATCTGTTTTTTGTAATAAACCGTATATACAGTCCATTTTTATCGTTTTTACATTTGTCTAAACCCAGCCTATGGTTTAAGATGTGAACAGCCGTTAACCCCAAGACATGCAAGGGGACAGCAAGTGTGACGATTTAATTCTAACTGTAATCTTAATAAATAAAAATTAAATTTACGAGCGATTAAGTATTTTTAAATCGCACTATTAAACCTAAAGCCCCTGTACTAAATCAGAATGAGAATGAGAAGTGAATGAAAATCAACAGAAGCACTAATAAAAAGTCGAATTGTAAAAAAGTTATTATTATCATAATTAACCCTTTGCTAGTCATCATGTGGTGACCTGTTGATTCCGGACTCAACGTGTTTATCGAGTCGTCTGTAATTTAGGAAGATATAAAAATCATAATGTTTATAATTAGAAATTTGAAGGCACGAATAGTAGTTAAAATAACTCACTTAAATTATATATGTATAATTAATGTATGGTTTTTGGTAATAAGAATGTTAACTTAAATAAAAATAGGAACTATATTGTCGCGGAGTATTTGCCCCTCTCCGTTGTTATGTGCCAGTTCAATCGAGAAAGAGTCGCTATGTTGCCGTCACACCGTACAGACGTAAGAGCGAGAGCTCCACCAAAATGTATTTGTTTTTTTATTTATCTTTAGAATATTAGCTACCACTGCTAAATGTGGAGAGCATTGTGTAATGTATGGATAATATAAAGATGTGTTAAGAAGAAAATGTAATAAGTAAAACAAAAACTTAACTAGTGGTAAGCAAGATGACGTCTCCCCTCAAGAGGTAAATCCAATTACAACATCACTCCTGAAGATGTGATCTGCATAAACTTCATAAGTACACGTATACGATGCATAAGACGCTGACGAGGACCTCCGTGAATCTACACCTACTTCCACCAAAGAAACTCCAATCTCCGCAGTGAACATCCGACCTAATTCTTGCCGAAGACTCGACCCAGATGATGACGCCGACTACAAGAATTCCCAAGACAGACACCCCAGGACGAGGTTACTACGACCAATTGTAAAGGTGACTCGATAGCGTGGCTATCGAGAGTTAATCATATTTGATACACAACTCACATTAAAAAGAGACTTTTCAAAGATGATTAATTTTATTTAAAATTAAAATGAGACAATCTAAGAATTTACTGTAAGATTCAATTATCATACGTTGTAACGCCTTAAATGTAAATGTAATTTATTATCACTTCAAGTAATAATACCATTCTTCAAATGGTCAAAGAAGTCTTGCAAGCATCTAGATGAACTGAAAATAATTAGAAGTCTTTACTATAAAAATACTTAAAGTAAACTCGGATCCGAGGTATAAGAATACATAATCAGTTTGATCCCAAAGTTTTATGAAAAGCATTTAAATATTTTAGTTTAATTAATGATGTCATGGGATCTTTTAGTAACTGTTGTCAATAAAGAGAATTCGTCTTGTTACACATGAAAATGAGTGCATAAATCAGTAAAATACCTTCCCTTGTTTCCTTATAGTTATACTAAGTAAGTTGTTCAATTAATTTGAGTTTAATAATAGTTCGTTACAACGTAGGCAGCCCATGTAATTGGCAGAGGTCAGTTAAGATGGGTTCCCTGGACTTGTAACGTGGCAGTACGTTACAAAATTGCGCCACTCTGCTGATTTATATAAAAGTTTTGTAAGCATCGTGACGCAAACAAAATTGCGCCACTCTGCTAAATTTATTAGTAAATTAGATAACTCACGGTATTCAGTTATTGATCTATGCACTCAGAGAATGTAATTGATGTAACTTTAATTTTCAAAAAAATTGAATTTGTTTTAAAATAAGCAAATGATAGTCAGTATAACTTGAAATGTCATTGTATGAAGCTAAATGCAAATATGTACATGAATTGTAGTGCTTGGTGATCTGCTCAGTCTTTAACAGGTTTATATTATGACAATCCAAGACCTGTTGTTTCTTGAATATGCCTGCATAGTATATGTTAGTGTATGTCTGTCGTCACGGTAAAAGTAAAAAAAAGAAATAATAATAATGCTCCTGTGTAAAGTAGACCCGGTTAATTACGTGGAAAAAAGTTTCGTAACTTGAAATTGTTACCAAAATAAATAATTAATTTAATTGGGGAAAGTAAAAGAATTAATAAAGTCAAACTGTTATAACCGTAATACACATGTAAGTTGAAGGCGTGCGTTATTGAATGAGATTCACCCTATGCGTCCGAGCTGGCTTCTCCAGTTTTGACCTGTCAAGGAAGTAATCGGTGGCATTGTGTAGAGAACAATACGTGAGCGTAAACCCCGCATTCTCACGGACACACTTACCCTGCCTTTGTTTACTAAATAAAAGAGGGTGGCCTACATTCCAGCAAACAGCTGATCGGCAATTTAACTTTGAAATATGTGTGTGTGGAATTTCTGTCTCTCCCTTAGAAGAGAAATTGTTCTTTTCTGAATTATGCAAATGATTTACCCAAGAATTTATCTTGTCTATGTAGTTAGTGTATAGTATAGTAGAGCAAGTATTTTCACCGTGACGACAATTAAATAACGTAGTGACTTAATAATAATAAATTTATAATAATAAATAAAGTGTGCTAAATAAATATGGTAATTAGATAGGAAATAGTTCTAGGTAAGTTTCTTAAATCTCCCCTAAGTAAATAATAAATAAATAAAGAAAGTAATAATAAGTTAATAATAATTGCATTAAATAATAAGGCTGAATAAATCTTGATTTAAACTAAATTTGTGTGAAGTGTAGCAGTAAGTAAGGGAAAAGAAAATAATAATACAAGTATAGTTACATAGCGTAAACACCCCGGTCGTGGCCAGTTCGAGGAAATAAAGCGTGTTGAGAATTGTAGTAAGCAGCCACCCTCCCTATTGTTCTGAACTGGTACCGAAGTAAACCACCCCTGTGTATTACATTGCATTGTGTAAAGTGTCTCCCCTTCTGCATAGTTTGTTTAAGTATTGTTAAAGAGATAATAAGAATTATCTTCGTGAGATTCCGCTTCTCTCTGTAGTATAAGATGTTAGGATTAGCTATGATCTAAAGTGGAGTATGGGATCCTCTTTAGATTATATTAGAGGTAAGTCTATGATATATAATTAAGAAATAATTATATACGTGTAACGTAACAAGTCACAACGGCGCCGACTGAAAAGGGTAATGATGGGGGCAGAAAGGTGCCAAAAAATCATTAATGAGTGCTGAAAGCTAACTGGTGTAGTTAGAGTAAGCCGATGTCAGTCGGGCCACGATATTGTCAGTTACGGATAATTAGGGAAATTAGTATTATGACTTAAAATATAAGTTAGTACTGTAAGAAGTGAGATAAAGGGAATTTCACGAAGGAGAACATTTAAATGAACAAGATCATTTAAAGAGAGATAGAGAAAACAAACCGTGTACTAATAATAAATAATGGTAATAATAAATAACTTCACACACTGACACCAAACATACTCCAAGTCCCCAATTGTGCGTTAGACTCACAAAACACCCGTAACGTGAAACTTAAGCGGTGGAGTATGTGACGATTTAATTCTAACTGTAATCTTAATAAATAAAAATTAAATTTACGAACGATTAAGTATTTTTAAATCGCACTATTAAACCTAAAGCCCCTGTACTAAATCAGAAGGAGAATGAGAAGTGAATGAAAATCAACAGAAGCACTAATAAAAAGTCGAATTGTAAAAAAGTTATTATTATCATAATTAACCCTTTGCTAGTCATCATGTGGTGACCTGTTGATTCCGGACTCAACGTGTTTATCGAGTCGTCTGTAATTTAGGAAGATATAAAAATCATAATGTTTATAATTAGAAATTTGAAGGCACGAATAGTAGTGAAAATAACTCACTTAAATTATATATGTATAATTAATGTATGGTTTTTGGTAATAAGAATGTTAACTTAAATAAAAATAGGAACTATATTGTCGCGGAGTATTTGCCCCTCTCCGTTGTTATGTGCCAGTTCAATCGAGAAAGAGTCGCTATGTTGCCGTCACACCGTACAGACGTAAGAGCGAGAGCTCCACCAAAATGTATTTGTTTTTTATTTATCTTTAGAATATTAGCTACCACTGCTAAATGTGGAGAGCATTGTGTAATGTATGGATAATATAAAGATGTGTTAAGAAGAAAATGTAATAAGTAAAACAAAAACTTAACTAGTGGTAAGCAAGATGACGTCTCCCCTCAAGAGGTAAATCCAATTACAACATCACTCCTGAAGATGTGATCTGCATAAACTTCATAAGTACACGTATACGATGCATAAGACGCTGACGAGGACCTCCGTGAATCTACACCTACTTCCACCAAAGAAACTCCAATCTCCGCAGTGAACATCCGACCTAATTCTTGCCGAAGACTCGACCCAGATGATGACGCCGACTACAAGAATTCCCAAGACAGATACCCCAGGACGAGGTTACTACGACCAATTGTAAAGGTGACTCGATAGCGTGGCTATCGAGAGTTAATCATATTTGATACACAACTCACATTAAAAAGAGACTTTTCAAAGACGATTAATTTTATTTAAAACTAAAATGAGACAATCTAAGAGTTTACTGTAAGATTCAATTATCATACGTTGTAACGCCTTAAATGTAAATGTAATTTATTATCACTTCAAGTAATAATACCATTCTTCAAATGGTCAAAGAAGTCTTGCAAGCATCTAGATGAACTGAAAATAATTAGAAGTCTTTACTATAAAAATACTTAAAGTAAACTCGGATCCGAGGTATAAGAATACATAATCAGTTTGATCCCAAAGTTTTATGAAAAGCATTTAATATTTTAGTTTAATTAATGATGTCATGGGATCTTTTAGTAACTGTTGTCAATAAAGAGAATTCGTCTTGTTACACATGAAAAGAGTGCATAAATCAGTAAAATACCTTCCCTTGTTTCCTTATAGTTATATTAAGTAAGTTGTTCAATTAATTTGAGTTTAATAATAGTTCGTTACAACGTAGGCAGCCCATGTAATTGGCAGAGGTCAGTTAAGATGGGTTCCCTGGATTTGTAACGTGGCAATACGTTACACAAGTTCAACGCAACATACAGTCCACCAGTGCCGGATTTAATTTCGATTTCAAGGTGCGTAAAAAACTTACGAAAAGTTCGGAGTGACGGACTTTAAGCGTCGTAAGGGAGTTAGTGTGTGCTCGTCTTCGGACATTAGTGCATCATAGCTGTATGCCCCCGAGTATTATTCGGGCATTGAAACTGTTAACTTGTAAACAGCAAAATCATTAACCTGCAAATAAAATACGTAAAGTTGCGGTTTGCTATAAGTTCGTAAGTATCTTCCAGACAATCTACTATACCCTGATTAACGAAAGAAAGTGACTGGCGGAGCGGCCGCGCGGCGACCGAGTTTGTAGTAAAAACATTCCACTTTATAACCTCGTGGAAACGTAAAATACAGGGCGAGAAATGTCTAATGAACTGTATTTTAATCATCAATTAAAGACGTTTTTAACAAACTTTTCTAATTTTTAAAATCTCTTTTCAATAAATTTACATTGTGAGTTAAAGAAAAAAATACACGAATTTGAATTAAAAAATTAGGGTTTATCGTTTTTATTACGTAAGAACTCAGAGGTTAAGCATCGGAAAAAAATTTCTTGTAGACAAATGGTAGTCCACCTTCTTTAGTACAATATATCAAAAATTGAGATTCCTACGATTAAAATTAACGACGTTATTAATTTTTTCCGAATGTCCTGTTAACTCAGTTGTTAAAAGTTGTACACGAATGAGATTTGCGTGACGCTCTCTTTAGATAACTAAATGTAGAAGACATATACAACTTACACCTTGTACGTGATAGGAATACTACAATGGATTAATATATAAAGTGAATTTCACAGAGAGCAATGCGTGGCGCTCTGCGGCGGAAGTACAGTCAGAACCTATTGGACCCATTTTATTCGCGCGCTACCGTCATTCCCGTACAGCGTCTCGGCCTCTCCTTTATGTCTACAAATAGCACACGCTTCCAGGAAAACTGAACCGTTATACGCACACTAAGGGTAAGGGAAATTTCCAGCTTTCAGTTTAGTTGATGTGGTGGTTGAGTGATGTCCGGTTGTTGGTTATCTTGATTTTAAGTGTTAGTTTCTTGTGCTTTCATTATAAATTGACGTGTTTTTAAGTTATTTTGTGTGAATATACTTCGGTGGCTGAGCATGGAGCAACGTAACGAGGCTGAACCAAGGAAACATAGGGGAAGACCTAGGACTCGAACTCCAAAGAAAAGACAAACTTCGGGCCGAGGCGTACCTATGAAAGGACAGTCAAGAGAAATTGTGTGCAAAGTGCGGGAATATTTTGATAGAGAAAAGGCGAACAAAGGTCCTTTGATTCCGGTTAATAATGCAATACAGCGAACTGCAGATGCTCTGAAAATACATAAAAATACAGTTCTGCGAGTTTGCAAGGAAAAAGAATTGAAAGAAATACAAGATGACAGTAATAGCCAACTTTCAACTCCGGGCAAACAGAGGAAACGGGAGAAAACTGTGACAAAACTTGACACTTTTCAGGAAGACGCTATACGAAGACATGTATATCAATATTACATAAGAAAAGAATATCCCACTTTGAAAAAACTTTTATCATCGTTGGAAAATGAAGAGCTGTTTAATGGCAGTCTGTCTTCGCTTAGAAACGTGCTAAAAGGTTTAGGATTTACGTGGAGAAAATTTTCGGGGAGAAAAGTGATTATGGAGAGAAGCGATGTCGCTGCCTGGAGGTGTCGTTTTCTTCGCCAAATCAAAGACGAGAATTTCGATAATATAATTTGGCTCGATGAGACCTGGGTCAATGCTGGGCATTGTTTGAAACAAGGATGGACTGATGAGTCACTTCAGGGGACAATGTTAACACCTATAGGGAAAGGTGAACGATTAATAATATGTCATGCAGGTTCTTCAAAAGGGTTTGTTCCAAATTCCCTTCTACTATTTAAATCGAAAAAAACCGGTGACTACCATGAAGATATGGATCACGACAAATTCTTCGGTTGGTGTTCTGAAACTTTGCTAAATAACCTAGAAGAGCCTGCAGTAATAGTCATGGACAATGCTCCCTACCATTCTAAGCAAATTGATAAAGCTCCCACAAGCAAAGATAAAAAAGCTGACATACTTGCATGGCTGGATAGGAAAAATATTCAATCTACAACCGACTTGAAAAAATCAGAACTTTTGGAATTAGTGAAATGGCACAAGCCCCAGAACAAAAGGTATTTTGTTGATGAATTGATAGAGAGCAGAGGTCACAAAGTGATAAGGCTACCACCTTACCATTGCCATCTTAACGCCATTGAGCTTATATGGGCTCAGGTTAAGGGGTATGTTGCCGAAAACAACAAAATGTTTACTTTAAAAGAAGTTGAACGACTGACTAAAGACGGATTTAATCGAATTACTGCTGAGAGGTGGGAGCAAGTAGTGGACCACACCAAAAAAGTTATTATCGATGCATGGAATAACGAAGGACTAATGGAAGAAGCTGTGGAGGAAATGATTATATCCGTGGAAGACAGCAGTAGCTCCGAGGATGATAATTGTTCAGAAGATGATAATAGTGATGACGATCCAATGGAGGGTATCAGAGAACTTTCGTTTGAAGACTACTAACTCACAGCTATAAGTGTTTTTTATAGAGTGTTTTAATAGTGTATTTTTATGATTTATACACATATTTTATGAGCGGATTCCATAAAAGCTGAAGAACACTACAATACTTGTAAGTACCGTACTGTATTTATTATTTATTTGTCAATGCTAATAACAAGTAATTTACTAATTGTTTTTACATTTCAATTACATTATAACAGTAAAATACTGTTATAATTATGCAATATCTGGTAGACCGAGCTTTGCTCGGTAGTTTTAAACTGTAAACTATATTTCATAGTTAAATAATTAGTTATTGAGAAATTTGAATGGCATTAACAATTTCCCAGTAATTACATTGCACTTCAATTAGTAGTATTAAAGCTGATCACAAAACAAAAACAGTTTATTAACAAGAAAACAATAAATACCGTACCGCAAAAGAGTAATAAACAATCATTCAAGACTGTTATAAAAAGCATGTAGTTCAACTAAACCACAAAAGTCTGGTCACATGTACGTTTTTGACAGATCTCCAGGTAGAAGATTAGATTAAATAAGTAGACAGATAACTAAGTATATACTTATGAGAGATTGGTGACTCGTAGTAAGTTGGCTATGTGTCAATGTGTGAGCCGTGAGCGTATGCACCACTTTCTTTGGGCTGTTACTGTACCTTGACTCGATCGCGCGCCGTTGAGCGATGTTACTTCTAATTTTCCTATATTAACTGATTGCGGTTATATTTCGTAATATTTGAAGGTTACATACCACTTTGTATTGATGAATACAATTTTGTTATGTTTATTGTGAAAAAACACAATGAAAAAAATTATTAATAACGGAGTTAACAGTACATTCGGAAAAAATTAATAACGTCGTTAATATTAATCGTAGGAATCTCAATTTTTGATATATTGTACTAAAGAAGGTGGACTACCATTTGTCTACAAAGAAATTTTTTTCCGATGCTTAACCTCTGAGTTCTTACGTAATAAAAACGATAAACCCTAATTTTTTAATTCAAATTCGTGTATTTTTTTCTTTAACTCACAATGTAAATTTATTGAAAAGAGATTTTAAAAATTAGAAAAGTTTGTTAAAAACGTCTTTAATTGATGATTAAAATACAGTTCATTAGACATTTCTCGCCCTGTATTTTACGTTTCCACGAGGTTATAAAGTGGAATGTTTTTACTACAAACTCGGTCGCCGCGCGGCCGCTCCGCCAGTCACTTTCTTTCGTTAATCAGGGTATACATGCAGCGCAGACAGAATTCGACAGGTACGACGCATCTATGCAGAGGCAGACAGACGCGTATTATCTTACCGCATTGCAGAGGTCCGACGTCACGAGCCTGCCACTATCTCAACAGATAACAACACGTCCTACTCAACGGCAACTACGTCATCCTGGTTGACTCCTATCCGACATCAGCTGATTATCTCTACAAACTGTATGTAGCCTATTATCTCGAGTCAGTGGAAGTTCAAGTAAGACTTCTTGCCATGGTATGTTTTGAACTATTATGTACGCATTATGTTATGTTGTGTACTCTTATGTGTAATTTGTTTGCAATTATTCAATTATTTGTAACTCTTATTCATTATTCTATTTAACTATTAATAAGTAGTTATATTGCTGATAACTGAGTTGCCTGTCCTACTTTCGTTTCACGTTTTAATACGCTCAATATGGCCGAAAGCAAACAGCTCATAAGGCAAACAGCCGTTATTAAGCCCTCAGTAACAAGAAACAATATTTTCGCTGATGCTTTCGACATAACAAAAAATGACGTTCACGCGTTGCATGTTAAATTAAGGTCGCTGGCGGAGCTCCAGCGCAAATATGATACGATTCAGTCCGAGCTCGAGTTGTCTGAGTGTGACGATTTAATAGGGTTAAATAGCACAAAATAAAAAAAGAGGTAAAAATAATATAATCCTAAATGAAACTACATAATTTCTCTCCCTATGAAATAAATATGAAATAAATAGAAAACTAAATAATGTTAAACAAATAAATATGTAAACCTCCTGTTTCTTCAGCGAGTAATAACTTATAGAGAGACGTAATAAACCAGCAATTTAAAATAAGTAAAAATAATAATTAATAATTTAAGAACTATTTCTCCCACCGGTAAATAACAACACGCGCGGACACGCACATCGCTAAGCCAGCGGTGCGCGCCCCAAATTAGTTGTAACTTAGACGCCGACGAGAGAACAACACAATTGAAAATGTAGGCAGTAACTTCAAAATTATAGAGAATGAAAGAATATGTCGTTCACTCTCTTAGTTTCTTTAAGCTAATGCTTAGTAAAGCTGATAGCAATAATTATCAGTAATTTCAATATGTTTAACATCTTTGATGCGTTTTAAGTGTGTTTATGACATCTCTGCAATTGATTTAATACCACGTCAACGTGATAGAGATCACAGTGTATGTAACAGTTTAACTATAAGGTAAAAGTGCGGTAAACCGAAGTAAGTGAGTTCAAGTGAAAGTTTCACACCACCGCCAGCACCAGAATCTGATAAACCTTGCAAAAGAGAGAGACGACAACACCTTCCATTATTACACCTTCTTCAGACCTCAGGATAGACCAGAAGCCGCATAGCCACCGTTTACTACAGACAACCCCGATTCGCCGAGGATGCTACATACAGGTGATACAGAAGTCAAACTTCTGTAGTTCAGAAATTACTTAATAAAAATATGAAAGACAATTGACACCAAAATAAAATTAATATCATAATACAAAAGACTGGCCAAATTTCAATTACCATTGTAACTTTGTGATAAACAATATGATGTATTTAGATTTAATGACTATAACATGCTAATATTAATAAGTCCATTCTTCAAATGGCAGCAAAAGTAAATTGTTTAACTTTAATATAAAGAAAGGATATATCTCGGATCCGAGGGTATGAATTACCAAAGTTTTATAAATAATTAACCAAGTTGATTAATAAATACATTATGCAGTTATTACATTTTTTATAGTTAACTAGTCAGTTGAATGAAATAGAGTAAACGGAAAGTAGGTTAAGTATATATATGTTTTAACAATACAAATCACAAGCCTGATTGATTTTTAATAATAAGACTGTAACAAATTTTTTTATGCTAATTACCAGGTATGTAAATAAAGAGATGTCATGGACGTAAATATGCGTAAATAAATTTGGCAACACGAATCTAATATTCCTTAATTCACAGGTTCCAATTAAGTGTTTTGTTACGTTGTATTTTAATTAAATATATAACATTTTGTGAATATTATGGCAGCCTGTTTAATTGACCGACGTCAATTAACCCGGCTCCCGAAGTTATAAGGGCGATAGTATACAGAAGTTATAAAAGATAGTATACAGCCGTTATAAGATGCGCCACTCTGCTATGCTAATAAATAAAAGACTAATTGGAGTTACTGCAATAAAGAAATAAAAAAGGCCATATAAAAAGCTTAATAATAAAAATAAAAACTATAAGAAAGAATAATAAGAAATGGATATTAATAAGAAAGTAAAGTGAAATTATTATTAAGAAAAATAATATATGTAATGATAATTTAATTCTGTAAACCCATGTTGAAGTGTGCACAGATTGTCACCCCAAAGTAAGCGTGAGAACAAGAACAAACAGGAAATATATTAACGTGTTATAAACTGTATAAACTAGGGCATTGTTATAAGCATATGTGCAACAACTGTGAATAAACCAACCGTTGATCTAGACATTAGTCGAATACAAACGCGTAATATCTCCCCTTGCATAGGAATGTTATTGCCTAACAACAACAGTAGTCATAATATTTCATGTCACGTCCTGTAAAACTCTGTGTGAGATTCCCTTCTGTATTTGCATACGAGCTATTATTCTCTCTGTAAATTGGAAGGTATTTGATTCCACAAAACTAACCATAGTCATATACAGTGATATAATTAATATAATCAAACTGATGTTGATTAGTATAAGTAGATTACTACAATTAGCATATTAAGACAATGTCTCAATTTAACACGGATTTGTTATTAAAAGACGAATTATGCTATGAAGCACTTTTACGCGGTTTACCTTATGCAAACGTAACGGTCGCAGAATTACGCAAAACGTTACGCGAAAACAAGCAAAATATACCTACCCAGTTAGATAGATTAAACGAAATAGAACCTGAAAGCGAAGTAGAAACGTGTTATGCAAAATATAGGGAATTGACGTCAATATCGCAAACCCTCCACGACGAAAAATCACCCGCTATAATCTTTCGTACCACGCAACAGATAGAGCATTTAACCCGTCGCATAAATAATTTACTAAACTGGCCCGGAGCTACTGTAACACCCCGTGACGTGCAAAAATTTGCAGACGAAGCATTGCAGCAATTACCAACGATAATAAGAAACCTACGTCGTAAATCACACTCATTTAAAATGGAGGAAATAGAAGAATCTCTTTCTAGATTAAATATCACACCATCTCAATCACCCACCATAGAACAGAGACCCACTACCGTGACTTTCGAATTTCCACAAGTATCAAGTGTAGAACCGAATGCGGATCAGACGCTTAATAGAAATGTGAATACCACACCAACAGCGGAACCTCACCTCCAAATGCCCAGCGTAGTTTCACATATAATAATGATTTAATGAGTAATCGTGTGTTACCACCCTCTGCGATAACTAATTCAGTGTCGAGACACCCGAGAATACAATCTCACGTGAATTTTAGTGCTAACCTATACGGAAAGATAACTCATCCCGTAGAAAAGATTTTATCAGAAATCCAATATACCGATGCATTAAATATTACCAAACTGTTAGCGTTCATAAAACACCTTTTACAAATAAAAGACTTAGCGATAGCGAAATATTGCCAGTCATTATGACTAAATGTAGACCACCATTAAAAGACCGTGTACAGGAGTCAATAAATTTTCAGCATTCCGTAGACCAACTACATTCTGCCTTAATAAGACATTTTATTCCAACGGGAATTTATGAGGAATTGAAACGGAACACAGTACTTCGAGTACAAGGAGCGCACGAAAGACTCGCGCACTATATTTCAGAAATAAGAGAATCTTTATTATTACTAAAGGTAAATTTGAGCGAACCACAGTTAGTAGAAACGATTCTGGTAGGATTATCCCCAGAAGAGAGATCGCGATTGGTACTGATCAATAGACCCAACACCTTTGCAGAATTAGAACAATGCTGTATCCACTCATCAAACGTATAGTATTCGGACCAAAACAGACGTGCTTTAATTCCTCAGACACAACGCAGAAACGAAACACCACCCCTGGTATCAGAACAGAGAATACACCGTGATAGTCGACACTTTAGAACTCCGAAACCTTCACTCTACCAACCTGCACAAAATTATCAACTGAAATCCCAACCGAATATGAGCGACACAGTGAGTAGTAAACAAGGTCACATTAGTAGGTACTGTAAACAGAACAGCACTACCAAAAATCCTCTCATTCAAAAAACATGTAAGGCAGGGAGTGACGAAATCCTGTGTCTGCCGCCACGTCATAAGAGTAGGTAAAACCGAGAAGTACAAAACCAAAAAAAAAAAATAATAATAAAAAAAAATTAGACCCCTACGTAGAACGATTTGTCAATAGATGCAACTCAATTACTACATGCAAATCCAGTGTGTGTCAATTACCATATATACACGTAGACCTTGGCGTTACTACCACACTAGGATTAATTGATTCCGGATCAACACGGAGCTTAATTAACCAACAGTTAGCCGAAACATTAGCCAAACACCACCTTGTTAAACGTAGTCAACCGGTGAATATTATATGCGCTACCGCTAATAACCAAAAATTAACAGTAAAATTCAGCGTTACTACCAAACTAAAAATTAAAAATTTAACATGGTATTTTCCAGTATTAGTATCTGAAGAATTAGGACCAAACTTAATATTAGGAGCGGACTTCATCAGTAAAACAGGTATAATTCTTGACATGTACGATAAGAAGTATTATTTTAGATTCGACCGTACTCAAAAATATAATTTTGACTTCGAAGTAAATAACAGTAAAGGTACAGAAACATCCGCAACGCACGTAGTACACCACGAATCTGCACTAGATCATTTAGAGAGTAAAGATAAACAAAAAATACAAATTCTAATAAAAGAATTTTCCACCGTTCTAACCCCAAAGTTAGGTTTAACGAATCTAATAGAGTACAAGATCAACCTGAACGATAATAAAGTAATCCGACTGCATCCATTTAAGTTATCTCCTTCAAAAATGGAAATCATGAGAAATCAAATCAATAAATTGTTAGACAAACAAGTTATAGAACCTTCCACTTCACCGTATTCATCACCCGCGTTCTTAGTACCCAAAGGCACAGATAAACATAGATTAGTCGTTGACTATAGACAATTAAATAAAAAGATAGAATTCGAGTCCATACCGCTCCCCGACATCCACAGCGCCTTCCACTATTTTACAAAAGCTAAAGTTTTCACCATAATGGATCTCAATCAAGCATTCCACCAAATACCATTATCGGAAGAATCCAAACATCTAACCGCCTTCGCAGTCCCGTTCAATCTGTACCAATTTACAAGAGTACCCTTTAGAATCTCCCAAGGAAGTTCTGTTTGTAGTCGATTGTTAGAAAAAATATTTCACGACGTAAAATTTAAATTCGTATACCACTACCTAGATGACATAGTAATTTACAGCGAATCCATGGAACAACATCTTCATCATTTACGCGAAATCTTATCCCGACTAAAGAAAGCCGGATTAACCGTAAACCCAAGTAAAGTAAATTTTGCCGTTAACCAATTCTCATTTTTAGGTCACATAGTATCTGCCGACGGAAAAGAAAGCATAGACCCAGAACGCACCCGTGCAATCAGAGAATTTTTACCACCACGTGATACGAAAGGAATAGCCCGATTTTTGGGAATGATAAATTACTTCCACAAGTATATTCCACACCTAGCTGATATAGCAGCACCCTTAAATGCGTTAAGAAAAAAAGGAGTAAAATTTGAATGGACCCCTCAACATCAAACAGCATTCGACAACCTGAAAGAAAGTATAATACAACCTCCAGTATTACAACTGGCCGATTTCACGAAACCATTTATCGTACAGACAGATAGTTCAAGTGTAGCCCTAGGAGCAGTCATATATCAGTCATATATCAGGAAGTAGATAATCCTAGATTACCGATCAGTTATGCCTCGCGAACCCTAACCGATCAGGAAAAGAAATTCTCCGCATACGAATTGGAATGTTTAGCCGTAGCATTCGCATTCGAGAAATTCAAACCCTTTTTAGAACATAAAGAATTTCTGTTAGAAACGGATAATCAAGCTTTATCATGGTTATTAAATCACCCTAAACAGTTAGGTCGTATCGGAAAATGGGTATTGAGATTAAATTGTTACAAGTTTAAAGTACAACACATTCGTGGCACCCAAAATGTAGTAGCCGATACACTATCCCGTATGTTCCAGCAGCCGAGTAAGGAATCCGAACATAATGAAAGAGGTGAAACATCAATAATAAATACCCTAATAACTGAATTCCCACTGGCATTTACTGACATAGCCCAGTATCAACAACAAGATCCTTCCTTAAGTAAAATAATAGAACAGATCAATAAAGGAAATACTTCAGATAAATATATATTGAGTAAGAGAGTATTATGTTATAAACTAGCAAATCGAAATTCATTGAGAATAATTGCCCGGACATTATTAAACCAATGCTTATGCAATACTACCACGCATCCACCATTGGAGCTCATATGGGTATTAATAAAACCATACATCGTATTAGAAAAGAATATCATTGGGGAAATATGAACAGCGAGATAGCTAAGTTCGTAAAAGAGTGTAAAGTGTGTGCACTCAGCAAACCCGCGAGAAACAGCCACATTGGTAAATTAATCTCAGAGACTCCCACGACACCCTTTTCAAAAATTTACATAGACTTTTCTGGCCCTTATGCACGTTCAAAATCCGGTAAAACCATGCTACTCATTTGCGTAGATTCATTTACCAAATTCGTTTGGATATATCCCATGCGACGAGCATTAGCATCAACCACAGTGAAAATTTTACAAGAGAGATTATTTAAAGACTTTGGTACACCAGTACACCTAGTGTCAGATAACGGACCCCAGTTTAAGTCCAAAGAATTCAAGGACATGTGTTTCAGACTAGGCATAGACCATATAACTGTAACAGAGTACCGTCCACAAGGTAATATCGCTGACAGGTATTTGCGAAACTTAAAATCCGCTTTAATAGCCTATCATGCAAACGACCAGACATCATGGGACCAGAACCTATCCTGGATCCAATTTGCTTTCAACTCAGCATATCACAAAGGACATAAATCTACACCCTTTTATTTGTTGTACAAATATAAACCAAATCACCCATTATCCACAAAGTGGAAAATACATGAATTGCTACCCCGCGAAATCAGTGGTAAAAATATAAAAAAGATATGGAACGAAGCTCGCGCTAACTTAAGAGTGAACTTGAGAAAATCGCGAAAATATCATGAGCGGGATAGTAAATAAATAAAGTATCAAGTCGGAGACTTAGTGATGTACAAAACTCACCCGACGAGTAGGGCAGTTGATGAGACCACCTCCAAACTATCTTACCGATGGTGTGGCCCTTGCAAGATTTACAAATACTTAACTCCCGTAACCGTAGCACTGTATGAACCCACTACGGATAATTATGTACGCAGAAGTCATGTTTCCCAGATAAATATTTTATCACGGAAAAAAACATGCTAGTGAGCAAGAAAAGAAACGAACTAAAAAAGGATAGATGTATAAGACGTATATTTGCTATATTGTAATTGAGTCACTACTTAATTACCAAATCGTATAAATAGGAATGAGGCGTGATCAACCTTAGATCCTGTTCACCGAGAAAGAATAAGCAAAGTGAGAAGTCAGCTGACACAAAATATAAGTAACGTTACTTTACCAGTACTTTACCATTACTTTAATCACCTTACTGTACTTAACTGTACTTATAGGTACTATACTATACCATACTATACGACACACACACCCTACTAATCAAAGTACTAAAAGGAATACAGTATTAAATAAAATGATTCGTCAACCACGATTCAACGAAACCCTTGTAAGAGAAAAGGAAACACAGTAAGGATGTGAAACATACTCTGTGAAGAGTAACTCCGTGAAAAGAGTAACAAAAAGCTAAACAAAAAAACCGGTTGTAGTATTAAGCAGTAGAATTAAGATGAATTTTGTGTATTCTATGTATTTTATGAACTTTGAGTTTAATGTATTTTAAGTATTAATTAATATGGTATTGTATCTCTTGCTAATAGTAAATAGTAAATTGAGAGTGATTCATGTACCTCATGAGGAAATTGCTTAAAAAGAGAAAGGAATTTCACACGGAAAATCCGAGCTAACTCCCAGTGCAATTCTGATCTATTTCCCCGTTGAAAACACATCGGTCCATGACACTGTGTCTTCTTTAAGTGGAGGATGTGTCTTCTTTAAGTGGAGGAGTATGTGACGATTTAATATGCCTAAATCCCACAATAAAATTAAATAAAAAATTATAATACTAAAATAATTTAATAAGGTACAAAAAACCCTTTCTCTATGCCCCAAACCGGTAGTAACATGCCGATTTGCCGATGTATCAGTTAATAAAATTAGATTTAAGAAACTCAATAAATCCATAACGACCTCGCGTTACATAAAAGAATAATAAAAGTATAGAGTGATGTAATTAAATTGTAAGCAAATTAAAGGAAAATAATTAATAATAATTAAGAACTACTTTTCGCGCTGAGAAACTACCCGCTCGCGGACAGCCCCATTACCCCTATAGTTAGTTAGTTTAGTTGAATCAGAGACACTCCTGGTGATACAGCGTACAGCACATTATGTAGACCGCTAGAAAATATTAAACATGTAGACTAAGGAAAACTTACGTAATTACCGGATGATGTGAATGTTGTGAATGACTTGCGTGTGCGGCGATGACATCTCTATAAATAAATAACATCACCTAAATGTGATGTTAAACTTCTAGAATGTAACTGTTAACCATAAGAAATATGTGCGGTACAACAATGTGAACACTAGTGAAAGTTACCACGAAGAAACAGACCACAAGAATCTACAGAAGAGACAGACTACTCATCTTTAAGAATGACACCAAACTTCACCAACACACGATAGACAGAAGATCTCCCAGACACCCTGCACGGCAGATAGAACCCCGATTCGCCGAGGATATGTTACACACAGGTGACACGGAAGTTCTACTGCTGTGGTTCAGAACTTAACTTTAACTAATATAAGAAAGACACTTAAATAACAACATAAGAGTAAAGTAAAACACAAAAGACTGACCTAATTAGCATAAAATTGTAACTTCATGATAAGTAATAAGATGTGTTAAGTTTAATGAGTTTAATGAGTATAACAAACTAAAGTTAAATAAGCCCATTCTTCAGATGGTACAAAGTTAAGATTAATATTTTTATAATATCATATACAGGAACACACAACTCGGATCCGAGGACAGTACAAGCTATGTTCACCTATGACTTACACTAATTACAATTGTACCAAAATGCACAAATATTTTTATCATTAGTATACACATTACTAATTTTCTTCTATGATGCTAAAACAGTATGTAATAAAGAGATGATGTCATGGTCCAAAAAGGTGAGTGAATAAATCTACAAACCCCAGTCATAAAATTCCTCAATTCACGGGATCCTATTTAGTGTTTGTTTATATTTCAGATAGTTATGAGTTTGTGAATACTATGGCAGCCTGTTTAATTGACCTGTGATGTTAAACTTCTAGAATGTAACTGTTAACCATAAACAATATGTGCGGTACAACAATGTGAACACTAGTGAAAGTTTATAACGTGAATGTAGATCACGTAAGCCTATATTATGTAATTAACGTAATTAATCATTTAATGTATGTTTCTAGTTATTATTAAGCAAATTAAATGTGTTGATAAAAAAGATTGAGGCAAAATAACGTCTCACAGAAATATTGTAAGTTGTCGACAGTCTGGCGGCAACAGAATAAAAGCGCATTGTACAATAAACAGCTTTCTAAAGTCATAAAGAAGGAAATGCTTTGTTCGCGAAAAATCATAAAACTGTTGAGTCCCGTTAGATTTTGACGAACGACAACCTTGGGAAAACAATGGATCAGGCGATAAAAAAAGAGAAACTTTGGTGAAAGTCACGTCGCTTGGTATAGCAGTTGGACACGTGGCGAAACTCCCGCGTTCCCCAGACTAAACACCAATGAGAAGAAGCGTGACTTTAGAGCGCGAGTTTTTTACGGTTCCTGAATGGACGAATTTAAAGTTCCCGGCAAGGAAATCAGTTATGAGCCTATCGGAATTATTTGAGTAGAACGGGTGGGAAAAGAGAAATAGTGAGCCCTATAAATAATACCCCCTGTACAGCTAAGTAAGTTTTTTAGTCTTCTTTTTCTCTTAGTATGTGTTAAAGAGTATATGCGCTCTTAGTATATTTTAACTTCGTTTTTAATAAGTTTTTAAAGTGTTAATGTATATTAGCTTGATTAACCAACATGTAAAGTAATATATCGGAGTGTACAGAAAACTATTCGTGTCTTTTAAAATCTCATTAGGAATTAAAGAAACTATCAAAATATTTTAATGAGTCTTGAAGTATTTGAGTGCGTGTTGGTCGAGGAACGCGACGGTCGTTGTTTGTACGGCAAAGACAAGTATGAGAGGAGTCTTCATCGCGAGTGAATCATTTAATTAGTGCGTACAGCAAGTAAGAAGCAGTTTTATTGAAATCAGTGAACTTGAAGTAATTACTAATACAGTATATTTTGTCATGTGCGCGAAAGTCGAGTGGATTATTTAATCAGCGTTCCGATGTGTGTAAAGAATCGATGAAAGTAATTGTGAATGGAATTAAAGCAAAGTATGGTGCGAAGTGAAATTGTGATATATGTTCACTCAATGCATTGTCGGCAGATGGAATGGATAATCCTGAACACAAGTAACAGTTTCATTGTACTTATGTATTAACTAATATTCTATGTAGTCGTAACGTCTATATCCCTAAACATCCCGTTTCATTCTAAAAGAACCGACGAGCAGTTGGATGCTAGTAATAGTATTCTACCCTTTATGACTTTAGAAACGCTCAATTTAATTAATTTAATTAGGATTGACAAATTCAGAGTTGTATTAAATATATCTGATGGTTGTCAGAAGTTAATATCTTGTTAATATTAAGGCATTGAATATATATATTGTCTTACAAGAACTAGTAATAATTAAAAGTTATTAGCATCTTAACTGCAGAGTTTTTATTCAAAAAACCCCCTGAGATCAAATAACATCTCTGGCGGCCAGCATCTAATACAATTTAACCAAATATTATTACAGTAAATAATATAAACTTAATTACGTACAAATTACACACGTAATAGTTATATTTGTCGCCATTAACGTGGTGCAGCTTTTTTAAAATCATTATATTTGCCGCCACAAATGTGGAGCACTAATAATTTAAGTAATATTTGACGCCCGAACACATGAGGCAACTCAGAAATTCTTTATATTTGGTGCATCCAAACGTGGTGCACGATCCGAATTCTTTATACTTGCCGCACCAATAAGTGGGGCTAGTCCCACAAATTCTTTATATTTGGCGCCTAAAACGTGGCGCAGTCCCACAAATTCTTTATATTTGGCGCCTAGAACGTGGCGCAGTCCCACAAATTCTTTATAAGTTACCACGAAAAAACAGACCACAAGAATCTACAGAAGAGACAGACTACTCATCTTTAAGAATGACACCAAACTTCACCAACACACGATAGACAGAAGATCTCCCAGACACCCTGCACGACAGATAGAAGCCCCGATTCGCCCAGGATATGTTACACACAGGTGACACGGAAGTTCTACTGCTGTGGTTCAGAACTTAACTTTAACTAATATATGAAAGACACTTAAATAACAACATAAGAATAAAGTAAAACACAAAAGACTGACCTAATTAGCATAAAATTGTAATTTCATGATAAGTAATAAGATGTGTTAAGTTTAATGAGTTTAATGACTATAACAAACTAAAGTTAAATAAGCCCATTCTTCAGATGGCACAAAGTTAAGATTATTATTTTTAATATCATATACAGGAACACACAACTCGGATCCGAGGACAGTACAAGCTATGTTCACCCATGACTTACACTAATTACAATTGTACCAAAATGCACAAATATTTTTATCATTAGTATACACATTACTAATTTTCTTCTATGATGCTAAAACAGTATGTAATAAAAAGATATCATGGTCCAAAAAGGTGAGTGAATAAATCTACAAACCCCAGTCATAAAATTCCTCAATTCACGGGATCCTATTTACTGTTTGTTTATATTTCAGATAGTTATAAGTTTGTGAATACTATGGCAGCCTGTTTAATTGACCTGAGCCAATTAACCAGGTTCCCGATATTATAATGTCGTCCCGACCTTATAAAATGCGCCACTCTGCTTCTGCTATTGTCATTTAATACTTTGTAGATTTATTCACTCTGCTAGTTTAACTACCCTGTTAATTTAAAATCTCTCCCTCTTGCGTGAAGTAAAATAATAAAGACTACTTGGAACTACGATAATAAATATAAATAAATTAAAAGGTCAGATATTAACCCCTATTAACCAGTAAAAAAAAATTTAGGGTAATAGTAAGAAATACAAAATAATTTATGAGAACAAATCAGAATAAGAACTCGTATTTCTGTAAGTAAAATCATAAATTATGATAAAGAGTTTTATTATTATTATAACGCAAAATAATATAGGTAAGGATATTTAAATGTTGTAACCCCAGGTTCCTTCCTGTACAAAAAAGTCATTCTCCACCCTGTCGGTTTGACGACAATCGTAGACAGGAAAATAACGTGTTACAGTCTGTAAGAAACAACCCCCATTGTTATCAGCTGCAGCGTCGAGCCAGACAATACACTGCCTACCCATATTGTCTAATACAAAGCGCGTGACTCCCCTTGCCCAGTAACAACATATGGTTAAAATATATTATGTCTGTGTGAGATTCCTCTCCTCTCTCTGAGGGGAGATTTGATTCTCTCGTATCGTCTATTTGTAAATATCTCTCATGTATTTAAATTTTACTAAACCTAAAGATAGTAAAATAGAGTGTTTAGTATAAGTAGAATAAGTAGTGTATAAGATTTAGCATCTTAAGAGCATGTCTCAATTCAATCCAGATTTATTGTTAAAAGATGAATTATGCTATGAAGCACTTTTGCGCGGACTACCTTACGCGAACGTAACGGTCGCGGAACTACGCAAAACGTTACGCGAAAGCAGGCAAGATACACCCGCACAGTTAAGTCGATTAAGCGAAATAGATCTTGATAGCGAAAGAGAAACATGTTATGCGAAGTATAGGGAACTGACCTCAATATCACAATTTCTGCACGATGAGAAGTCACCCGCCATAATCTTACGTACCACCCAGAGAATAGAGCATTTAACCCGTCGGATAAATAATTTATTAAACTGGCCCGGAGCTACTGTAATTCCCCCAGATGTGCAAAAATTTGCTGACGAAGCATTACAGCAATTACCCACAATAATCAGAGAATTACGTAGAAAGTCTGACTCATTTAAAATGGAGGAAATTGAAGAAGCTCTGACTAAATTATATATCTCCCCATTTCAATCAACTACCCTAGAACAGCGACCCACTACCGTGAGTTTCGAATCCCCCCAGGTATCGAGAATAGAACCGAGTAATGATCAGTTGCTGAATAGCAACGTGAATACCCTACCGATAGCTGAAGCTTCACTTCCCAATGCCCACCAAAATCTCAACAATAATTATGCGTTACCACCCTCAGCGGTGACAAATCAAGTATCGGGACATCCTAGAATAACATCTCACGTAAACTTTAGTACGGACCTCTACGGAAAGATAACTCACCCCGTAAAAACAATTTTATCAGAAATCCCATATACCGATGGATTGAGTATCACCAAACTATTAGCTTTCATAAAATATCTGTTACAAATAAAAGACTTACAGGAACTAAGCGATTGCCAAATATTGCAAGTCCTTCTGCCCAAATGTAGACCACCATTAAAGGACCGTGTACAGGAGTCATTAAGTTCACAACACCCAGTAGAAGAACTCCATACAACTCTGATAAGACATTTTATTCCAACGGGAATTTACGAAGAACTGAAACGAAACACAGTACTTCGAGTACAAGGAGCTCACGAGAGACTAGCCCACTCTATCTCTGAAATAAGAGAATCTTCATTATTACTGAAAGTAAACTGGAGCGAACAGCAGTTAGTAGAAACAATCTTGGTAGGATTATCCCCGGAAGAGAGATCTCGGTTAGCACTTATCAATAGACCCAACACGTTCGCAGAATTAGAACAATGCTGTATCCACTCATCCAACGTATGGTATTCGGATCAGAACCGACGTGCGTTACTCCCCCAGACGCAACGTAGAAATGAAACACAACCCCTGGTATCAGATACAAGAACACACCGTGATAGGCGACTATTTCGAATTCCTGAAACTTCACACTACCAAACTAAATCAAATCATTAACTGAAACCTCAACAGAATACGAGTGATACCGTGAGTAGAGAAAGAAGATGTTATAACTGCGGGAAATTAGGACACATCAGTAGATACTGTAAACAGAAACAGCACTACCAAAAACCCTCTTATTCAAAAAACATGTAAGGCAGGGAGATCCGAAATCCTGTGTCTTCCGCAGCATCATGAAAATAGGTAAACCCCGGGAGTACAAAAAAAAAATAAAAAATAAAAAAAAATTAGACCCCTACGTAGAGAGATTTATCAATAAATGCAACTCAATTACTACATGCAAGTCCAGTATGTGTCAATTACCATACATACAAGTAGACCTTGGCGTTACTACCACACTAGGATTAATTGATTCTGGATCGACACGTAGCTTAATCAGCCAACAGCTAGCCGATACATTAGCTAAACACAACCTTGTTAAACGTAGTCAACCGGTGAACATAAAATGCGCGACCGCTAACAAACAAAACTTAATCATAAAACTCAGCGTTACGATTGAACTAAAAATTAAAAATTTAACGTGGTATTTTCCAGTATTAGTATCTGACGAATTAGGACCAAACTTAATATTAGGAGCGGACTTTATCAGTAAAACAGTTATAATTCTTGACATGTACGATAAGCAATATTATTTTAGATTCGACCGTACTCAAAAATATAATTTTGATTCTGAAATAAATAACAGTGGAGATATGGAAACTTCTGCAACGCACCTAGAACACCACGAGTCTGCATTAGATCATTTAGAAAGTAAAGATAGACTGAAAATACAAAAACTAATAAAAGAATTTTCCACCGTCCTCACCCCAAAGTTGGGATTAACGAATCTTATAGAGTACAAGATCAACCTGAGTGACAACAAAGTAATACGACTGCACCCATACAAATTATCTCCACCAAAAATGGAAATAATGAGAAATCAAATCAATAAATTGTTAGAACAACAAGTCATAGAACCTTCCACTTCACCGTATTCATCACCTGCGTTTTAGTACCTAAAGGCACCGATAAACATAGATTAGTTGTGGACTATAGACAATTAAATAAAAGGATAGAATTCGAGTCCATACCACTCCCCGACATCCACAGCGCCTTCCACTATTTTACAAAAGCTAAAGTTTTCACCATAATGGATCTCAATCAGGCATTTCATCAAATACCGCTATCGGAAGAATCCAAACATCTAACCGCCTTCGCCGTCCCATTCAATCTGTACCAGTTTACTAGAGTACCCTGTGGAATATCCCAAGGAAGTTTTGTATGTAGCCGATTGTTAGAGAAAATATTTCACAACGTAAAATTTAAATTTGTATATCACTACCTAGATGACATAGTAATCTACAGCGAATCTATGGATCAACATCTTCATCATTTACGTGAAGTATTATCACGATTAAAGAAAGCCGGATTAACAGTAAACCCGAGTAAAGTAAATTTTTCTGTTAAACAATTTTCATTTTTAGGTCACATAGTATCGGCCGACGGAAAGGTAAGCATAGACCCAGAACGCACCCGTGCAATTAGAGAATTTTTACCACCACGTGATACGAAAGGAATAGCCCGATTTTTGGGAATGATAAATTACTTCCACAAGTATATTCCACACCTAGCTGATATAGCAGCACCCTTAAATGCGTTAAGAAAAAAAGGAGTAAAATTTGAATGGACCCCTCAACATCAAACAGCATTCGACAACCTGAAAGAAAGTATAATACAACCTCCAGTATTACAACTGGCCGATTTCACGAAACCATTTATCGTACAGACAGATAGTTCAAGTGTAGCCCTAGGAGCAGTCATATATCAGGAAGTAGATAATTCTAGATTACCGATCAGTTATGCCTCGCGAACTCTAACCGACCAGGAAAAGAAATTCTCCGCATACGAATTAGAATGTTTAGCCGTAGTATTCGCATTTGAGAAATTCAAACCCTTTTTAGAACATAAAGAATTTCTGTTAGAAACTGATAATCAAGGCTTATCTTGGTTATTAAATCACCCTAAACTGTTAGGTCGTATCGGAAGATGGGTATTGAGATTAAATTGTTACAAGTTTAAAGTACAACACATTCGTGGCACCCAAAATGTAGTTGCCGATACACTGTCCTGTATGTTCCAGCCGCCTAATAAAATATCCGAAAATAAGGAAAGTGGTGAAACATCGATAATCAATATGCTAATTACTGAATTCCCACTGGCATTTAATGATATAGCTCAGTATCAACAACAAGATCCGTATTTAAATAAAATAATAGAACAGATAGATAAAGGAAATAATTCAGAGAAATATATATTGAGTAAGAGAGTATTATGTTATAAAGTAGCTAATGGAAAGTCCTTGAGAATAATTGCCCCGAATATTATTAAACCAATGCTTATGGAATACTACCACTCATCCACCATTGGAGCACATATGGGAATAAATAAAACTATACATCGTGTTCGAAAAGAATATCATTGGGAAAATATGAACAGCGAGATAGCTAAATTCGTAAAACAGTGTATGTTGTGTGCACTGAGCAAGCCAGCGAGAAACAACCACATAGGAAAATTAATCTCGGAGACTCCCATGACACCCTTTTCAAAAATTTACTTAGACTTTTCTGGCCCCTACCCACGTTCAAAATCAGGTAATACCATGCTACTCATTTGTGTAGACTCATTTACCAAATTCGTCTGGACGTATCCCATGCGACGAGCGTTAGCATCTACCACAGTGAAGATTTTGCAAGATAGATTATTTAAAGACTTCGGTACACCAGTACATCTAGTGTCAGATAACGGACCCCAGTTTAAGTCCAAAGAATTCAAGGACATGTGTTTCAGACTAGGCATAGACCATATAACTGTAACAGAGTACCGTCCACAAGGTAATATCGCTGAAAGGTATTTGCGAAACTTAAAATCCGCTTTAATAGCCTATCATGCAAACGACCAGACATCATGGGACCAGAACCTATCCTGGATCCAATTTGCTTTCAACTCAGCATATCACGAAGGACATAAATCTACACCCTTTGATTTGTTGTACAAATATAAACCAAATCACCCATTATCCACAAAGTGGAAAATACATGAATTGCTACCCCGCGAAATCAGTGTTAAAATTGTTAAAAAAATATGGAACGAAGCTCGCGCAAATCTGAGAGTAAACTTAAGAAAATCACGAAAATATCACGAGCGTGATGGTAAAGAAATTAAGTATCAAGTCGGAGACTTAGTGATGTACCAAACTCATCCGACGAGTCGTGCAGTTAATAAGACCACCTCCAAGCTATCTTACCGATGGTGTGGCCCTTACAGGATTCACAAATATTTAACGCCTGTAACCGTAGCACTGTATGACCCCACTACGGATAATTATGTACGAAGAAGTCATGTTTCCCAGATAAAATATTATCACGGAAATTGTTCTGCTAGTGAGCTAAGAAAGAAATGAAGTAAAAAAAAACAATAAATGTACTACGAAGTATATTTCCTATATTGTAATTAAGTCACTGTAAACCATACTTAATTACAAAGTCGTAAGGTATGAATAAGAATGAGGCCTGATCAACCTTAGATCCTATTCACCAAAAATAAATAAAAGCGATATGTAAAGTCAACTGACAAATAAAGGTAACGTTACCACAGAAAAATACAGTACTAAAATAAAATTGTCGACGAACAATTAAAAAGGAAAGGATAAGCAGTAAGTATGAAAAACATACTCTGTGTAGAATAACTCCACTAAACGAGTTAGAAAAAGCTAAACAAAAAAACCGGTAGTAGTATTAAGTAGTAAGTAGTAGTATTAAGTAGTAGAATTAAGATAAATTTTAGAGATAGCACTTTATAGTATCGTATCTTTTAGATAAAAAAAAAATTGAATTGATGATTCGATTATCACATGAGTGAATCACGAAAAGAGAGAAAGGGGGTTTCACACGGAAGCTCGTACCAAATTCCCATTGTAATTCTTAGCTATTTCCCCGTTGAATACACATCGGTCACCGACCCAGTGTCCTCTTTAAGTGGAGGAGAATGTGACGATTTAATAGGGTTAAATAGCACAAAATAAAAAAAGAGGTAAAAATAATATAATCCTAAATGAAACTACATAATTTCTCTCCCTATGAAATAAATATGAAATAAATAGAAAACTAAATAATGTTAAACAAATAAATATGTAAACCTCCTGTTTCTTCAGCGAGTAATAACTTATAGAGAGACGTAATAAACCAGCAATTTAAAATAAGTAAAAATATTAATTAATAAATTAAGAGCTATTTCTCCCACCGGTAACTAACAACACGCGCGGACACGCACATCGCTAAGCCAGCGGTGCGCGCCCCAAATTAGTTGTAACTTAGACGCCGACGAGAGAACAACAAAATTGAAAATGTAGGCAGTAACTTCAAAATTATAGAGAATGAAAGAATATGTCGTTCACTCTCTTAGTTTCTTTAAGCTAATGCTTAGTAAAGCTGATAGCAATAATTATCAGTAATTTCAATATGTTTAACATCTTTGATGCGTTTTAGTGTGTTTATGACATCTCTGCAATTGATTTAATACCACGTCAACTTGATAGAGATCACAGTGTATGTAACAGTTTAACTATAAGATAAAAGTGCGGTAAACCGAAGTAAGTGAGTTCAAGTGAAAGTTTCACACCACCGCCAGCACCAGAATCTGATAAACCTTGCAAAAGAGAGAGACGACAACACCTTCCATTATTACACCTTCTTCAGACCTCAGGATAGACCAGAAGCCGCATAGCCACCGTTTACTACAGACAACCCCGATTCGCCGAGGATGCTACATACAGGTGATACAGAAGTCAAACTTCTGTAGTTCAGAAATTACTTAATAAAAATATGAAAGACAATTGACACCAAAATAAAATTAATATCGTAATACAAAAGACTGGCCAAATTTCAATTACCATTGTAACTTTGTGATAAACAATATGATGTATTTAGATTTAATGACTATAACATGCTAATATTAATAAGTCCATTAACTCCGAGCTAAATAACAGCGAGAATTGCGAAACATCAACTATTCAGTTAGAGCATCTTGAATCTAGTTTGAGTCATTTAAAGGGAAATGAGCGACAAAGAATTCAAAAGTTAATAAGGGAATTTTCTACTGTACTCACACCCAAGTTAGGATTGACCAATCTAATCGAATACAAAATAAATCTAAGTGACAACAAGGTAATAAGTCTTCACCCATACAAATTATCACCGCCCAAGATGGAAATAATGAGAAACCAAATCAACAAACTCATTGAACAACACGTCATAGAACCGTCAACTTCTCCATCCTCATCACCTGCATTCCTAGTACCAAAAGGAACTGACAAACATAGACTAGTCGTGGATTATAGACAGCTGAATAAGAATATAGAATTTGAATCGATTCCCCTGCCCGACATTCACAGCGCGTTCCACTATTTTACCAAAGCAAAAATTTTCACCATAATGGATCTCAACCAGGCCTTTCACCAAATCCCACTAGCTGAGGAATCAAAATATCTAACTGCGTTTGCTGTTCCATTTAATCTATATCAATTTACTATAGTACAATTCGGAATATCACAAGGAAGTTCAGTATGTAGCAGACTGTTAGAAAAAATATTCCATGACGTTAAATTTAAATTCGTATATCACTCTCTTGACGACATAGTAGTATATAGTGAATCGATGGATCAACATATTGATCACTTGCGTGAAGTATTATCAAGGTTAAAGAATGCTGGACTAACGGTAAACCCCAGTAAAGTTAATTTCGCAGTAAAACAATTCTCCTTCTTAGGTCATATAGTATCGGCCGAAGGTAAGGTTAGCATCGACCCCGAACGTACGCGTGCAATCCGAGAATTTTTACCACCTAGAGACACCAAAGGTATAGTTCGATTTTTAGGTATGATCAAATATTTTCACAAATACATACCTCACCTAGCGGATATAGCAGCCCCATTAAATGCATTAAGGAAGAAAGGAGCGAAATTCGAGTGGAGTACTCGACATCAAGCTACTTTTGAAACACTTAAAGAAAGCATAATATCACCACCGGTATTGCAGTTAGCAGATTTCAGTAAACCATTTGTCGTACAGACCGACAGTTCTAGTGTAGCATTAGGAGCCGTAATATATCAAGAAATCAATAATACAAGATTCCCGATCAGCTATGCATCACGAACTTTGACGGTGCAAGAAAGGAAGTTCTCAGCCTGTGACGATTTAAAAAAAAAATTTGTTTAAATAGCACAAATTAAATTTTTGGTTCTTATAACAAGTAAGAGTATTATCCACCCCTTATCTGTACGTAGATTCCTGTACCAACGTGCAAATTATCCAGTACGAACACGCAAAGTACGATGTTATTAAGCAAAATAAAATAATAATTCTTTTGATTAAATAAAAGACGTATTAATAATAAAGAATTATACCTAACACATAACAATAGGTAGTACAAATTATTACTAGTTAATTAATGATTAATTAATACTACTAAAGGAACGAACTACTTTTCTCAGCGCGTAAACCGCGCCAGCTTACAGACTTCTTGCCGCTAAACAAACCCCATTCGCCGGAGAAACTTCGACATGTAAGGATGTCAAAAATGTGTTGTCCAGTTAAATTTAGGTGTATACCGCTGAACTACTATACAAACACTCGTCAGTTGTTATTTTTATTTTACTCAATGTAGCGTTGGAAAATAACTAAACACTTAGTAATGTAGTGAGTGAAGCAAATATTAGTAAATATGTAAAAAAAAGCAAAACTTAGCCGACACATCTCTTAACAAACCGTAAGTGGTAAGATATGTTCCTTACCATCTTTTAGTGCTGCTAAAGTAAGAACAATTAATAAGTAAAATGTGAACAACCGACTCCAGAATAAGAAAGTTACAACAACAACAGTATGAACTTCTAGTAGCAGAAGCCAATCGTCATGACCTAGACTACTATTCGGAAACAATAAACCAAATGGACCATCAAGAGGAACATCATATCACATCCAAGAGGACTACTGAAGAAGACCATCACGGATTCCCACAGCAAACTCACGTTCTATTCAGGTGATATTAAATCATAACATTTGTGCATAACTTGTTTTTAAACAAAACGAAACAAAAAGTACAGTAAAGTTTATTGTAAAGACTTTTACATAACTTAAAGATTAACATATAAATATTTGTAATCTCTGTAATGATATAGTAATAACATTACGATGTTTAGAGGTAAAGTAATTCTGAAAATTTACACCGGAATATTCTTCAAATAGTTTGGACGAAGTTGTGATATATTAGAATATTGCAAAGCTGAGACCCGGATCCGTGGTACTTGAAATAATACTTAGCTGAAATTTTTGAGATAAAAAGAGTAAAGAATATTAATTTAAAGAATATTTAATGCAGCAATTATTAGAATCTTCTTTTACAAAAAGGTAAAGTTAGTAAGAAATTAAAGGATGACCATTAAAGCCATTAATTTTATACTTAGTTAAAATATAAGAATAAAGAGATGTTTTCGCTAATACCCATAGAGTGAATAAATTTATGTAACCCTTAACTAATTCCTGTTATATACTTTGTTATAATTTGTTGGTAAGTAAATTTTACTAACAACGGCAGCTAGTTTAATTAACAGCCAACAATTGAACTGGTTCCCGATGTTTATAATGTCTTGACAAGGGAGAAGTTATAAAATTGCACTACTCTGCTGCTTTGTAAAAAAAAGAAGGTTAATTGTTTACAGAGTGTCAAATATAAAATTGCGCCACTCTGCTGATTTATATAAAAGGCTTGTAAGCATCGTGACGCATATAAAATTGCGCCACTCTGCTATTGTAAGAATAATTGTGTATTGTGCTGTTGTCTAATTAATAATAATTTTGTGTACAGAGTGACACATATAAAATTGTGCCACTGCTTTGTACAAAAGAATTGAATTGTTTGTACACTTAAAATTGCAAATTGTGTAAAAATATTGTGATAATTATTTAACAGTAACTCTGTAGAATATATAAATTTATTCACTCTGAAATTGTGAACAAATGAATAAGTAAAGTTTTAATTAAGAAATAATAATATTAGTATGGGGACATTAACGTAATAAACAAGTCCTTGCTGGTAAAAATATTCCATTTTAAACCTGTCGGTATTGACAAGCTGGTTCATTTTAAATACGTGTCGAGAAATGTACCCTCCCCTTTGTACGTATAGGGAATCCCATACAAACCTTCCCTCGCAGACATAACAGACAGTTCATAACAGGAAATAATCGTGTTTGAGATTGTCCGAATCACCCTCCTTTGTTAAACCACCCCTACGCAAACAATAAGACTCCCCCAAACAGCTGATCCTGTGTGCTATTATAAAGGCAATGAACTCTTCGCGTGTGAAATTTCTCTCCACTATAAAATAATATTATCGCTTTGTTTCGACAGATAATATCTAGCCGTACAGAAAATTGAATTGATTTGAGATAATTTTAATATAATTAATTAATATAAGATTCTATGTGTAGTACTAGATATATATATATATATATGTGTGTTTATAGGAATTCAAATTTTATAAGTATTTAAAATAGATGATATAAGATTTGTCGTACGCAATACTTAGTTTATTTAAAAGTCATTATTACCACAACAATGGCTCAATTTAACACCGACTTGTTGTTGAAGGACGAATTAAGCTATGAAGCCTTGTTACGCGGTCTTCAATACGCAAATGTAACTGTCGCGGAACTCCGCAAAACGTTACGTGAAAATATACCAGACAAACCCTCAATGTTAAATCGTTTAAGTGTATTAGATTTTGAAAGTGAAAAGGAAACATGCTATAGTAAATATGCGGAACTTATCTCAATCGCACAAACTCTGCGAGACGAAAAATCCCCCGCGGTAATTTTAAGAACCACTCAGAGAATAGAACATCTGACCCGCCGCATTACCAATTTGTTGAATTGTTCCGGTGATAAAGTTACTCCACCGGACGCGCAAAAATTCGCGGAGGAAGCATTACAACAATTACCCGAGATAAGGCGCGAATTACGTCGAAGGTCCAAATCGTTTAGATTAGAAGAGATCGAAGAAGCAATGACTAAACTAAATATTTCTCCTACCCTATCTCCTACTCAAGAACAGCAAACCGGTGCTGTGAAATTTTAGTTTCTGCAGGAATCTAATACAGATCCCGTTAAGGAACGGTTAACTGATAGACAAGTAAATATCCTACCCGCAAACATCACGTTACTTCCAAATGAACTAGAGAATATGACACGTACCTACGATTTACCTCCTCACCTTCTGACGAATCAATCAGCGGAAAAACCTAGAATGACGACTCAATTAAATCTGACTACCAAGCTTTATGGAAAAATAACCCACCCCGTAGAACGTATTTTATCTGAGATACCAATCACTGATGGGCTGAATATTACAAAACTCTTAGATTTTATCAAGCACCTTTTACGAATAAAGGATTTACGACAATTAAGAGATGACCAAATTTTACAAGTAATTCTACCTAAATGTAGATCTCCTTTGAAAGATCGTGTGTTAGAATCTATGAGGTATAATCACCCTGTAGAAGAACTTCATACCACACTAATAAGACATTTCATTCCCACCGGTATCTGCGAAGAATTGAAGCGGAACCTAGTACTTCGTGTACAAGGAGCATACGAGAGATTAGCTCATTATATATCTGAGATAAGGGAATCTGCTTTATTGCTACAAGTTAAATGGAGTGAACAACAGTTAGTAGACACTATCTTAGTAGTACTATCTCCCGAGGAGCGATCCCGCCTAGCACTCATGAAGAGACCAACCACTGTGACGATTTCATTAATAAAAATATGGTAATTAATAAATAGGTAATGTGTAGGCTGAGAAATTTTAATAAAATCGCACATTTAAACTAAATTCTTATTGCTATCTTTAATAATAATAATATTTAATAAAGAGTTGTAATAATAAAATAAAAAGGAATACGATTGTACAGAAAGGGTAAACCTTGTTAATTAATCCTGCATAGACATGCGCTAACCAGAATTAACTTGATTTCCGACCCCTAAACAAACTAAATATACTTGTAAATTTGACCTTATTTAAATAATTAAACAAGACCACTGTAATGTACTTTAATTACGTCTGTAACTAAGAATATCTCTGTTTAATTAAATAGTCATACTTTAATCCTTTAAATAAAGAAGGAACATGGAACTACTTTTATGCTGAATAGTAAATGTCGCGAGATTACTACTCTCACCCCTTAACTATTTGCCCACTTGCAATGGAGCGCTCACGCCGTAAGCTGCGCACAGCGTTGGTTCGCGACCCGAATACAAATATGTGAATGTTTGGTAAAGAATATTTAAATAACTAAATCGTGCGCCGATGACATCTCTATCAATTCTTAAATAAGAAACTATGTAATCTATACAGTACTAGAACCCTGAGGTGAAATTCAACTAATAAATAATCATGTGAAGTGAATACCAGTGAAACAAACTTTCGCTTTATTTATTCTAACAACTAGAATTACTACAGTCATCTAAGAAGAGAGTACCACACCCGGAATGATTTAACATACTTCAGGAACTTCACCTTCACGGATACTAAGGTAACGACAGACCTTCAGGAAACACACCGAGGACCGAGGAGCCGAATCTGCATCAACTACAGAAAACACAGGTGACATGGAGGCTTGTCTTCCATGGTTATGAGATACTAAAATTATAACCAACAAAAGACAATTTAAACTCACCACTTTAAGACTTTAAAAGACAGACATTATATGTAACATGTAGTCTGTAATCTAAGAAAACTGTTTGTAGTAAAGAGTAAAAGTTTAAACTGAAAACTTTATTGTTTTAAAAAGATTAAGAAAGTCCATTCTTCAAATGGCACAATTTTCAAGATTGTATATGGCGAGGTGACCATTATTAATATACTATATTCAATCCCGGATCCGTGGAATAAATTAAATTGATGTACATCTTATTTTGAGGGCCCTTGTGAAAGTATAAACTGTATAATCATTTTGTAAACTGTAAGCTGTTGAACCATATATGTTGAGAACCTTTTAATAGAGCAATTAATCGCATTATGTAATAAAGAGATGTCATCTTTAGTACCGACTAAACTGAGTGCATAAATCAACAGTCTCCCCTTCCCTCCTCCCCAGTATCCTTTTATATTAATTGTTTAGGTGTTGTGATTAAATTTCAGCTCGTCACAACGAAGGCAGCCTGTATAATTGGCAGAACCAATTAATGCGGTTTCCCTACGTTATAACACAAGTTAAGATGTTATACCACTTTCACAGAACTAGAACTGTGTTGTATACATTCGTCCAACGTCTGGTATTCTAACCAAAACAGACGCGTTTCTATGTCCCAGACTCAACGCAGTGATTCATTTCTACCTTTACCCATTGGGACTGATATCCGAACCTACCGCGATAAGCGATTCGTAAGTACATCTAAAACCCAAAGCTACCCCCATACTTCAAACTCTAGACTAAAACCCCGACAACATGCGAGCGATGTCAATGAGGAAAGAAGATGTTATAACTGTGGAAAGGCCGGCCACATTAGCAAGAATTGTAAACAAAAGCGGAACCAACAGAAAACCGACCAGTCAAAAAAACATGTGAAGCGGGAAGAACAAAAATCCTACGTCTTCCGCAGCACCAGAAGGAAAGGTATAAACACTAATAATTAAAAAAAAAATAATAAATAGAAATAAACGCATAGACCCTTACTTAACTAGATTTATTGAAAAGTGCAACTCTATTGGTACATGCAAGACAAGTATATGCCAATTACTCTACATACAGATAGACCTTGGAGCAACGAATATTCTTGGTTTAATCGATTCCGGATCTACACGTAGTATAATAAGTCAACAGTTAGCCACCGTATTAGCTAATCATAATCTTATTAAACGTAGCCAAAACGTGAACATAACGTGTGCCACCGCAAATAAGCAAAACCTAAATATATCGCGCAGTATTACGGTGAAATTAAAAATAAAGAATTTTACTTGGTATTTTCCCCTACTAGTAGCTGAAGTCTTAGGACAAAACTTAATACTAGGCGCCGGCTTTATAAGTAAAACTGGCTTAATCCTTGACATGTATGCAAAATAATATTTCTTCAGATTTGATCGTACTCGAAAATATCAGTTCGACTCCGAGCTATGTAACAACGCTAATTGTGAAACATCAGCTATTCAGTTAGAGAATCGTGAATCTAGTTTGAGTCATTTAAAAGGAAATGAGCGACAAAGAATTCAAAAGTTAATAAAGGAATATTCTGCTGTACTTACACCCAAGTTAGGATTAACCCACTTAATCGAATATAAAATAAATCTAAGTGACAACAAGTTAATACGCCTTCACCCATACAAATTATCACCGCCCAAGATGGAAATAATGAGAAACAAAATCAACAAACTTATAGAGCAACACGTCATAGAACCGTCAACCTCCCCATACTCATCACCTGCCTTCTTAGTACCAAAAGGAATTGACAAACATAGACTAGTCGTGGACTATAGACAGCTGAATAAGAATATAGAATTTGAATCGATACCCCTGCCCGACATTCACAGCGCGTTCCACTATTTTACCAAAGCGAAAATCTTCACCATAATGGATCTCAACCAGGCATTCCACCAAATCCCACTAGCTGAGGAATCAAAACATCTAACTGCGTTTGCTGTCCCATTTAATCTATATCAATTTACTAAAGTACCATTCGGTATATCACAAGGAAGTTCAGTATGTAGCAGGCTGTTAGAAAAAATATTTCATGACGTTAAATTTAAATTTGTATATCAATATCTTGACGATATAGTAGTATATAGTGAGTCGATGGATCAACATATTGATCACTTGCGTGAAGTATTATCCAGGTTAAAGAAAGCTGGACTAACGGTAAACCCTAGTAAAGTTAACTTCGCAGTAAAACAATTCTCTTTCTTAGGTCATATAGTATCTGCCGAAGGTAAGGTTAGCATCGATCCTGAACGTACGCGCGCTATCCGAGAATTTTTACCACCTAGAGACACCAAAGGTATAGCTCGATTTTTAGGTATGATCAATTATTTTCACAAGTACATACCCCACCTAGCGGATATAGCAGCCCCATTAAATGCATTAAGAAAGAAAGGAGCGAAAATCGAGTGGACTACTCGACATCAAGACGCTTTTGAAACACTCAAAGAAAGCATAATATCCCCACCGGTATTGCAGTTAGCAGATTTCAGTAAACCATTTGTCGTACAGACCGACAGTTCTAGTGTAGCATTAGGAGCCGTAATATACCAGAAAATCAATAATACTAGACTCCCGATCAGCTATGCATCCCGTACATTGACCGAGCAAGAAAGGAAATTCTCAGCCTATGAACTTGAATGTTTAGCTGTAGTATTCGCCTTCGAAAAATTCAAACCATTTTTGGAACACAAGGAATTCCTACTAGAAACCGACAATCAAGCTTTGTCATGGTTATTGAACCATCCAAAACAGTTAGGTCGTATCGGAAGATGGGTGTTAAGATTAAATTGCTACAAGTTCAAAGTACAACATTCGTGGTACTCAAAATGTAGTAGCCGATACACTTTCC
Source organism: Magicicada septendecula (assembly GCA_034769895.1). Taxonomy (NCBI): domain Eukaryota; kingdom Metazoa; phylum Arthropoda; class Insecta; order Hemiptera; family Cicadidae; genus Magicicada; species Magicicada septendecula. Next base: position 7,072,032 of record CM068376.1, on the reverse strand, counting down.
CGCATGTTCCAACTATCCAATACCAGACCTGGCGAAGACAATGTTGAAACCACTACCGTTAATACGCTAATTACTAACTTTCCCCTTGCATTTAAGGATATAGCATACCACCAACAACAAGATCCGAAATTGCGTAAAATAATAGAACAAATAGAGAAAGGAAATGATTCTGACAAATACACCTTGAGTAAACGAGTACATTGTTTTAAAAAGGCTAACGGAAAATCACTGAGAATAATCGCCCCGGAAATAATTAAACCTATGCTAATGGAATACTACCATTCATCAACCATTGGAGCTCATATGGGAATTAGGAAAACTATACATCGTATTCGCAAGGAATACCATTGGGAAAACATGAACAGTGAAATAACTAAGTTCGTGAAACAATCCGAAATCTGTGCCCTGAGCAAGCCAGCACGAATCAGTCAAGTTGGAAAATTAATCTCAGAAATCCCCACAACTCCCTTCTCAAAGATATACATAGACTATTCTCGACCTTATCCCCTTTCTAAGTTCGGGAATATTATGCTATTAATTTGTGTGGACTCCTTCACTAAATTCGTATGGATGTATCCTATGAGACGTGCCTTATCATCTACAACAATAAAAATTCTACAAGAAAGACTATTTAAAGATAATGGTACACCCGTACACCTAGTATCTGACAATAGACCTCAGTTTAAATCGAAAGAATTTAATGACGTGTGTTTTAAATTAGGGATAAATCATATTACAGTGGCAGAGTACCGACCGCAAGGAAACCTAGCAGAAAGATACTTGCGAAACCTAAAATCAGCATTAATATCTTATCACGCTAAAGACCAGACAGCGTGGGATCAAAATCTATCATGGATACAATTTGCTTTCAACTCAGCGTATCATGAAGGACATAAATCAACACCATTTTATTTACTGTACAAGTATAAACCCAACCACCCGTTAACCACAAAGTGGAAAATCCATGAGTTATTGCCCCGCGAAATAAATGGGAATAACATAAGGAAAATATGGAACGAAGCTCGCGCAAATTTGAGAGCGAATTTACAAAAATCGCGGAAATATCATGAGCAGAATAATAGGAAAATAGAGTACAAAGTAGGTGATTTAGTAATGTATAAAACTCACCCTACGAGTAAAGCCGTTGATAGGACCACTTCCAAACTATCATACCGATGGTGTGGCCCCTACAAGATTCATAAGTTCATCACCCCCGTGACAGTAGCACTGTATGAACCCAATACAGACGATTATGTTCGCAGAAGCCATCTGTCTCAAATAAAAAAATTGTTTTCGTGTGAAAATAAAGAAGCACGACTATGAGAAAGATAGTAAACCAAGAATACTACTTAAGTATTAAGAATAAAATATGTTGTATATACTTATACAGGAATACAATAAGATTTTGCAACATTCTATATCGTAATTGAGTATAAACTCACCTCGTACGAATACTAGCGAGACCTGATCAACCTTAGCTAATGTCCTGCGAGAATAAAATAAATAATGAGAAATCAGCTGACGAACAACAAACCTCTACCTCAGTAAACTAAAGGTAATTCTATTGTTATTACAATACGTTATTATTATTAATAACCTAATCATGAATGTAACTCCGTAAAACGAGTGAAGAAACTAAGCAAAAAAACCGGTAGTAGATTTAAGAAATAGAAATAAGGTAGATTTATGTATTTGTGTATTTTATGTGTTGTATATGTATTGGATTTTAAGTATTTTGTATAGTATGTAAGATAATCAATTGATGGATAGAAGTCATCTGAGGGAGAGAAATTTCAGCACGAAGTTCCGTGCCCAAATGTAAATGTATTTAGTAGATTTTCAGTTTATTACCCCATCGGCCAGTCCTCATCGTTAAGTGCAGGAGGATGTGACGATTTAAACAAAAAATTTTTTGTTTAAATAGCACGAATTAAATTTTTGGTTCTTATAACAAGTAAGAGTATTATCCACCCCTTATCTGTACGTAGATTCCTGTACCAACGTGCAAATTATCCAGTACGAACACGCAATGTACGATGTTATTAAGCAAAATAAAATAATAATACTTTTGATTTAATAAAAGACGTATTAATAATAAAGAATTATACCTAACACATAACAATAGGTAGTATAAATTATTACTAGTTAATTAATGATTAATTAATACTACTAAAGGAACGAACTACTTTTCTCAGCGCGTAAACCGCGCCAGCTTACAGACTTCTTGCCGCTAAACAAACCCCATTCGCCGGAGAAACTTCGACAAGTAAGGATGTCAAAAATGTGTTGTCCAGTTAAATTTAGGTGTATACCGCTGAACTACTATACAAACACTCGTCAGTTGTTATTTTTATTTTACTCAATGTAGCGTTGGAAAATAACTAAACACTTAGTAATGTAGTGAGTGAAGCAAATATTAGTAAATATGTAAAAAAAAAGCAAAACTTAGCCGACACATCTCTTAACAAACCGTAAGTGGTAAGATATGTTCCTTACCATCTTTTAGTGCTGCTAAAGTAAGAACAATTAATAAGTAAAATGTGAACAACCGACTCCAGAATAAGAAAGTTACAACAACAACAGTATGAACTTCTAGTAGCAGAAGCCAATCGTCATGACCTAGACTACTATTCGGAAACAATAAACCAAATGGACCATCAAGAGGAACATCATATCACATCCAAGAGGACTACTGAAGAAGACCATCACGGATGCCCACAGCAAACTCACGTTCTATTCAGGTGATATTAAATCATTACATTTGTGCATAACTTGTTTTTAATCAAAACGAAACAAAAAGAACAGTATAGTTTATTGTAAAGACTTTTACATAACTTAAAGATTAACATATAAATATTTGTAATATCTGTAATGATATAGTAATAACATTACGATGTTTAGAGGTAAAGTAATTCTGAAAATTTACACCGGACTATTCTTCAAATAGTTTGGACGAAGTTGTGATATATTAGAATATTGCAAAGCTGAGACCCGGATCCGTGGTACTTGAAATAATACTTAGCTGAAATTTTTGAGATAAAAAGAGTAAAGAATATTAATTTAAAGAATATTTAATGCAGCAATTATTAGAATCTTCTTTTACAAAAAGGTAAAGTTAGTAAGAAATTAAAGGATGACCATTAAAGCCATTACTTTTATACTTAGTTAAAATATAAGAATAAAGAGATGTTTTCGCTAATACCCAGAGAGTGAATAAATTTATGTAACCCTTGACTAATTCCTGTTATATACTTTGTTATAATTTGTTGGTAAGTAAATTTTACTAACAACGGCAGCTAGTTTAATTAACAGCCAACAATTGAACTGGTTCCCGATGTTTATAATGTCTTGACAAGGGAGACGTTATAAAAAGCCTATGAACTCGAATGTTTAGCTGTAGTATTCGCCTTCGAAAAATTCAAACCATTTTTGGAACACAAGGAATTTCTACTAGAAACCGACAACCAAGCTTTGTCGTGATTATTGAACCATCCAAAACAGTTAGGTCGTATCGGAAGATGGCTGTTAAGATTAAATTGCTACAAGTTCAAAGTACAACATATTCGTGGTACCCAGAATGTAGTCGCCAATACACTATCCCGCATGTTCCAACTACCCAATACCAGACCTGGCGAAGACAATGTTGAAAACACTACTGTCAATACGCTAATAACAGAATTCCTCCTTGCATTTAAAGATATAGCACATCACCAATAACAAGATCCTAAATTGTATAAAATAATAGAACAAATAGATAAAGGAAATTACTCTGACAAATATACCTTGAGTAAACGAGTACTTTGTTTTAAAAAGGCTAACGGAAAGTCACTGATAATAATCGCCCCGGAAATAATTAAACCCATGCTAATGGAATACTACCACTCATCAACCATTGGAGCTCATATGGGAATTAGGAAAACAATACATCGTATTCGCAAGGAATATCATTGGGAAAACATGAACAGTGAAATAACTAAGTTCGTGAAACAATGCGAAATCTGTGCCCTGAGCAAGCCAGCAAGAATCAGTCAAGTCGGAAAATTAATCTCAGAAATCCCCCCTACACCCTTTTCAAGATATACATAGACTATTCTGGACCTTATCCCCGTTCTAAGTCAGGAATTACTATGCTATTATTTTGCGTGGACTCCTTCACTAAATTCGTGTGGATGTACCCTATGAGACGTGCCTTTGCACCTACGACAATAAAGATTCTACAAGAGAGACTATTTAAAGATTACGGTACACCAGTACACCTAGTATCTGACAATGGACCACAGTTTAAATCGAAAGAATTTAATGACATGTGTTTTAAATTAGGAATAAATCATATTACAGTGACAGAGTACCGACCGCAAGGAAACCTAGCTGAGAGATACTTGCGAAATCTAAAATGAGCCTTAATATCTTATCACGCTAAAGATCAGACAGCGTGGGATCAAAATCTATCATGGATAAAATTTGCCTTCAACTCGGCGTATCATGAAGGACATAAATCAACACCATTTGATTTACTGTACAAGTATAAACCCAACCACCCGTTAACCACAAAGTGGAAAATTCATGAGTTATTGCCCCGCGAAATAAATGGGAATAATATAAGAAAAATATGGAACGAAGCTCGCGCAAATTTGAGAGCGAATTTACAAAAATCGCGGAAATATCATGAGCAGAATAATAGGAAAATAAAGTACAAAGTAGGTGATTTAGTCATGTATAAAACTCACCCTACGAGTAAAGCCGTTGATAGGACCACTTCCAAACTATCATACCGATGGTGTGGCCCCTACAAGATTCACAAGTTCATCACCCCCATGACAGTAGCGCTGTACGAACCCAATACAGACAATTACGTTCGCAGAAGTCATGTGTCTCAAATAAAAAATTTGTTTTCGTGTGAAAATAAAGAAGCACGACTATGAGAAAGATAGTAAACCAAGAATACTACTTAAGTATTATGAATAAAATATGTTGTATATACTTATACAGGAATACAATAAGATTTTGCAACATTCTATATCGTAATTGAGTATAAACTCACCTCGTACGAATACTAGCGAGACCTGATCAACCTTAACTAATGTCCTGCGAGAATAAAATAAATAATGAGAAGTCAGCTGACGAACAACAAACCTCTACCTCAGTAAACTAAAGGTAATTCTATTGTTATTGCAATACGTTATTATTATTAATAACCTACTCATGAGTGTAACTCCGTAAAACGAGTGAAGAAACTAAGCAAAAAAACCGGTAGTCGATTTAAGAAATAGAAATAAGGTAGATTTATGTATTTGTGTATTTTATGTGTTGTATATGTATTGGATTTTAAGTGTTTTGTATAGTATGTAAGATAATCGATTGATGGATCGAAATAACCTGGTGGTGAGAAATTTCAGCACGAAGTTCCGTGCCAAATGTAATTGTATTTCGTAGATATCCTTTAATAAACTAACGCCACCCCATCGATCTCCTTTAAGTGGAGGAGGATGTGACGATTTAAAGATTATTTAAATAGCACAAATTAATTTTTTTGTTCTTATAACAAGTGAGAGTATAATCCACCCCTCTCTGTACCTAGACACCTGTATCAACTTGCAAAAAGGCTAGTACGAACATGCAAAGTACACTGTTATTAAACTAAAACTAATAATCCTTATAATTAAATAAAAGACGTAATAATAATAAATGAAATACCTAACTCCTAACTAAGAAAAGGTAGGATAATTTATCGTAGTTGATTAATGGACAATTAATAATAATAAAGGAACGAACTACTTTTCTCTCAGCGCGTAAACCGCGCCAGCTTCCACACTCCCTGCCGCTAAACTAACGCCAGTCGCCGGAGAATCTTCGACATGTAAGCAGCTCGAAAATGTGTCGTGAAGTTAAACTTACGTTTATGTCGCTAAAAAAACGATATAACAAGAAGTTAGTGCTTCTCACTTAATTAATCCAATGTACCGTAAGCGAAACGAAGATAAAAAAAAACTAGTAATGTAGTTCTGACGTTGAGAAAATATTCTTAATTAATAAATAAAAAAAAACTTAGCCGACACATCTCTTTATGTAAAGCAAGTGGTAAGATATGTTCCTTGCCATGTAAAAGGTAACTTCAGTGCTGTTAAAATAAAAAATAATTAAATGTGAAAAGTGAACACCAACGCCAGGAGAGAAGTTACTACAACAACTGTACGAACTCCAAGTAGCAGAATTCCAGCGCCATGACCTAGACCACAATTCAGAAACAACAAACTAAATGGAGCATCCAGATGGACAACGAACTACACCCAAGAAGACCTACTGAAGAGGATCATCTCGACCACCAGCCGCAGACTCACGTTATATTCAGGTGACTCTAAACCATAACTTCTGTGCATACATTGTTTTTAACAACCGCAACAAAAAGAACAGTAAAGTTTCTTGTAAAGACTTTTTAGATCACATAAATATTAGCATATTAATGTTTGTAATTTCTGTAATGCTATAGTAATAACCTTCTGATGTTTCAAATAGACTATTCTTCAAATAGTTTGGATGATGTTAAAGTATGTTAGAATATTACAAAGTTAGAACCCGGATCCGTGGTAATAAAAGTAATACACAGCTGTATGATTTTGAGATACTAAGAGTAAAAATTTAAAGAGTATTTAATGCAGAATCTATAAGAATTTTCCTTAAAAGTAAAGTAAAAACAAAAAGATGACCATTAAAGTTATTATGTTTATATCCGTAGTTAAAATACAATAATAAAGAGATGTTTTCGCTAATATCCAGAGAGTGAATAAATTGATGTAACCTTGGACAAATTACTGATATATACATTGTCATAATTTGTTGGTAAGTAATTTTTACTAACTACGGCAGCTAGTTTAATTAACAGCAAACAATTAAACTGGTTCCCTATGTTATAATGTCTTAACAGGGGAGACGTTATACTATGATTGAGAAATTCTGGCAGGTCGAGGAGTTGATTTGCCCTCAGCTGCCGACGTGTCATGTGAGGGACACTTTGTGCATAACACGCGGAGAAATAGTGACGGTAGATTTGTTGTTGGGTTGCCCCGTAGGGCTGGTGATGTGGCTCTGGGCGATTCGCTGGCCCATGCTAAACAGCGTTTTCAGACTCTTGAGCGTAAACTCATGATGAATCCTGGGTTCAGGCATGACCATTCCAAGTTCATCAAGGAGTACCAACTGCTGGGGCACATGTCACCACTCAGTCTCAGCAATAATTTGGTTCATCGTTCCAAGGTGTACTACTTACCCCATCAAGCGGTTTTCAAGAACTCAAGTCTGACTACAATGCTCCGCGTGGTATTTGATGCGTCCGCAAAATCCGCTAATGACCGTTCACTTAACGATACGCTACTGGTAATGCCGACAATACAGCAGGGTTCCAATAACGCTGACTGGCATCATGTGAAATCCAAGTATAATCCCGCTTATATTCTATCTCGTGGTTGTCATCCAGACAAATTGCGGAACTTCCAATTGTGGTGGCATGGTCCGGCATGGCTTTTCCAAGATCCAATTCGCCACCCTAAATTCAGCACAAATGATTCGGCCACCATACGGGAGTGCCGATCCGTACGAAAACAATTGGCAATTCTTGAATGTATGGCTAGCGTCGTCGCTACCGATATAAGTGAGGACTTTTCCACTCTTCAGAGATTGATACGCGTTATCAGCTATTGCTTCAGATTTATCTATAATCTTGAGACCGAATTCCCCTGGTTCCCCTGACCTGCGACTGTCCAGAGAGGAATTAAACAACACTTTAAATTTCTGTATACGCCAATCTCAATTGACGTACTTTCACAAAGAAATCGTTGAGATAAGGAATGGCAATCTATCCAAATACAGCAAAATTATCTCTCTTGATCCATTCATCGACGATTCGGGGTTACTTCGGGTTGGAGGCCTCTCCAACATTCCGATTTGCCTTACGACACTAAGCGTCAGATTATTCTGCACCCAAAGGCCCACCTCACTAGATTAATAATAGAGGCTGAGCATTTGAGACTGCTTCACGCGGGCGTTCAGTTAACGCATAGTTCTGTTCGTCAAAGGTATTGGATCGTCAACGGCAAGATTGTTGTCAGTTCTGTAATCCGTAAGTGCATCAAATGCTTTCTCTTCAGAACCCACAAGCAGACGCAGCAACTTGGTCAGTTGCGTTCGTCAAGAGGGGTATTGACCAAGGCCTTTTCTTCGTCTGTTGTAGATTACGGCGGCCCTATCGTGATCCGTCATGGCGGGCAGCGATCCAAGACTACCTCAAAGGCATACATATGCTTGTTTGTCTGTCTCGCTACGAAGGCGATTCATTTGTAATTGGTGTCTGACCTGACTGCACAGGCATTTATTGCCGCCTTTAAACGATTCATTGCCCGCCGCGGCATTCCCGGGGAAATGATGTCTGACAACGGCACCAATTTTAAGGCCGCTAGTTCCACTTTGCGCGAGTTATAAAAATTATTTACCTCTGAGGAATTTAAAACGAGTATTCACTCATTCTCACTTGGCCAAGTATTCATGTGGTGGTTCATTCCACCCTCCTCACCGCACTTCGGCGGCCTTTGGGAGAGTGGTGTAAAAAGCGTCAAGCATCATCTGCGCCGCACCATTGGCGCCACCATTCTTAACTTTGAGGAATTATACACGATCCTTACTCAAATTGAGGCGAGTTTGAACTCCCGTCGTCTTTCTGCCATCTCATCTGATGCTAGGGATCCGCAGCGCCTTACACCCGGACACTTCTTAATTGGCTCGGCTTTGACAGCCCTCCCCGACGCTGACCTTGTAGCCATTCCATGCAACCAACTGCGACGCTGGCAATTGTTGCAGAAATTTGTACAATCTATCTGGAGTAGGTGGTACAAGGACTACCTGCACCAGCTTCAACAGCGTAATAAATGGCAGACACCCAAGGGAAACCTCGCGGAGGGTGATGTGGTCATAATTATAGAGGATAACGCCCCTCCATTACACTGGAGTTTGGGTGTAGTCACTAAGGTTTTCATGGGCGACGACCAGTTGGTGCGCGTCGTTGACGTCCGCACTTCCCGTGGTGTATTGCGTCGACCTATTCATAAGCTGTGCGCTTTACCTATGTGCAACGAATAAGGGTTGTCGTCACTAGTGTGGGTTTCACTCTATGCGAAGGGGTGTTATTGTTCTGGTTCTCAGTAATGTTGCCTTGTGCAGAGGACTTTATTCATCTATGCATTCTATTTAATGTATGTATTGCGTTCAATTTATGCAATTCATGTATTTTATTCAATTTATGCATTCTATTTAACTTATGTATTGCATTCAATTTATGTGATTTATGCGATTTATGCATGCCATTCAATTTATGCGTTGTAGTCAATTCATGTATTTTATTCAATCTATGTATTCTATTCAATTATATATTGCATTCAATTTATGTGATTTATGGGATTTATGAATGCCATTCAATTTATTCCTTGTAGTCAATCCATGTATTTTATTCAATTCATGTATTCTATTCAATTATATATTGTATTCAACTTATGTGATTTGTGCGATTCATGTATTCTATTCAATTACGTATTGTATTCAACTTATGTGATTTATGCGATTCATGTAATCTATTCAATTATGTATTGTATCCAACTTATGTGATTTATGCGATTCATGTATTCTATTCAATTATGTATTGTATTCAACTTATGTGGTTTATGCGATCATGTATTCTATTCAATTATGTATTGAATTTAATTACGTGTTATAACCAACTTATGTAGTCGCTGTTGGCGTCATGGGTGAGTAAACTGCTCACTGCATCAAGCTCGGGAAAAATCGAGATCTTCGATTTTTGACGGGCAGTATGTTCAGATTTAAAATGTATTCGAACACGATTCGCCTGTGACGTCGGCTGCATATCGCTTATCAGGACGAGCTAAGGTCAGTCCCCCCCCTTTTCCAATCTAGCAGTCACTTCATAGAGCTCCTACAGGCAAGAGCCTTTTTCGCGCGTGTTACACGAAATTCAATTTACGGTCGTCAGTATGTGAACAATTCAGTTAACTCAATTTCAATTATTTTAATTGTCAGATATGCAGTCGTACATGCACGCGCGAATATACCGAATCGCATAAGTATGATTTAATTTGCTTTTTTGTAATAAACCGTTTATACAGTCCATTTTTATCGTTTTTACATTTGTCTAAACCCAGCCTATGGTTTAAGGTGTGAACAGCCGTTAACCCCAACCCATGCAAGGGGACAGCAAGTTCAACGTATCAGTCGTGTATGCTACGTGTATCGTGTATAATGAACAACTCTTTTAAATTCCACCGACGAGTCTCCTCATGGCAGAATAAGGAATTTTAGCACCTGATTATGGGAATGTAGTGCCACCTCAGGATAATACAGAGTGATAATTCCTAACTATTTCTGTCATTTGGCGGTTTGTTAAGTTTCCTTGCCGAAACCGCGTCCAAACCAACCGCACGTCCTTTTCTGGCCGAAAGTCCTATTTGTATTCTGCCTGAAACTTTCCTTTCACATGAACATCTGATGAGTATATCAAGTCATCTCTCCACCTCATGATTGGATGATCAAAGATGAACAGCTGACGATAAAAATAAGAGAAAGTAGAGACAACGTGGACTATGATACTGCATATTGGAAGGAGTCAAAGGATAGATAGAGAATCCTTATAAAACCTTGTGTGTTGCCCTCTAGAGCTCTCTTAGGACTTGCACTGTTAGTTACGCGAACTATAGAGTTTCTATGTTCGCTTCTTGAGCTGATAAACGTAAAGTACTAACTGTGTCGTGATTATTCGAACATAGTACAACTCTCGGTACAATGTTGTGTTCGGTCTCAAAGAGTGCTTCGACGTACTGTAAGTAGAGTTGAGCTTGTTTAGTAAACAATAACATAAAGGCATACCATGACTTGTTATTAATTCCGCCTATATCCCACTCTCACTTTTTTTTTACAATCTACATCTATTACAGAGTATTAAATAAATCAGATGAAAGAGGTAGGTTTGTGGGGAAACATCCACTGATGTTTCTCCTTATAGAAGAGTGTTTTTTAACGAACTAGTAAATCTTGAGGCCAAGTTCTGCGGAGTTTTCTCACGTTGGCATCGTTGTTATATAGCTGCTCTATTGGCTTACTTTCTTCGCATTTTCTCGCAATCATCTGAATTTCGTCCTTTATGAGATGTATTTTCAGGTTGGTATGAAGTGTTTGCTTGCTGCCGTATCATGGGGCATCTACTACAATTCGCAGCACTTTTGACTGAAATCTTCTGATGAGTTTTAATCTTGTGGGTTTAGCGCATCCCCATAGCTGGTATCCGTAGGACTGTATAGGTTTGACCGTGGTTTTGTAAAGTACCAGGTTGTTACTTAATGACGGCTTAGACTTTCGCCCAAGGAGCCAAGACATCCGTCTGAAGTTGAGACCTAACTGCCTGCGTTTGATATGAATGTGCTTCTGCCAGGTGAGTCTTTTGGCAAGGTGAAGTCCAAGGTGCTGAGTTTCAGTACTCTCACTCTTAAATAAATCTTAAATCCTGACCGGCATACGGTCACGACATCGTGTTAAGGAATCTAGTAAGTAGCAAAACGGATTAACTAATTTTATTACCGCTTTCTCTGTGTTCAATTATTTTATTCCCACCGTTTAAACTCGGCGATCTGTGCAACCTTTGTAACAATATTTTTTTTATACAAAAACAACTTAGTAGCTAAACGGACTAATTTGTCGGCCTCTGCGATCCCCAGTCATTTTCCCGAATCTATTTCCCGAATGACGAAATAACTGAAATCATTTTGCCTGAATACTTTTTTCACAAATCCATTTCCCCGAACACCCTGTTTCTCCAAAAAATAGATTTTCAATGGAGTCACAGGACGCGAGTGAAGGGTGGCATAACAGGTTTCGTATCGTAATTGGTAAGCAGCACTTGGCTCTATACTCTGCCTTAACGGTGTCCAAAAAGAACAGACTGACACTGAGTTCAGTCTTGCAGAGCTAAGTTTAGGAAGAAAAAAAATCAAAATCGCTCCAAAGAAGAAATGGATCGAAATGCAAAGAAGACTAAAAACCATAAGTTAAAGTTACAAAAATTATAAAGATGAAAGGCGTGACTGATTTTTTGCAGGCAAAGCGCACAATATTAATTTATAGCAATTTACAAACTTTTAATTATGTATTTTGATTCCCGTTTGCTTTAATTTTTTATAAACAAAATGAAAGGATTATATTAAAAGTTTATATTAATCAAATGAATTTTTATTAGGGAAAAAGACGTTCGTGTGAATGGATTCGGAAAAAGGTATTCGGGTAAAATGATTTCGGCTATCTCGTCATTCGAGAAAATGTTCATTCAGGAAAGTAGATTCGGGTAAGTGTCCGGGTACTGGTCACTGCACCACACAGTTCGTCAAATCTGAAACCGTGACTCGGTTATTTAAATTTACATCTGTATACCATCATTACGTACAGCTGTAAACTTGAAAAAGAAAACAAACTTCTTTTGTTACGTGTACTGTTTTAGCACGGTGGAGTGACTGAGTACCACACTTTACCAACATTCACAACTAACATGGAATGAATAAAAGCAGTAGATCAAAATGCAGGATGTTCATAAATTCCCGCAACCCGTGTTTAAAAGAATTATTTTTACACGAACAGGCCAGCCGTGGACCACGCGAATATCATTTCCTTTTCTTCTCCTGCCAGAAGGCCCTCATTCGCACACTAACCCGCCGCCTTCCCTTCCACTGTCCACCCCTTTCTCGTCTTCTCCAACTCACCGCAGAGAACCTCAAGATTTTGAATTTTGTTTTTGTATGTATTTCTGTCTACACAGTCGTTCAAAGAGATACCCAGTTTCATTATTTCCTTCTTGAGTTGTTTGGTGTATTCGTTCAAACTGCGAAGTTGCCACATATAGTTGAAAATTCGTTTATTTAATCTGGACCGATCCATCCGAACCATATGTACAAGGAATCTCAATCTTTTCCTTTGGAAAGCCGTTTCCAGATCTTCCAGATCCCTGTACAGCTCTTCTTTGGGTCTATGCTTGTACCCATCTTGGTTTTCTTGGGGCCATACATTTTCCGAAGAATTCTTCGTTCAGTTTTAAGAAGAGGTTCCAAGTTTTGAAAGCACATTGTTTCCACTCCTGACATGATCATCGGCCTGATCACAGGGCTATAATAGCGGACTTTTGCACTTCTGGAAAGGTTTTTCTTTCCGTACAGTTTCCGGGTTAGAGTAAAGGCCTTTGCTAATTTGAGTTTCCTTATCTTAAAAGATTCTTTGTCTGAGGCGTTTAGGGATATGTTTTCCCCAAGATATATAAAATTGTTAGCAGAATTTATTTCTCCATACTTAATGTCCAGGCATGTTTTCGGGAATTTAAATAGGACAACAATAAATAATTTGAGATCTTCTACTTGCTTTCTTGATTCTTTTTCTCATGTAAAAGAATTTATTAACTTAAAAACAATTTTAATTTTAAGGCCAATAATTTTATACAATTTTACTCACAACTTACAACAAATGAACGCAACTTATAAGATTGAGAGTCTACGCGGTTGGGAAATCGTCAATTTATCAATTTCTTCACTTTTTATGTAACTTTCTGTAGAGTTTTGCTCGGAAAAAGACGTTCAAAAAGACATCGGTTTTGCTCTTCGATTTTTTCAATTCAACTCCCCCCCCCCCAAACAAAAACTTGGTGCCGAGAGATCGGGTGATCGTGTGGAGGCCACACTCAGTGGAAAATTATAAGCTCGCTGAAAAATTCGCGCGACACCGCCACACTTGAATTGGCAGTGTGATGTTTAGCGCCATCTTGTTGTGACCAGCATTCTCGTAAGCCTTGCGGGCCAACAGCGAGAGAAATTTCAGTCTTCTGAATGAACAACATTTTTTAGCGAAATGTCGCCCCTAATTAACACGTGACACGTAATTCCGATGGACTTTAATATAGCTGTTCCACAAAATCTACACATTAAACGTGAAACATAGTCCAGTCAAATTAGGAAAAATAGGGGAAATAATTTATAAAGTTTAGATACTTTGCAATAATACTTGTTGGGGGTCTAGTAGTTGGAAACAAAAAAGTTCCCTCCCCTAGGGGGTGCGCGTCCCCCTCCACCCCCAAAAAAACAGCACTTTTTAGAGGGGTTTTTCAGTTTTTTTCCATTTTTACGCAAAACCACTCGATTATCGACAACAACCTTTATTACAAAAAATGTTCCTCATAAACTTGTACATAGAAAAGATTCTATGCATGTTTTGTGTATGAAGTACCGTTTTTGTGTATCAGACGCCGGAAAAAGGCGAAAATACTTATCTGATTTTGTCGTATTTTCAAGTTCATACGTACTTTCTTTCAATTTTTTCTTGTTTAAACCACATCACTAATCGATTACATCAAAAATATTATTATTGTTATATAATTTTGTATATATAAGTATTGTTATATATAGTATTACCCCATATTATCAAATATTCCATTCTGGGTGAGTGTCAAAAAGGTAAGCAATGTGAAATATCAAGGGAAAAAATGTATTCATAAGAAAATTACGTTCACAAGATGACATGGTAAAGTAAATAATAGTGACGGTGAAGAAACAGTATCACTGATTTAGAAAGGATCATCAGGAAACTCATCACACAAGTCAATGGGCACCCTTTTTAGTGCAGATTTGCCCACGACAATTCTCACACATAGCCGTGCAGCGTAAGTCTGCTTTTACACACTTGCACTTTTTTCCACAGCCCTGAGTATAGCCACATGAAATCAGAGTTAGGATCCTTCCTGGAGCAGATGCTTGTGTCATATACACTGGAGAGAGCGATGAATTCCGTTGCTTCTATCCCCAGGTCCTCGGGTCCAAGGAATTCCCCAGTCACATCTGAATTTACAGATGCACACGATGTGAGCGGAGGCATGCTGCATCAGCGGTGGGTGGCAAGCGTAAAAGAATCACAGCGTTGTTCGCCTGACCTACTAGCTGAGACATCGAAACATTGAAATCTGCGATTTATTTGTTATAAGACGGTCAGGAAAACTACGCATAAAATCGTTTTGACAGCCTGGTCATAACCGTGTAATAGCGACAGACGGTCGAGCTTACGAAATAAGAAATACTCGGCGTGAAGCAGCGATATCACTGATAAAACGTAGCAACGACTTGTCTGGTAATCTACATGTATTGATCGTCACTTGAACAGTTCCAACAAAATATTGACCTCTTCAAAAACCCTGCAACAAAAAATTCACAAGTGTACAATCTTCATTAGTTTAGGTTTGCGCGACTTTATGAACGGTCTGCGAAACAGTCGACCACTGGCACTGCTTACCGTATCAATTATGACTTTACGAAGAGATAAATAATAATCTAGTAGCCACAACTGTTTTCTGAAAAGTTCCAAGAAATGCTCACATCGCTGCATAGTAGCTTAAAATGTATTCTATTGTGCGTATTACATGCACAACTTTTCTAACGTAACCAGTATTAAATATATTAATATATTCTGCGATTTAGGCAACACATGTCCCGCTCACATGTCCCTGCGTACAAAGATATTTCATAAACTTCCCTTAGTTTGCGAAAATTCTTCTCTGTTTGCCGAAATGGTTCTCGGAATCTCAAACATACTGTTACATAATAAAGAACGTTCTACAATTATCTCGGCTATCCCAGAAGAGCCCAGGTGTAATGTGTGTGTGTGTGTGTGTGTGTGTGTGTGTGTGTGTGTGTGTGTGTGTGTGTGTGTGTGTGTGTGTGTGTGTGTGTGTGTGTGTGTGTGTGTGTGTGTGTGTGTGTGTGTGTGTGTGTGTGTGTGTGTACATTCCTGCTACTTTGAGATGAAAGACAATTATGTGACACTTATGCGTCAATAATCGAGGCTATTCCACATCGTACCGGTCGGCGCACTGTGTTGAAGGGCAGACAGTTTGCACGGTTTCTAGTGGATTCTAGAGCGCCTGTAATACGACACGTCATGCATAAAGTGACCGATTATTCTTGCATCTCGGCAGGGTATAAATGTAAGAATATAAGCATCCAGCGACGGACAGTCAGTTTACATCAGGCGATTACTCAGAGCGTTTAAGTGGCGATTTATTCAAGTGAATTTCAAAGTATTGTAGCGAAGTGTTATTGTGTTACAATTCTGCAGGACTCTATTAGTTGACATTATTATAGCATGTGGACAAATGTTATTTGGATTATTGTACGAGTATAAACTTGTTGATTACAAACTGTTATTTGTGATTAATTAAAACTGGTGATCAGTGACTTAATTGGTGTCTTCATTTTGTACCATAGTGAGACACCGTCGTAACAATACGCGCTCCAATCTTGTAACACCCAAGTACTGCCGACCGATGTTAGTCGCGATCGCACACCTTACAGAACTTCAACTTCTATTCCTACTCCGACTTAGTTTTGCAGGACCGACCTAAATTTGACTCTGACATGTCAACGTCCACGCCCAGATATCGTCAATGTTAAACTTGTTTCAAGGTGGCAGAATCCATCTTTGCGCGTCATGTTACTTCTTGGACCAGGTACGGCCAGTAGTATTATCCTACAAGGCGCTGGTGTCGCTGTTTAGAAATTTGAATGATATCACTGTTATTAGTTTGTTTACCAATATAAGTATTGATCATCTTCAATTATAATCTAGTATTACCAGCACACATGATTGAAATTTTGAATAACATTATCTATCCTTCGCTTCTTTTAAATGTCACGTTTTAGCTTGTTTCTCTAGCGTGTGTACTAATTCTGTAATTTATTATTATTGAGTGCCGTTTCGTTAGCAAATATATTTTTTCCGTATCTGCACAGAGATTATCACTCATCCATGGCTTAATGCGGTATAGTTTCATTGATGGTTCTTCAAATTTCTTCATATTCAGTTTCCTTTTCCGACATTGTTTCAGTGAATTCGAAGAATACATTCGTTCAATGGCGTAACTTTTTTCTGGGCTCCCGCCGCAAGAATCTTTGTGGGCCCCTCCTACCACTCTTACTTAATTTATGCCATTATTCCCTCTTGAATACTAACAACTCCTTACAGCTATGGCAGCTACTAAAATTATATAACGTAAACAAAATACGTTCTCCTAAAGACTGTTTAAAATCTCTTCTTTTAAGCCTAGGCCAGTTTCACAGGTTACTTCTATAAATCCTAAAGTTAATGGACGTACAAGTTTCAACTGCTAACGAAATTTTTCAATCCGCTGGTTAAAATGGCTACCAATTAGCGTTTTCCAGTGTTACCTCATCCTGAGATCGAATAAAATGCTACACAATTTTGGAACAATTTTTCAGATCGAATGTGTCAATCGATGTGTAATATTCGAAACCGTTTATCGGAAGCCATTCGATTAAGTCGATTGCAAATTTTATTTCTTCGTTTTGAATGCACAGAACGCGCTAGGATCTGTCCAAACTGCAGCCGTCAAATAGTTGTAGAATTTTGGTAGCCAGTGGCGTACATAGGCTACTGGAGGCCCCCCTCCCATAAGACGGGTGTTTATAATCCAATTTATCTTCAAGTAATATACAGGAAAAAAAACATTTTACTGTTATATATTTATTGTCTAATCACTGTATTGATACATCTAGTTAGGATAAGATAAGAAGCTGTAGTAATGTTTGAAATAAAAATCCACAATAACAAAGTTTAAAGAAATAATAGAAGTAGTATTATTTATAGATTTCATTATAATGCTTTATAATATACAATAAACATATATACTGAAAAACAAAATCATTGCTGCCAACTATACGAGGCATTTTTTTTTCAAGTCAGTTAGCAGTTTTAGTGCATAACACACCCTTATCTGTACAGTTGTACGTGCAGTTGTCTTCGGTGTCACTCACGCAATATGTGATGCACTTTTTTGTGAATTCCTCATTCGAGTAACTGATCTGATTTCCGCACTATGAATTATCCACTGTTTGGGTAAAATTCTGACGAGAGGTTTTAAATAAATTGTGTTGGTCTCTTAAACTTAATTTTCCAAATCTGGAGGGCCCCTACTAAGTGAAGTCTGTTACTCCCTTCAGTCTCCCTTCTTCCCTGTGAAGTTCCCCTTACTCCCTTCAGTCTGTTACTGTGGTAAGCTATAATTTTAATTAATGCCACATTATAAAAGTACCAGTACTTTAGGGAAAATAATTGTCTTGTTGGTACATCCTCTTCATTCACTTTTTTAAATATTAGACCTATATATATACAAACTATCGCTAGTGAACACTTACTTTTGGTTTTATGTCCCAAACGTTTCGATGTGGTGTCCGTCTTCCTCAGTGGGATTTGATATACCTCTTTTTCAAATCCCACTGAGGAAGACGGACACCACGTCGAAACGTTTGGGACATAAAACCAAAAGTAAGTGTTCACTAGCGAAAGTTTGTATATATATAATATTTAGGGAAAAGCTTCGCACATAACTCGGAGCATCAGTGTTAAAAAGAATAGCTTTTAAATGATAATTCGCTTAATGAAGAAATAACCATTAGCGACCTTCAATACCTTAATCACATGGCTAACGCAAGGGACAAGTCAGAGACAATGCTTTATGCGTACGCGTGTATAATATTTTTTTCTTGTTAGACAACAACAACAAAAGTCGTCGTCACTGCCCCGAAGATTTTTTATCATGACAACATTTTTTTTATTTCCGCCAGTGAATCGGTGACGGTGACGAGTGACAGCTTGGCACACTTAGAATTACGCGACGCGGGACGGGCCCGCCGGCGCCAGCGCCAATCCTAACATTACAGCAACTCCAGCGCCTGTGGACATTACGCATCGTGCACGCATACCCACCATTCGGGAATAGGTCAACCTCAAGCTGATACGTTGTCGTTGTCGTTTCCTCACTGACTTCTGTTTCATTGCACCGAAGGGCTTTTTACGCCATCCTCGCACATCAAGGAATAATAATATTAGGTTACGTTAATTTACGCTGGCAGGGCAATTATAAGATTACAGAGCCTACTGATACTGGACAACGGGGCCAAAAGCGGCGCGAGGCCCCAAACGGCAAAAAAAATAATTACTTAATTAAAAGGTTGTACTTTACACTTTTTAACACGGAACTTTTAGATTTTCTTTTTCTAGATAATAACACTCTAGTTTGTAAATACCCTGATATGTGTACAGCATGCTTCGTGTACACTGTAGCAGAGGCAGAAAGATATGTTTACAAACTAAACTATCGGTATGGATAACCATACGTGACTTCCATGTTTTAAGATTTATATTTAAAATCATTTTCGAAATGAAACACTACCACAGAAACTACTTCTTTCTTCAGCCTTAACCACAGTACTGTGGTCACTAACGTATACCACCTCAAGTTAGCACACTCGATTTTCTCTGATGATGGCAGTCGATAGCACTGCCGAAATGTCTGGTTTTGTAGAAAACATTGGACCACGGCCAAACAGCCCGGGAAGGAATTTTAATAACAAACTACTTCTTTTTTGCCGATAACGTAGTACACATGAAATATAAATAAAAATTATCCCCTCCCCCTTCCATTGTGTACCCCCAAAAAACAAAATTTGGCTTTGAATAACTCAAAAATCATGCTCTAATGAAAACACTACTCATAAATTAGATTAAAGAGATTTATATTGGCTTTCTAATGAAGTCTGTTTGATCATAATATTAGTAAAAATAACGAAGTTATTGTAAAAAACGTGTGCATTTATGGCCAATTTTCCTACTGTAATAAATTTGTTATTAAATAAAAAGCAAGAAAAATACTTAACAGATTTAGTTAATTTACACTATTTTGCGAACCAGTAAATTGTTTAAGATTTTTCTGAATATCTCTTTTTAAAATATTGTACTTTAAATGTTAGGTTAATATGTCATTGAAGTACTTTCAATTTTCACTAAATACCCAGAAAAATATGGAATTTGTCAAAGAAAGGTAGAGATACTAAATAAGGCTTATTAACAAACTAGTTTGTTTAATATTTTGTAGGACAAATACTTTGCGAGATATGATTGCACAAAATATTTTATGGTAAATTTACAAAATAATGGTATGATGATGATGGTAATCTTAACTGAGTTTCTAACTACACAGGTCAGCACTGATATGATCTAAGGAAAGACGTTGTACATTGGGTCACTTATAAAATAATAAAATGTTATATTATACTATAAAATAATAGAGACTTATTATTTTATTTAGTAATTTATTCCTAACAAAATAACTATTTTCTTAACTGATTTCATTTTTCAATTTTTTTTATCTGTTCTTGACCTTTGTATTTGACTATCACACAAAACGTGAATTCAAAGATATGTATATTTTGTAAACTTCACCCTCCCGTTAAATTGGCAATTTTGATTTTCCTATAATAGTTTTACCTTACTTTCTTAAACAGTGACCTTGAAAACATGAACATACAATTTTCAACAATTTATTCCAAATAGTTTGCTACAAAAGAAATTTCCAGCTTTTGGGGGTGATGTCAACCCTATACTAACGAAATGTTGACCACCATACTTCTTACTTATGTTTCACTTAAAATTGGTTTCTGAATATCGTAAGAAACAAAAATAAAAAATATCGCTATGTAACACATTTCAACCCCTTCAAATTGCCCCTTTGATTCCCCTATATGCTGTAAACTACATTTGACTTTAAATTCTTATTCAGCTACCTGAAACGTAATTGTAAGTAATTTCATCAATTTAATCAGAATAGTTTACTAAAATTAATTTTCCAGCATTTAAGGGTTGTTTTCGCCCAAAACGTATGTTCTAACACTGTTGTTTAAGGTAAATATTATTAAGATAAATCAATATTACCTAGACACTACATAGAAGACAAAAGTAAAAGTTACATGTCAAATCGTTCTATTTCAGACAATCCTGAGGTTTGGCAATTTTTCTGGCTTTATTAAATCGATTAACTTTTCTTTTCAATTAGCGTCTACGCGACACTCAGCTATCGTAACCCGAGCTTATGATAAACACACATTTTCATATATCGGAGTAAATTTTTGCGTTTACTACCACTGATTTCCAGTGTAAAATGCAAAGTCCGTTACATTGTGCTACGTTCAACTCTACAGATTTTACATACCATATGTTCTCTTATTATCCTCATATGACTTATTATGAGCGTATATATAACAAATAATATATCTAATAATGTTATCGTTATTATTTGTGTAACAAATAACATATCTCATAATAACAAATAGTTTGCTACAAAAGCAATTTCCATGCAGTAGGAAGTTCTATTGTAATATGTATAAAACTACACACACTTAATTGCATCTATCATCATCATCATCATCATCATCATCATCAAGGTTTAAACCACGAATGGTTTGTTCCGGGCTCAAATAGGCAAATACTACAGCTGGTAACTTCAGCGCTTCCTCGGACGTCCCACACCTCTCCGTCCCCTCGGCTTATAGTTCATAGTTGTTTGGGGATGCGGCAGTCATCCATTCGGCAAAGGTGATCCCACCAATTCAGCCGATACTGGGCGATCCTGTCGAGTATACTCATAACATTCAGTTCCCGCCGTATATCTGTGTTTCTTCTATGATCATGGAGAGTATAACCTGCCACGTGCCTGAGAAATCTCATTTCAGCCGCTTGGAATCGACTGGCCTGGCCTTTCGTTACAGTCCAATTCTCAGACCCATAAAGAAGTGTGGAAAGAGCCATCACCTTGTACAATTATAGGCATGTTCCTTTACTTGCTGACTTAAGGGTTCGCCTGATGGTCCCGCATATAAGGTTGAACTTATGCAACTTATGCATCACGTCGTTGCTTGCATTATAAGACACGCTGTAGCCCAGGTATTCAAAACTGCTAACCTGTTCCAGGACAGTACCGTCTATGACAATTTTTGCCCGTACGGGATCAGGTACGAGATCAAGCCATCACCTTGGTTTTAATTGTGGATATCTGCAATCCAGAGTCTTTGCAGATTCCATTTAACAAATGTATACCCATCTGCAATCTGTTTTAAGAGTCCGACAGTAGTAGCATCTATTTTTTTATTAAATTCCAGTGACCTTCAAAGAGCAGCCAATGTTACGTGACCAATTCTTGATCCAGTCCTCTCTCCGTTTTATCTTCAACTTTGACTTTAACTTGCTCTTTCCGTAAGACTCGATCTTCTGTTAGTCAGCTCTTCGTCCTCCATGACAGGGAATGGTCGTTGAATGATAACCCATCATTAAATGAAAGCGTCTAAAACGGATTTTTAAAAAGTAAAAAAGAAATCATTAACCGTCTACAGACGAAACTGGAACGTCTTGTTCCATAATGAACACAGCCACGTGTTACTGTATTTGAATTTCAAATTACTCTTATTAAACTCACTGTCGTACTGTTGTTGGTGCATAATCATAATTTAGTAAACGAGCAAACGTGCCTCAGTGTTAGTAATAAAACGGTGAAATTTATAATCTAATTTTAAGTTAAACTTAGCACTTTTATGCTCTTGACAGTTACATAAATTTATTAACGTTCTAGAAAAGATGAACTATTTTTAAATGGAGCCTCGCAGAAGTGTTGTCTTCTAGTCTGAAAATTAACTGAACACACAGTAATTGTTCATCTAATCCTGGAGTCAAGGAATAAATAATAACCTGGTGTTTCAAGTATTAACGTGTTAATTGTAAGTACTAACATATACACACAAAGATGTGAAACAGAGTCTGTACCGATGTGAAACATAATCGATGTGTTTAGATCTAAGGAACAAAAACGGATTAGTATTTGTGCAAGAATTTTTATGTGGATCAAGTACACACCTGCCAGTAGCATATCAAAAGAGTCTACTCCCCCCCCCCAAATCCTCATTTTCACCACGTCCCAGCAGGCACGAAGGTACTAAAAAAAGGTCCCTCTCTGTACTTGTAAAAATTATGTCTTTGAGAGTTACGTCTCAACAATCAGCTTCTGCACACATAAAAATTAGCTTTCCATCTCCTTAAGGAAAACTTTTTTTTAGTAAACTGACAGTGGTTTACAGATTATTTGCGGCAAAATTAATAATTATTTAAAATCAAAATACGCTTTGAAACATCAGTCTCAAAATACAGGGAGCATTCAACGCGGGAAATTTTTGAAATAATACGAAAACTGAAAACCCAAGATATTATCAAACTCCGAAACGAAACATACGAAGTTTGATCAAAAAGTTCGTGCAATTTTGCAATTTCCACCGCTACAAGCGTCCGATTAAAATACTGTTTTTATGTGAAGGTGATACACATGTTAGTGACAATCATATAATATTTAGCCCTATTTGATGCACAGTTTAGATTTCACAGCTAAGTGAGTAAATCGTCTTTAGGTGTATTAGGCGATTTTTTTGTCATTCAACAACGCAAGATTGAAGAACGTGGATTAAATTTTGCTTAAACTGTGAGACAAATTGCCCTGTCCTGGTAAACGTGGTCAGAAGACTTCTGGCGAGCTGCTGTGCGTGAACAAGCGGTTGACAAGCTTCAAAGTCCGCCGTAAATGAGTTGAAGCCTGTGGTTGTCAGATGAAGATTATGTTTTTGTGTTCCACGAAATTTCATAGCTAGGCTCAGTGATAAATAAAGAGTACTATTCGGACATTTTTCGTCATTCCTATGAAGCGATTCGTAAAAAATGGCCAGATTTACGGAAGTATAATTTATGAAAATTGCAGCCCGATAATGCGCCTGGACGCACGCTATTGCTTGTTAAGAATGTTTCCAGGCTAGGCAAAAGAAAACGTCATAATGATGACACGGCAACTGCCGTATTCACCAGATGTGTCCCAACGCAATCTTTACTCCTCCCAATAGTGATAATTTCCACGAAAGGACAACGTTTCGCGACAGTTGAACACGTAAAATGAAAATTGCTAAGCGAACTCGAGGCTGTATCAAAAAGTGCATGATTGAAATGTTTTGTAGACTGCAAAACGGCTGGCTTAATCGTGTTATATTCGACTGAGACTACTTTGAAGGGGGCAGTATAAGTGTCGATGAATGAAAGCATAATTTTTAAGATAAACAAAAACTGCATTAACTTTTTGATCAAATCTCGTATTATGTCCTGAACCGTACCCGTCTTGCAGTTATGCCACTCTTCAATAACAGCAAATATAGGATCCACAGTGTTGTAGTAAGAGACGGTTGACGGAACGCTTCTGATCTATTCATGTTAATGAACAAAAACATGTACAAGAGCAGTGGCGTACGCAGGGGGGTCAGGGGGCTCAATCCCCCCCCCCCCGCAAAAATGTAATATGCACTTCCTTAATTTACTTGGTCTCTCGTTTAAAATTACAAAATTGCATATCTTGGCCGATTTGGACGGGGATATAAATACTGACAAAATAAGTAGTTTATAATAACAATTATTACTTCAGTTATAATTTATAGTTTATTGGGCGGTGTATTACGCTGAGTGTAACGTTCAGTAAGCTACCTGTTTTCTTTCTCTCGCTCACATTTGACGGCGCC
Source organism: Magicicada septendecula (assembly GCA_034769895.1). Taxonomy (NCBI): domain Eukaryota; kingdom Metazoa; phylum Arthropoda; class Insecta; order Hemiptera; family Cicadidae; genus Magicicada; species Magicicada septendecula. Next base: position 7,047,511 of record CM068376.1, on the reverse strand, counting down.
ACACCGGCCTGGCCACTACTACCAGTGAACCCTAAGAATTTTTACTTAAGTATTAAATAATATTTTTATGAAACTTAAATAAGTACATAAACCTTTTTCATAAAAAGATTATTTGATACTTAAGTTAAATTCAGCACTCTTTTTGCAGATATCAGTCGATAAATAAAACTATAATTTTAATAGTGTTCCTAATTTCCTATCTCGAATAATCAGTTGCAATAATGAAAAAAATTACGGCACTTTAAAAACGCTTTACATTTATACGAAATTTTTTGATAATTTATTTTAATTTTTTGATAAGTCCCCCAATCACGGTACATTTTTAATAAAGAAAATGTGAAAACTACTAAAAATAATACGCTTACTAATAAATTGTAACCATTGACTGGCATATGTACTATACTATAAGTTATAGAAGAGTAGGCTAATATATTGACTGCTAAGGTTCAGCCCCCCCACCCCAGATTGATTTCTCCGTACGCCACTGCAAGAGCTTACACTGTTGTGTCCTGTACTCATGTCCCGTCCTCGAATTTTGCTGACTCCGTTTCTTTCAATAACGAATTTAAATTACTTCTCAACATAAGTTCGCAGACGTTTCCGTGTACAATCGGTTAATTTTGTCCTCTATGTGAGCGGTCTGTAAGCAGATTTTAAAATTTCAATGTACAGCGAATGTTTGACGTAAACCGTTCCCGACGCTGAAAAATGTATCCTTCACTGGAGAATTCCAAGAAGTAGCCGTTGTCTGACTTTCATGAAACAAACGCTTTATTTGTCAACGTTTTTCTTCCTTTGCTTCATATGTCACATCTTACATTATTCACACTATTTAAACTCCGAATAAAACAGGAATAGGATTTTGCCCGGTGTTGGCGGTGTGCACATTTCCAGACTTGAAGGACATACGAGGCATCGCTATACGATACACGATGTGACCAACTCTGTTTCCGGCCTGCCCTAATTCTGATTAAGTAGGCGGATCAGAGGTAGCTTTGTAGAACAGTGGGGAGACTTATAACCGAGAGGTATTCGGTTCGGTCACTAGTACTCAGGAAGGGATTGCAGACATGTGTAGCCTTGGTGTATATAACGGACGCACGACACGTGCGTCTCTTGTTGGACTTATGATAGGCGTACAACACGTTACACATCGTTTAACCTGCTGAAATTATATAGATACGCATACGAAAACATACAGAAATAATACTCATTTGTTTCAACACGAAAAATTTCTTTTTCAATATCGTCTTCTTCGATTACATGTGACATGAAATTTGGCATCATGCCCAAAGTTTGTTAGTACTACGGGAATTGAACTCTCAAGGGTTGGTAATCTTGGTAAGTCCAAGGTGCCTTAGTTGGATCTACACTTTCTTCAACTGGTCCTGGATTACATCTCTTCACAGTTAGATTTTCCGACTCCGACAATATTAGAGTATTCAAAGTGTAGGGGCATCTTACACCCCTTCTTTACGAAATATCCTTCAATCCCTCCCTCTCGACAATAGGAGACAGGTATCCAGGGATAAATTATAATGAAAGCCAAGGTTGCAATCAGACGCTGCAATAAACATCCCAGCGACGTAGTAAGTCCAACGCACTTGGAACAGTTTGTACGTATAACCTTACATCCCCAGACACCTACAGATTATACACACTGAATACTCTTTGTACTTTGACGCAATGCGCTACCACACATTGTCGCATTAATATAAAACTCTTTGGCGTTTTTTTTTTAAATATTACTTTTCAAGGAATTTCGTCTGGTATTGAACCGATCTAACAACTATATATAATAAAAGGGTTTTCCTTGAGATTAGGACTATTTGTATCATAATGGAATAAAACGTGTCTGGGGCAACAAAATACAAATATTTTTAGCATTCATTGAGTTTTCAGACATCTTTTGTAGTGGCGGATTATTGTATAGATATACCACGATGATAATAAACTTTCCAGTTATACGTTTTTTAATTTTATATATGTGCAAATAAGAAGTGATAACTTCTAGTGAAGTAAAGGTATTTTTTCGCTTATTACATAGCATTCAGATTATGAAAACAATCTGTTAGATATATTCGCCATAGGCAAAAACTGGATTTTTATATTCTCAATAGGTTTTCAGTAAACGTGTATAAGCTCAAAAATGAATATAATAGGATGTAGTTTTTTAGAGAAGGACGTGTTCTCGTGTACTTTCGTGTTAGAAAGTTTGTACAGCTGGATGACAGCTGGGCAATTTTTAAATGTGCCTGACCAAAGTCGGTCAATGCGGAAAACGTCACTCAAGAGAAGGTTGATTTCAAAAGATAGTGAAGCGAAAAGTTACAGAACGACTCAAATCGCATAAAATATCCTACGTTTAAGTCTATCCGTGTTGAGGTGTTACGAGATTCTAATAGTTGTCAGAGCGTCCCTGGAGAAGATGTGACCTCCACCAAGCTGCGAGCAAGTTCAGAGTCGGCATTTAATTTTGAGGCCCCGGACTACGGAACGCGTACACGTTTTACAGTTTTTAGTGACACGTGCCTAAATATTTTTCTCATTATTTATACATTTTAACAAAACAAGACGTGAAAAAAAAGAAGACGTGTAATGTTCTAATCATTTACAACTAAGTTACGAAGAATTTAAATTATGTTTTCAAGCCTTTTTTATCGTATTTATCTATTAAGTCTTCATGATTCAAAGAAGATACTGTTTTTTTTTTTCCTTTCTATAGACAAAATGGCCAAGTTTTTCAGTCTTTCCTCACTCATTGTTGATCTAAGATAATTGTTTTTCTTTTCTATTTGTATCGGCCATCTGAGGACCACATGCCAATTTCAATTCTTTATTCCTTGTTCTTTCTTTTTCACCAATATTCTTTTATCTTTTCAATATGTCTCTTCTTCCTTCTTTAGTCCACTTTGAACCTGCGTTTTTCTCTCTCCTAGCCTGGACTCTTCAATTTTTAACACTTTTGCCCGAAAACTTGTCTTTCAATTGCTTCTTCTGCGTTTATATTATTTTTTTCTAAATCCTTTTTTACTTCTTTAATCCAACTTAATGTTGACTTCTTCCCCACAGATATTTGAAGATCTGCTTTGTTAACGTATTGTCGTTCATTCTATATAAATGTCCAAAAAAGAATACTCTTCTTTTTCTCATTGTTTCTGTTATATTTTCTATACTTTGATATATTTCATCATTACTTCTTAATTTCCAACCTTCTGAAATTTTTCGTGGGCGCAATTTTTTCCTAATAATTCGTCTCTCAAATATTTATAGTTTGTCTAAATTATAATTCAATCCTAGACATGCACTTGCATATAGGCATTCTGGCCTCACTACTGTACTGTAATGCCTTATTTTCGCATTTTTAGATATGCACTTTTTATTGTAGATATCTTTAGTTATACCATATGTTTTTTCCATTTTATGAATCCTTTTTTCTATAGCAGATTTTTCTAAACCATTCTCTTGAATTATTTCCCCTAGATACTTGTTTCCCCTAAGATAATTGTTTTATTCATTCAAGTTTTTAGAACTTCTTTTATGCGATGCTATGGATATGAAAATTGCTAAAAAATACTGTGGCATGAGAGTACGTTGGGATTAGATTCAGTAATGTGTCCTCGTTGTCTATGAAACTACTGCTACTGCTGTAGCGCGTACATAATTTTATTTCTTGCACCATTTCTTCTTTATTAAAGTCACCGTACAGAGCTGAGCTTTTCTTACGGCCGATTCTAAATCGTTATCAGAGGCCTATATTTTTACATGTAGGGTATAAAAAGGAGATAAAGGATTCTATTAAAACTTTGTTGGAACTTATGCGGGTTTCCTTCGCTTGTCCGACACTACCTCCACGCCTCCACGCATATTCCCTCTAACCTTTGGAATGCACGTTGGCACGAAGAAGGAAAAATAGTAGACCTAAAAACCAGTTAGAGTGGAATGTGAAATTAACTTAGGTACCTAAGATAGAGGCTACCTGGCCAACGATAATGTTACGGAAGAGGAAATCCAAAGAAGACTTGTTCTTGCTAACCGGGATTACTTCAGCTTACAAAGGAAATTTGAGTCCTAACTGATTGCAACAGCAACAAAGAGCCTTCTATACAAGAGACTGGTTGTCCAAGTGCTGTTTATGCATCGGTTATGAGCAGAAGCACTGAGCACAATGCCTGGGAACATTTAAGAGAAAACTACTGAGACGAATATATAGGCCAGTGAAGGCGGGAGGTGTCTCGAGAGAAAGAACTAATGAAGAGTTAAACAACCTGCTACACGACATGACCATTATCAAAAAGATAAAGATAGGACGGATTAGATGGTTAGGTCATGTTGGAACCTGTAAAGCGCCTCTTCCTCTATGACCTAAATGGCGAAAGGAAGCGGGAAGACCAAAGCTGAGGTGGCGAGATGGAATGCAGCAGGATGCAGAAAGGGCAGGAATCCGCAATTGGAGGATGGCTACATCGGACAGTGCAGTGACCGTTGGCGAGGTCTCCTTCAGCAGGCCAGGACCCGCCCACTGTGTAGCGTAGCTGATGATGATGATGATGATGACTGAAGATAGAGGTATATTGATAGAAGTTAGAGACCTGTGTGTGTGTGTGTGTGTGTGTGTGCGCGCGCGCGCGCGCGCGCACCGACAACTGTTTTCAGCTAAATACAGAGACGATTTTCATTCATTCTTACCTTCCACAGTCCTAAATCTCGCTATTAAGGAAAGAAAAACTAAAAGCGAATAAAATTCACACGGTTTCCTTGAAAGGTGAAGCCCCGTTTCTGCCTCGTAGCGTTCTCGTGAACTTATTATGCAAATTTATAAACACGCAATAAACAAAAACTGACTCGGGGTCGTGTCGATTTTTCCCCGTCGTAGATTTCCCGTATATTGCATATTCTGTTTTTTAATCCTTTTTTTTACTTTAATAAAAATTAACCCTATACCTGAAGAGAATAGACCGAATCTCGTTAATGTTTAACATAATAAACTTTGTAAGTCATTTATGCATATGTATTTCGATTTTACGCAGCAATCGAAAGCGTAAATCACTGTACTAGAAATTCGTACTCATAATTTAAAAAAAAAAATACTTAAAATATGTATGTTTTCTTGTTATATATATATATATATATATATATATATATATATATATTATAACAACACATTGTTTAATATAAATTGATTTGGGTAGCCCCACGATTTTGGAGCGCCAAAATTTATATAACATTACTGGTAAAGTGTACCAATTAATGGAGTTTGGGTGTAATGGTAATAAGAGTAGTCATTGATTTAATTGTAACGAGTTTTCTTAATTTTATTTATAAAACACAAGCGTGTTTAAAAATCTCAACTACTTCGCCATAAATATTCATTATTGTTCACTTGAAACGTTCAAATGTTGTAGTACATTTAACATTAAATAAATCTTATATTCTACAGTAACAAAGTTATATTCTAAATACTTATTTGTCAATATTAAAAACTCGACTGCTCAGTCTGACAGTGTGCTTTACTGCAGTTTCATTTTTTTATTGTTTTTTTTATAACTTCCAACTACGTTAATTTATGTATTGCATAAATTCTTGGAAAATATATTTAATTTCTTGTTATTGAACAGTTGAAAAGTATTGATTCCTTTACGTCTTACAGTTCTGCAATAAGAATGTGTCCATCAAATTTCTACAGCTACAATTAAAAGTCTTTGTATAAAGTTTTTAGATATCAAAGATACTTTGGGTTGCATAATTTTATCAAAGAAGTTAAATATTATTGTAAAAATATAAAATTCTCGTGTTAGCTCCTCAGATCAATGACTATATTAACGATATTTATATATTACAGAAAAATAATATTGTTACGTAATGCGGAAAAAGTGTTACGTAATACGGAACGTTCTACAAGTATCTCGATTATCCCAGATGTAACGTGTGTGTGCGTACATATTGCTGCTACTTTGCGATGAAAGACAATTACGCGTCAACTATCGAGTCTACACCAGACCGTACCGGTCAGCGCTGTGTGTTCAAGGACACTGTTCCTAGTAGATTCTCGAGAGCGCCTTTTTGTTTAACACGTCATCCAAAGTGATAGATTATTCTGGAATATCAGCGGGGTATAAATAAGCCACGCAGCGACATCCCCCGATGCCGTCGGGGCATTCAGCGACGGTCAAGTCAGTTTTAGTGGCGATTTATTCCAGTGCGGTTCGAAGTATTGTGGCAAAGTGTTATGTGTTTTATAATTGTACGAGACTCTATTAGTTGACATTATTATTGCGTGTGAACTGTTTTTTTTTTTATTTGATGTAGGTGACTATCTTGTTGATTACAAACTGTTTAATTGTGATAATTAAAGCTGCTGATTAGTGACTTAATTGGTGTCTTGTATTTTGTTTTCCACAGTACCATTCGACGATCAGTAGACCGTTGTAACATAATTACAGGAGTTGGCACGGTCTGGATAGAAGAGTTACTTGTTACACAGCACCACGCGTAAACAATCAGTCGCGTAGTTGCAACCTAATGAAGTCTTAATAATAGTCACAACGTTATGGGAAAACTCTCTTATTTAGTTATCAATCCGTAGATTGTATGGGAAGCATTTCTCTACAACGATCTTCTCTGTGCTTTCCGTTTCATTTCCTCATAGGAATTTACAACTTACATCATCAATAATCTGTTTCATATGCGAGAGGTTGGATCGGAAATTTCATGAAGTTTTTTTTATGCCTTCATTCACCGACATTTATACTGCCCACGCACTTTTTGGTACAGCCTTGAGTTCGCTTATCGATTTTCGTTTTACGTCTTCAGCGCTCGCGAAACGTTGTCCTTTTGTGGAAATTATCACTATTGAGAGGAAGAAAGGTCACGTTGGGACACATCTGGTGAATACGGGATTTGCCGTTTTTGCCTAGCCTGGCAAAATTCTCAACAACCAATGACGTGCGTCCAGGCGCATTATTGGGGTGCTATTTTCATAAATTATTCTTCCGTAATATGGCCGTTTTCTACGAATCGCTTCATAGGAATGACGAAAAATGTCCGAATAGTACTCTTTATTTATCACTGAGCTTAGCTATGAAATTTCTTGGAACACAAAAACATAATCTCCATCTGACAACCACAGGCTTCAACTCATTTACGGCGGACTTTGAAGCTTGTCAACCGCTTGTTCACGCACAGTAGTCTCGTCAAAAGCCTTCTGAATACGTTTACCAGGATAGAACAGGTTATCTCTTAGTTTACACAAAATTTAATCCATGTTCTTCAATCTTGCATTGTAGAATGACAAAAAATCGCCTAATACACCTAAGTATGACTTACTCAGTTAGCTGTGAAATCTAAACTATTTATCAAATAGGGCCAAAATTTTAGACAATTGTCACCAATATGTGTACCAACATCATATAAAAACAGTTTTTTAATCGGACGCTTGTAGAGATGGAAATTGGAAAATTGCACAAACTCTTTTATCAAACCTCGTATTGGAGTCTCGGTCTTTCTCTTCATTTTTCCCTTCATCTGTAACCTTCTATTATTGTTTCTATGGAATTCTCGTGACGTATAATATGGCTAATAAGTTCAAAGCTCAACCTCTCGCTTCTTAATATTTTGCCAAAAATGTTTGTTTCTGCCAAAAACGTCTATCTCTAGTAAGAATCTTCTTATTACTAACCTTGTCGACCCATCTTACTTTCAGTAATTTTCTATTACACCACATTTCCAGTGCTTCAAGTATTCTCTTTTCCTCTGTTGTCCACGTCTCACATCCATATAGGGCTATACTCCATATGTAATTTTTGTGCCGTGTTTGCGCGAGAACCCGGCTCCGTTAATTGAATAAAAAAATTACGAACGGCGTAAGCACTGATTTCGCTAATTATTAGAGTGACTATATATATAAATGTTGGCCCTACCTTTGCTAAGCTGATCCGCGCGCGCTCTGGGGTCAGCACTACGTAACGTTTTTTCGGTAGCTGCTTGAACCAGTTCTCTTCTAGCAGTTGGCCTCGACTGACCTTGCATTCTCCCGGCGGCATTGAGTTTGGATTTTGTATACTATTATCTACTATGCTTAGATAATCGCTACGTGACTCTCCGGTAAGTGTGTTTAAGGTATTTTACTTATTATTTGATAAAAAGAATTGTATTTTAACTTAAAATCAACGCCGATGCAAGGCGATATATATACGTGAAGTTACCACGTGGCAAGCACAGGTTAATTTCTGATTATTCATGTCTTGAACGTTAACACTGGCTCAGATAAAGTATTTACAGTTTTATATGTCTGTATATTTTTCTAATTATATCAAAAGGGGCGTAAGAAAATTTATTTTGTTATTTTGTTGAAACAACGTGCTTTATGAACCTGTTCAAGTTTGCAACTCATCTCGAAATTGTAATAAGTGATTAATTAGTTGACGTACAGTCTATGAATAACTATTTATTTAATTCTAAATTCTATACTGATGGTAGTTTCAATGCATACTTAAATTTCAAATTGTTTTTTTAAACGGAGCATGTTGTGGTGTGTGAGTTATGCTGGAGTAAATGGGGTATTGTGAATTATTGAACACTTGAGTAATCACCCATATATATAAATGTCCAGGGTTCCTGATTAAGACGATCTCCTGATTCGCTCCAGCTGGTGGCCGATCATCTGCCACCCATGCCATTAAACTAGTGATTTTCCGTCTTAGCCGCCGGGAGGAGGAGATGGACAACACGCTACCATAACCTCAGGTTTTGTGCCGGACTACAACCAGGTGACATTTAAGCATTTAAGAAATATTTTTGGCCGCTACAATGTAGAACATGTGATATTATTCCTAGAACAGCTCCAGTTAAAAGTTTCGTTTTTGCACAAGTCCAGCGGAACATTTAGTGGTTATAAATTTTATCAGATTCATTTTACAAACGCTTACGCCCCAGAGTAAGTGTAAACCCAGACGGGGTCATGCGTCACCCGATTTTGATGTTAAATTTTTCTCTTATTGCAAAAGTGTGCGGAACTGAATGTTACTGCTTTGTAGGGGTGGTAGTTACGCTTGCATGGGTGCCGGGGTACTTTGTTGGGGATTTTCTTGATTATGTTTATAGATCTATATGGGTTTTGTTTTGTTTTTTTTTAATTATTTAAAGGTTTGAGGGTGCTTTGACCTGCCACCGTCACCTGTTGGTGCCTTCATCCACAGGTTTCTGACATGTTAAATTTTGTTACATCTGGTTCGGCGCATGGCCTTGCCTGAGGTCAACCCAATTCTCTATGAACGCCTCAAATATGTTTTATTAGGTTTTACATTATACAATTTTTTTTTTTAAATTTTTATTATACATTTTATAAAATTTATGTTAGCTGTTTAATAATTCAGTAATAAGTAAATTTTCATCATTTTCTTTTACTGCCATAGCCAGTGCATTAATTGTTGAGTTGTTAATATGAGCACACTACCGGTTCTTACTTTTCAATTATAAATTTTATCATACATTTTATAAAATTTATGTTAGCTGTTTAATAATTCTGTAATAAGTAAATTTTCATCTTTTTTTTACTGTCATAGCCAGTGCATTAATTGTTGAGTTTTGTTAATATGAGCACACTACCGGTTCTCTTTTTTTTTTTCAATTATAAATGTGAGGTTGTAAAATCAGTTCTATGTTATTTTCTGGTGGTTACGTCCCACTAGGGTTTTTGTTCAAATCTGTATTTTTGTAAGAGCATAAAAGCAGCTGAGAAATATCCATTTTATAAGACCGTGCAGTCATGTTGGCCTTGCGATGGCACATTACTATTTGGGGGAACATTCCTAAATTTTGTATGCTTGTAACTTAAGAGTTGTTCGGGCTGTATTGCCAGATTGACTTCGGTCATTTCTCATACTTGTGATAATTTCATTTGTTGTAACTCTGTTATACTCTGACGAGTTAATGTATTGTTTTCTTAAATGAAAAGTTTTTAAAGCAGGCTGGGCACTTTATCCGATTACGGTAGTTTGGGATGGGGGTCTTGGTGACAGATACTGGGGTTATATTCTCCTGAGGTATGGTGAAAAATATATATATAGGCTGTCCGCCAGGTGAACATGTGTGTGTGGTATATGTATATATATATGTGTGTGTTCTATGTGTATTCATGTAAGTATATTGATTGATGTTGTATTTATATGTATTTATGAGAAATTATTGAATTACGAACTATGATGTTACATGTGTATATTTTCAGAATGTTATAATGTCAGGGTGTGGAGTAGAAGTTTTTAATGAAATTTTTTAATTCTATGGAAGTTATATTGAATGTCAAGACTTGAAATTGCTAATAAAATTTGTTATTGTTGTTTAACCATCGAGTTTAATTGCAAGTCCCGTCCCACTGGACCCAGCGCATTTTTGGCTTCTTTGGCTTCTCTAGGCCCTCGGCCTAGTTTTAAATAACTAGTGGCCCCTCTTTCAAAAAAAAAAAATTTTTTTTTTTTTATAAAGCATAAAACTAGAAAGAGGGGTTACACTCTTCAGGAGCTATTTCTTTAGAACAAGTTAGTAATTTCCATTTACTATTAAATGCAACTTTATCCTACCCGATCAGGAGCGGACTGGAATCCTTGGGGGCCCTCGACTGGAAGCAGTCAAGGGGCCCGCCCCCTGCAGCTACACACACAAAAGAGCACGCGCGTATTTGAGTGCGTATACTTTTTTAAAATTATTTATTTACTCTTTATAAATACATGGTATGTTCAGTATTTACGTAAGTGAACGTTTCAATACAAAACATACAGGATAGTTTATTTGATTATTTAGACTTTAACATAACCAGTTTTAAAACCATAATTACCTATGTGAATGATATATATAGGGTAAGTTACCCATAAATACTACTGGAAATAATCACGCTATTTATTCAATGAAACTTACAATACCAATTTAGAAGTAATATAAAATCGATAAAAAAATTAAATCTAAAATGTAATTTATCTCAAAGAACAAATAATATAAAGTACTCGACAGTAACTCTACAGTAACCTCCTTCGCTTTCCTCCATTAGTAAATACTAAATAGCTGTATATAAACAAGACTGAAAAGTGATCACTTCCAATCTGACCGAAATAAATCCTCAAGATTTATTTCCAACAATATTTAGACGAGAAAAGGTTTTTAATACCGGTAAAAAAATATATATATATATTTCTCCTTTTTTCTCGAAATACAAATTTCATGGCTCGGGGCCCCCTGAGCCTCCTCCGGGCCCGGGGCCCTCATCGATCGCCGACCAGCCGACCTGGCCAGTCCGCCCCTATGCCCGATCCTACTCAAAATGTGTTTCTTACTTTTTCCGTTTTCTGTGATTTTACTTACTAAGTAGGTGAGCTCTCAAACTTCCTCTATCATTATGGTAAAACTATCACTTTTAAATTGTTTCCAATGACGTAAACCACAAGCGCGCCATGTATCAGTGGCGGATTTAGAACTTTATTAAGGGGAAGGAGGGTTAGTTTATAGAAGTCGTGAAGTCGGTCTACCCAGAAAAACGTGTAAGGAAGGGCTAAGTTCAAAGAAAATCTCAGTTTCCCATAGAGGGCAGTATTGCTGTTCCGGTAGTCACTTTCCCATCTTTGTGTTTTCTTAGTTTATTAACCTTCAAAACCTCAAATTATCAAAATCATTACTTACTCCCCCCACAGCCTCTTCTCCTCTCGTTTTACAATTCACATTCTTATTTTCCATATAATTTGCGCCGTTCTACGTTCACCCCTTCTTATCACACGCCTGAGCCTTCTCAGCTGTTGTATCTTCAACACAATTCTTGTCTTCAGACTATTCCTAATTGTACCTTATTTGCTGTAGCAAAAGCTTCCGTAAACGGCCGTACATGAACATCGCTATATTTTTGTCCTCGTTTCTTTGACCATTCCTTTCCTGTTATCAAATGGCTTCCTTGTAATACTGAAACTCTCCAAATTCTGTCTGCTGTTTCCAATTGTGTTGTTTCTCTCTACTTTACTGTACCTCTGCAGATGGAAGCCTAAGGGCAAGAGATACCGCATGCACATTTGCTCCGACTGCTGCCGTCTCCACCTAACACACACCGCCTTATTGTGGAGTATATAATTTTGATACTACAATAATTATCACATTCTACTTTTCAACTAAATGTTGCGTAAATCATATACTTAAACCTACATAGGAAAAAAATATTTGTTACATATTGTTTGTATGTGTATGTTTACTGAGAACAATACGATGTGTCAACCAGAATAATCGGGTTATTTCCGATCTGACGACGAGCTAAGAAGCTTGAAAGCGTTAATCGGAATAAATTTTCTATAGTGGTGTGCAACAGTGATAATTCTGTTTGTGATTATAACCACTAACACAACTTTCTTAATTAAAAATACGATGTGTGTTATTATTCTGTATATGTTCAATTTAAATATGGATTTCTTATAATCCTTCTACGACCTCGTCACAATTAATTATCCGAGTGACTCTTATTTGAATCTTAATTCTTTATAGCACAATCTCTCTTACTTCAAATACATCGAGCAACCTTTTACACGTTGAATCAATTCACTCGCTACTCGGCACTGAAGTTCTCACTTATTGCGTGTGTTCCACGATAAACCCAATTTATATTTATAAACATAAATAAATCATTCTATTTTTATAAGTATCAGTAACATAATTGTGTGTTGATAAGTTTGCTTGTTATCCTTATATAATGACGAACTCAAAGTTGGGTTTTCTTAATAAGTTTTCACAATACAAGTTTTACTAAATACAAGGCAAATACACACTTGATACACTTAAAATTAACTTTTGAGAAGTCTTTGGGGATGACCACGCAGCGCCCTTAACTTGTATTCCATGAGTTCAAATTAGTATTAAGAGGGATTCGCTGGTAGCCAGGACAATTGCAACTTCTATTGGCATAGAATCCACTAAAAAGTACTACAATTCCTGCTCACTTGATATATATTTTTTAATCCAAATATTACGTCATTAAAGCGTTAATTTAAGGAGGCATTTTATTGATTGTTTATTGGATGGAATGTTTACCAAGATGTCCTAGATGGCTGACTAGTGTATTGGATGGTCTATTAGGTTCCTTTAAAGACTGAGATGCAATTACTATGTCTTGTTAATTCTTGATTTTGTTTGAATTTTCCGCACTAATCATAATTATCGGCTGCATCGGCCTTATAAGAGTCTTTCTCTGGCTAATTACAATCATGGAGCTGACCCCACACGAGGAAACATTGTTGCAGATGGTACTGTTCTAGAGCAGGTCAGTAAGCTATAATGTGTCTTACATTACAAACAATGATGTGGTGAAGGTCAAACGTATGTGTGGGACCATCTTAAATCAACGAGTAAAGAAAAACGCCTAAAGTTCTACAAGGTGATGGCCGTCCCCAAATTTCTCTCTGGGTCTGAAAAATGGACTTTGATGAAATCCTAGGCCAGCCGTATTCAAACGCCAGAAAATTTCTCAGGCACGTGGTAAGATATGTAGATGTACACAATATTATGAGTATGAGTATACTTGATAAAATTTGCCAGTATCGGGTAAAATGGTTGGAACATCTTAACCGAATGGATGACTGCGAATTGCCAAACAACTATTGAATTGTAAGCCGAAAGGACGGAGAGGTTTGGGGCGTTGGAGTGACCAGCTCTAGTGTATCTGTTTAGCACCGGAACAAACCCTGCTGAAGATGACGACGACGACGACGACGACGATGATGATGATGATGATGATGATGATGATGATGATGATGGTGGTGGTAGTGGTGGTGGTGGTGATAAATTATAATCATTAGACCATTTCGTGATGTTTCTAATTGATGGACGCTTGGCAATCAGAGTTGATCCGTCTAATCGTCAAACACGTGAAAATAAGACATCTTATGGTTTCAGGTTAGAAAACTGTAGACCACACATTTTGTAGTAAAGCGGAGACCAAATCAGTATAGTACTGGTGACACGTGTCGTCCAGACGTCAGAAGAATTACTTTACAGGTACATCAGAAAACTTATTAGTCCGATTGTTTCGATTCTGTTAGCTTAGATTATACCACTCGATTTTGTAAAGACAAAATGTATCCTGACCCTTTACTTCGTGTACTAGTCGGAGCTCCACAAATGTTACCAACATTTTTTTCGGTTCAGCACGTGTTGTTTTATTTTTCTGTAAGTGAAAGTTAATTAAGAAAGTTGTGTTAGTGGTTTTAATCACAAACAGAATTATCACTGTTGCACTCAACTATAGAAAAATTATTCCGATTAGCGCTTTTAAGCCTCACAGCTCATCGTCAGATCGGAAAATTCGATCAGCTCAGCTCATTTTCCGTCACCACATTTTCCAATCTGACGATGAGCTGTGAATCTTGAAAGCGCTAATCGGAATAATTTTTCTATAGTGGTGTGTAACAGTGATAATTCTGTTTGTAAGTGAAAGGTTTCGCACAAACTACTATGAGACATTCTCAATGACTGACCATTCTCGATTGGTATGATCTAGTGCCCTGAACCAGTGGAGACGCGCCCGAGGAACAGCGTATGTACCTCCCAGTACATTTTAGGACCGAGTTGTCAACGCTGCTGCTCCGACGCCCCCCCCCCCTCATGAAATAACGCGTTGCACAACTCGCCGACAGCCCCACCGAGGACAGTTCTGGTTCGGTGTTTAGTTTGATGAGACCATGTGGACGGTAGTGGCTCCCTCACGAGAAGGAACCAACGTAGGAGACTACGGGATGTCGTCCAACAGAGAACGGGATCGCTTTACGACGTCGCATGGAGGACTTTCGTCCCTGGCCAAGTCACGTAGGTGTAGGTGGATTGAGACCGTTGCGCGGAAGAAGAGGATTTACAGAATGTCTTAAGACGAACTCTTCCACCAAGTGTTTGACAGACGGGAACCCGTCCTGATTGGCTTGGTTAGAGCATAAAGTCTTGACTTGCCCCTGTTTATACAGTAAGCCCCCCGCCCCGCCCACGATGTTACAAACAAGCCTAAGCAATTTACAACCCAAAAATACAGTAAATTGTAGAAACTGAAACACAACACAAAAAATATTTAACACGGTAACATTTTACCGTCCTTACAAACCAATTATTTTATTTTATTACAACGAACCAGTCACCTTGTTTAAAACCGGTTTCCAAACTCCCGACAACTTACAGCTTTTGTCTCTGTTAAAATTATTCTTATTTTCTGAAATTTCTATAGCTTTTCTGAACAGTTATGAATTTTCGCTGTGATCACCGTTTCTTCAAGTAAGTTGTAATGCTTCATGGCTGTGCTCCGCTATTTCTTATTTCTCCGTGTCTTCTTTCTTCATGTGCCTCATGTATTCTTGCACTCTTGTAAGCACTAGTCTCCGCGTTTCGCTCATGTACACGGGAGCTTGTAGACGCCAGGGCATTGGGGCTGTCCTACTTACCTTGTTAATAGGGGCGGGTAAAGACTTGTGCTCTGTTCAGTCGAGGCTCTGACGTGCCTCATCGTAGTACGGCCGAAACTTTTGTATTACAGAAAGGTAAAACGATGCGTTTTATACCGAAATAAAATGTTATTATCATCGAAAATCACGAAAACTTATGAGCGAGATGTCCACAGTCCTATTGATCTTTCCAAGCTCGTACGGTCCTTTGGTCGATATTGTTTTATTTTGAAAGGCAGCATTGCAGCTTCTCATATTTTAACACACGTCCAGATTACTGTGAATACAACTCTGCAATCAAGACGGTTAAAAATAATCCACGTGGTTTTTATCACTTATGCTCGATATGAATCGCTTCTTTAAAAATCCATTTTTATTGCTGTATATTTTTATATTTCAGGAAGATTCATCTCTTTGCATATTTTATGCAGCCGGTAGAATTTGTATGCATGTTATTTTCTTTTTCAGTCCTAGTTCCAATAATCGTCCTTAAAATGGTTTCTTTAATTCATATTTTGTTTCCAAACCGGATTTCTATTTACTTAAGCTTTCATTCATTCGCAAAAGTAAATTAAATTACTTCCATAAATCTTCTGTTAGTTCACATGAAATATTTTAATAATGAGTGATTTTGTTAATATTTTATTTCTACATTCACATAGGACGAATAAAATTTAATCAATTACTCAGACGACGGTCACAAGAAATTATCGTTCATATAATACTAAAACTCACAAAAACTGTATTTACCGTCCATGATATTCCAATCATTCTCTACAAACAATTAAAATCCCTATAGTCATATTAACTCTTTGAAAGAATGTACAATAAACGTATGATCACACACGATTGAAAAACCTAACAAACACTCCTGCGCCTGGGATCTAAACACTGCCAAAGGTATGGTAATGAACATGTTGTCTCAGTCTAGAAATTTTCTGTTCATAATACGTTCATTATAAAGTATATTAGGTGTTGTGCCCAGCACATTCCACGTTATGATTTGATATATAATTGTAAATGAGGATTCTACTCATACTCAAACTACTCAATGTATTATTTTATTTTATCTTAAGAATTATTTTTAAGGAATAAACTGAGCGAGAATTATTTTTAAGGAACAAACTGAGCGATTGTGAGGAAGTGTGCTGACCATTTTTTATCGTGGCACGTGTAGCGAGCAACAATCACGAAACGAACTATTTATTTGCTATGCCGGTGGCCTTACCGTCATAATTATTGGAGCAGCATTGCTACTATATTTCGTCTACCGAACCAAGTCAGTCTTCAAATGTCTAACTTCTATTCTCATACCAGCAACGACATCGAGTGCTGAGGCAACACAAGAAGCAGCAGAGGAAGTTCCAGAGGTATCTTCGCCAGACGGAATGAATGTTACAGCAGTCTACGTAAAACCAGGTGTTAGAGTTGCACATTCTCAATTATAAATTAAAGAGTTTGTTTGTTTAATAAAGCAATGTATTGAACTTACATAAAGAATTGAGAAGTACGTAAGAAAAATGTAAACAAGAAAAAAATAATAATAATTATAATAGTTGTGAACATACCTAAGGAAAACAAAATTTTGAGTCTCGTTATATTCAGCACTTTTTGTTTTGAATGTAACAGATAAAACTATGTTTAAATAGAAAAAGAGACAATTATGTAGTATTGTATTAGAAAGTTTGGAAAATTATGTAGTATTCTAAATATCGCGTGATATATATATATATAATTATATATATATATATATATATATATATATATATATATATATATGTGTGTACATCGACACAATGTGTTATCTACACACAGCTGAGCGTGTACAGCTGCTTAGCGATAGCAATGACGGCACAGTCTTATATTTTTGTTTTATTGGTTTGTTTACATGTAGATAAACAGATCAGATGTAGATGTGGTTTGTTTAGATGTAGATTCCATGATGTAAACAGAGTAGGTGTTCGAACATTGGGCTTAAGTAAAACTGCAAGTTGTTTATACTTTGGATAAATTTTGAAAAGCAAAGTACGTCCCGTACTTTCCTTTTGTAAAGTAGGGAGGGGTGTTGTGCCCAGCACATTCCACGTTATGATTTTATAAATAATTGTAAATGAGGATTCTACTCATACTCAAACTACTCAATGTATTATTTTATTTTATCTTAAGAATTATTTTTAAGGAACTGAAGTGTGCTGACCATTTTTTATCGTGGCACGTGTAGCGAGTTATCAACCAGGGAAGCTAAGAATTGTTTACTCGTCAGTGTTCGCGAACGAATTCCGCTTCGGTTCACAAAAATCAATGTCAAATTGTCCCCTCGTGTGACCTGATAAGTTTCGAGACACGTGCAGAGTCCAGTTCTGATTATACTGAATTTTGGGCGTTAACTCATAGAGACTTTTTGCATCATGCAGGGTATAAAACTGACGAGAGCACTGGGAAGTACACACTCTCTTTTTTCACTTGTTCACTTTTTGGCGTCCTTGCGCACTATCCATGCATCTTCTGTCTACGATGGAGCCACATCAAAAACATAATTACAACTTTGTTTTTGTTTTACTTAGTTCAAACTTAAAGCATTAATCGATTTTGGATAATGAATTATTTATACTCAGAAGTGCTCAGTAGTGTTCTAAATTTGTTAAGGAATATGTATAATTGACATCTTAATCATTTATGCCTAATTTAAAGTGGTAACGTACCAAATTCAGAAATCTAGTTAGTAAAGCTTTTATAGTGTTTTAATAAAGAATAGTCAGTATATAAAGAATGTTTTTTTTTTATATATAATATTATGTCTTAATGAAAACACTCAAAAGAATTATTGTAACGAGAGTATGTCACTTCAATTATTGTTATTTTGTTCATTTGTATTGTCATTATTGTCATTTGTTCATCAAGATAAAACTTGTTAACGAAAGTAGTTAATTACTCTAATGAATTAAAGAAATATTATTAATCTAAGTAAATGCCTTATTTAATAACGAGCCATTCCCACAGCTATCCTGTCCGCACGACTGGTGCTTTCACTTTGTGAGGCCCCAGCCCCGGGCGTTACAACATAGGAAAGATTGTCTTTCCATATTGGCAGTTATAAGTTTTGTTTTATAAATTTCAGGTTGACACCTTTCTTTGCATACCTGATGCAGCCGGTAGATTTTGTATGCGTGCCATTTTTTCCAGTCCTACTTCCAGTAATCGCGGTCAGAACAGTTTCTTCAATCGTCTTGAAAGCCACTACTGTATTTTAAATTTAAAAAAGCACCTGACATCTAGCTTCATCTCCAGTAGCACGAAATGCAAAATCTACAAAACACTTATCAGGCCAGTGCTGACACATGCTTCAGAAACCTGGACAATGACAAAAAATAGTGAGATACTTCTAGGTTGCTGTGAAAGACGGATTCTAAGAACAATATTTAGAGGAATACAAGAAAATGGAATTTGGCGCTGGCGCTATAATTATGAACTATAGCGTCTTTAAAAAGAGCCGGATATTGTCAGGATAATCAAAATACACAGGCTAAGGTGGGTTGGACACATATAGGGAATGGAGGAAGGGCAGCCTACGAGATATATTTTCTACCATAAACCAATAGGTAGTAGAAAAAGGGTAAGACCCCGAAGTAGATTCAAAGACCAGAGAGAGGAGGACCTCGGAAAGCTGAACATAAGAAACTGGAAAGCCAGGGGACGCAATAGGGAGGAATGGAATCGGCTCTTGGAGCAAGCCAGGACCCACCAAGGGTTGTAGAGCCACGGTTGATGATGATTGACTGTATTTTAAATATACGAAACGTTAGTATTAGTAATGTTGTATTCCATACAACAGGCCGTGACGAAATTGTGTATTATGTCAGTCCGGCGCAGGCTTTCATCGATAAACTCGCCCGTATTGTGTGTTTCAGTGTTTCAATATTGAGCTAAAACTGTTGTCTTCATACGTTCGTCAGAAATTGAATCCGGAAAACAAGATTTAAACCGTTGGTTACAGGTCTCATTGAAATCTGTCCATCGTCAGTCAAAGATTAAGGAGTGTGGAAGTGAGTCACTCTGTTACCTGAGGAGGGTACACAGTGAAGTCACGAACATTTGACTTGCGAAGTGTGCGGACACCACCAAAACGTGCGCGCTTCTGATGTTCTCGACAGAAATCGATTTACATTTTAACTTTATCTATAATGTCACTCACTACGCGTAACACAGAAATATATCGAAGCCTACTCATTACTTTGAAAACACTTGTTTTAGAGTTTTTTTTTTTTGTATTCTTATTTGTATTAAATTTTTTATTAACTTTTCCAAAGTCATAAAATGTTTGAAAAAAGATGCGGAGTTCACCAGCAATGTGAACAAAGAAACTGAAATAGGCGTGGAAGGAAAGAAGAGGAAATATGAACGAAACTATAGAAAGAACAGTTAAAAAGTGTAAAGAAACAAGAGTTATCTAATCATGCTTAAAAGCTAAAATACTTAAATGTTTTTCATTTAAAAACTGGAGTAAATCGATGTGTGTGTGTGTGTGTGTGCGTGTGTGTTGAATTTATATACACTTGTAAACATGTAACATTTCCAGTTTTGATAGTTTTATTAGCAGCCATCTTAACACCAACTTTGTCACTACTTATTGCCCCACTCCTAAATACTTCGTTCTTGACGATGCCTTTCGGTGTCTCCACCATCTTCAGGTCTTAAACGACAATTTTTTACCTCTACAAACCCATATATATACCTAGAGACCCCCTAATTAGGATTAGGTCTCTTGGTATATATATGGGTTTGTAGAAGTAAAAAAATTGTCGTTTAAGGCCTGAAGATGGTGGAGACACCGAAAGGCCTCGTCAAGAACGAAGTATTTAACAGTGTGGCAATAAGTAGTGACAAAGTTGGTGAAAAATGTAACAGATAAAAAATAAAAGAGTAAAAATATAAAAAAGGACAAAAATGCATAAATGCAACAAAACAACTCAAAGCTCAAAGCTTATTTTAAACACGCCAATCCGATTGTCAGTCTTACTGTTATTTTGCCAGTCAGAACCCTGAAAAAGTGTGATGGGAATCAGTTTTCAAATACGTAAAATCGCTTCAATACACTGTATTTGATGTGGTCTAAACGGAAATATTCACTGTCTCTCCTCCACCACCCTGTTCGAGGTGGTGTCCGCATGTAAAATGGTTGTGACGTCGCAGTCTACCCTCCCCAGGTATCAGTGTGATTCACTGTCCGCAACTTTGTATATCCAAGATTAAATACAACACGCTGGGATGTCTTGTCTTTAACTGGATAAATTGATACGTGCAATGAAAGCGTTAGTAATTGGGAACAAACTACTCGACCCTGTGCCGTATTGTACATTACACAGACTTGTTCCAGTTTCATTGACAAACGCTTAAGTGTAGCAAAGCACTCATGGAACTTCCTTACGCATTCATTCCTTCACCTTGTTACACTTCCTTAACGCCCCCTTCCCCCGAGGGTCAAAAGTTAACAAGAAATCTCAATTTTCTATTGTAGTGTATTTATTGTTCATAGCCTAAAGGTACCATACATATGATCTGCAATAAAGTTTTAATTACTCACATTCTTAAACACGATTGATTTCGGTCATAGACCATCGTTAGGTCATATACACTGGACTTCCGGTCACAATATCGTAAAACAACAGCCAGTATTTACAAAAAACGAATTCGTAGACATTGATTAATGAACGTGATACGTACGTCGGTGTCCAAAGTTTCTCGAGAACTGATCTTGTTGCAGAGTGTTTATGTTTACATTCAGGTCTATATATTATATCAGCTGATTACTCTATGCTGATTTTCATTTTGCCGCAATATTTCAAATGTGATACGATTTTTTAAGTCCGTCATGATGTTCAATAGATTTTCATATGCATGGTACCTTTAGGCTATGAACAATAAATATACTACAATAGAACATTAAGATTATAGGTACCATTAGTAAACAATAAGTGTGAGTATATTATAAATGTATCAGATTATCATTAGTAACAAGAAATCGTGTTAATAACTGTAACTGCAAAGTCTGGTAGCTTTAAATTAAAAATGAAAAATAAAACTTGCTAGGCTGAAATAGGGGATTGTTACGTAGTAAACACGTTTTAACAGAAATCATACAACTTAAGCTGACTGTATACAAAAGTCTTATACGACCGGTAGTAACACACGGATGCGAAGCGTGGACATTAACCACCACAGACGAGCAACATATAAGAATATTTGAACTAAAAGTCTTGCGGAAAATCTTTTGACCTCTACACTCTGAAGATGCCTGAGGATTCGATTGAACCATGAACTGGACCAACTGATTCAGGGCGCCGACATAGGCCGGTTAATTAAGAGTAGGAGGCTTGAGTGGCTGGGCTACGTAAGGCGAACGGATGACAAAAGAATGGCTAAGAGAATTGCAGATTGGAGAACGGTAGGAAGAAGAATTAGAGGTAGACCCAGAAAGACACGGTTGGATGACGTGAAGAGTGATTTGAGATGTATGAACGTGAGGGAATGGGGTAATGAGAGGGCGGAATGGAAAAAAGTCATCGACCAGGCTAAAACCCACGCCAGGGAAAGGAAAGGAATGAATAGAAATAGTGCTCCCAAACCTTCTAATTACATTCAATTTTGTATTATAATATAGATAGCTCAGATATTCAATACATTACATACAGTCAATCTACATAAATTAGATTATTAAAATATATATTAGGTAGTGACTAGTAGACCTAATAAAATACGATAATTTAATGTTTCCAACGCTTTCACCAATAACATCCCTATAAATCGTATATTCTTGTGACAGCGATAGACTGTTCGTGCACGTGCATATGCTACCAGTTTAGAATGTAATAATAAATCTAATATTAATTTCTTAAGTTTAAAGACAATTTATTGATTCGTGCGTGGCCGTTTAGACGACTTTCCCAGCAAATACGACATACGAGTAAACCTCGTTTCTTCAAAAATATCATCCTTCTTAGATCGTTGTCTAAAAATTACTTGTAGGCCTAAGCGTCTAGTAATGCTATCATCATGCAGCACTGTTTTGTCCATGTTTGTACGATACATAACTGAAATAGTTGTGTTTGTTTTCGTTTTAACTGATGAGCTCATTTTTTTAATTAAGTAGACAGGACACGAGTAAAACAGTCTACATGATGAAGTGAATAAGTTGCAATTACCAGGGGCGGATTAGAAGCGTGCGGTGCCCTATGCTGACATCAGACTGGTGCTCCCCCCCCCCCATTAAAAATTCAACCTTTTATCCATTATTTACCCTGATAAATGGCATACGTAATTTCGAAAGTTAACAATTACTTTATTAAACTCTCAAATTACAACAAATATTTAGCTAAATAGCGATTACAATGATCATAGTAGTATTTAACCTTAGAAAATACTAATCGAGCCATTTTTTTTTTTTTTTTTTTGCCATAACAAAGTCTTGTATAATTTCTTCTAAATCGAGCGACTCAAGTATCTCGCTTTCAATATTCAACTTTGCTAACGAAGAAATCTCTCATCTCCCATAGTTGGGCTCAACATATCTTTTATCCGTTTTAATAAAGAAAATGATCTTTCAGATTCGCAGTTAGCTATTGGAATCATCGAAAGCAGATGATAAGCAATGTATATTTGGAAATACATGAATAATTTTACAATAATTAATCCAGTTTAATACTATGAGCGAACAAACTGTAGTATAATGGAATCTATCATCTTCATTCAAACGATTTGAAAAAAAAACCTCTTTCTTCCAATTTTACTCGTGGCACAAAGTGCTTCAATTCTATTAGAAGGTAAAAGATCTTCTATTAGAAGATTAAAATAATTCGAGTAAACTTCTACAAGAGCTTTCGCTTGATTTTTCAACTCGACTCTCTCCATGGTTAATAACTGCGTAAGAAAACCAAACAACTCCGTAATTTGATCATAAGCTTTGCTTCCCTTAATCAGTTCAGCTGGATGGTGCCCCCTCTGACGGTTGATGCCCTGGTTCCCGGTGCTGCAGCATACCCTAGCGTTATAGATAATCCGCCACTGGAAATTACATAATTACTAAAGTGTTATTGCCATCATCATCATTATTACTATAATTCTGACAAAACGAGTCTACTCTTGTGCTAGTTATTTAAGTGTTTTTCTCTATGTAGTAAAAAGCGACTTGTATAAATAACACAACAAGCATAGCAAACATGATGCGACTCTCCTCAGTTGCAACGAAATTCTCCCTTACGCCGGCGCACATCTGTACAGTGAAAAACCTAAAGCCTTTTAAATAATTAATATAACCCTAATAAATTTCATTGATTGATTAAATTAATTTATTTTTGGCGTTACTACTACTACTACTACTGCTGCCAGTAGCCTGGCGTCCATGTAAACGCTGTTACCGGCGGCAACAGTACTGGAAATAAGAGAAAATAATATTAGTTATATCACAGAATAAATACTTTAGTTATTGAATAATTTTAAATCCCAACAATATTAGTAGGGAAACCTGAAGAAAAGAGTAGCATTGCTTTCGAACTGATGGGCGCTTGCACTGTCTTGTGTTGCCAGCTCAGACATCGGCAATGTTTTACTGCGTACGGTCATTGACCTCGTACTAGTTGTCACTGTACAAACTGTGGGGGGCACTCGTCCGTCCAATGTGTTGCCGCTGTATACACCGGCAAAACGCTCAGTTAGCAGCTATGTTCGTTTTCGGAACTGACGTGGAGCAGATACTACGTACCTATTTGTGTTTTGTTCGTTTAGTCATGTGTTTCTCTGTTTGTCTTTATTATTTTTAATTCGATTATCTGTGATCTAATTTATTCTGTGTAAGTATAATGAGAGTCGGATCTCGTTGAACCGGCACCCTCTTCTTCTCCCAGCGAATTACAGAAAATGCTTTAAAAAGAACACTTGGTACAAGAAAAAATTCGAATTAATTTTTAGGTCAAGTTTTAGGCCTATCACAACCGGCAATATGTGTTATGTACCCACGCCACCCAACTGGCTACTACTATAGGCCCGGCATTCACTTGAGTCTGCAGACTGACAGCGTGAAGCCACTCGGGCAACTTCGGCTACCTTCGTTCTCATCTATGCCCGCCTATATTCTGTTGTCAGATGTGAGTTAGGTAAACGTTTGGTTAAAGTTTGTGTATTTATTTTAGCACAATAATTTTATTCAGTTCACGGCTTCAAAAACTCAAGAGTAAATTTTTCGTGTATTCAAGTGTCTGTGTTTCTGTTTCTGTGTTTCTGTGTTTCTGTGTTCGTGTCTATCCTACCTATACATGTCCTGTAAGCATTTCGATGTTCATTTTAAAGTTTGTCATTTTATTTTTAGTGTAACAGTTTTTATTAGGTACACCCGCTGTAAGTGTTCGATGTTAAGTTCGTGTAACATTTCAAAGGAGTCTTGTCAATTTAAGGGGGGGGGGAACCGTAGTCTATATGTTAAAATGCCATTTTCTCAGCATCTATTTTGTGCTACAGACTTGAAATTTGTACAGGTTAATCATCACACTTTCAGATTGTTATGGCACTAGAATAATAAATTTATAAATTTACAAAATTTATAATTTTCTAAATTTTGTATATTTTTTAAATAAAAACTTTTTATTTCGGTCAGTTTTTAAAACATTTTTATAATTCTAGTAGATAAATGTTATTAGTAGAATAACTGTACAAATTTTAACTTCCTATGTTATAAAGGTAATTATATAATTCTCGAAGATAAATAATAAACACAATTGAGAATATATTCATATCATATCATATCACATTTATTACCCTAATTGTATATTTTGTTTCAGCGTTTATCACTCCAGAAAAAAAAAATAATTGATTAAATTGACTCCAGATAAATACGAAACCAACTGCGAAGTTAGTGCACAGGTAAAGAGTCTTACCCCAACTGATTACAGCAATATTTATATCAAAACCAACATTGTGAGTACAAAAAACTGAACTTAAAAACCGGCAAAATAGTATAAAATAAGTTTTCTTAATAAACGTATATTTCATGTACTAATGCGACGATGTAGTCAAAAGGTTCATATTGGGGAGCCAGTGAAATTGTGTTTGTTTCTAGAGGAAACAAAGGTTAAAACAAAAACTACAATTCAGGGTAATAAATGGAGTACAACGATATGGTTAAATTAATTCTATATTATGTTTTAATATTTAACTGTGACCACAATCAATATTCATTTTAATATTCAATTCATCCGCTATGCACACAGGAAAACTCCGATTTGGATAAAAATACGTGGATTTCATTATACACGTAAGTGTGGAGTGTGGGTTAACGAGAGAGTAAGAGTAGACTAGACAATAGCGGCAGACGAACAGTAACGAAGTTGCCCGAGTGGCTTCACGCTGTCAGTCTGCAGACTCAAGTGCAGTCGTTCTAGAACATGTTCCGACCCATGCATGACTTACCCCCACTTACAACTTATATCCAAATTACCTAGAGAGAAGAGAGGGGAGACGACACGATAACAGTTCACTGTCTCACTTCCATATTACCTCCTTCTCTGTCACACACATGCTTCCATTGCTCTCGTCAGTCTTTTGCAGCTGATGGCCACACTATGAAACACTGTACAAGACTGTTGTGCACATGTGCGAAATAAATGAAAATTTTGTTAGCCTCACAACGAGGCGTTTGTACACTGCGTATCTCTAAACCACTGTTCAGGTTTCTGCTACTACTACTAGTACTACTACTACTACGATTATTATTATTTGAACGATATTCCTGTTGGCAACGATGGATGTTAAGAACGCTTTTAATTCTGCCAGTTGAAACGTCACGCTTAGAGGTCTGGAACACTTCTTTCGAATTCACACTATCTCCTCCGGATGATGCAATGCTACCTGAGTGACACGGTACTAATATACAATACGACAGGTGGACCTCGTAGGAAGGAGATTGTCGCCGAAGCTGCTCAGAGCTCAATTTTGGGTCCTCACATCTGGAACGTGTCCTACTGTGGAATCTTACGGATGGAGATGCCACGAGGCATTTTCCTGGTAGGTTACGCGGATGATATCGCGGCAGCTATTGTAGCACGGAGCACTGAGGATGAACAAAGAAGCCAGGATCAGGTACTGCGGCGAGCGAGCTCTTAGCTTGAAGAACGCGGCCTGGATCTGACCACCGAAAAGACAGAAATAGTACTTTTCACCCGGCGACGGATCCCCACAACCATACAGGTGCAAGTAGGAGCTGCGGCTATACTGACAAAGGACGCAGTTAAATACCTAGGGATGAGGCTAGATTCGAAGCTCTCCTACTGGAAACAAATCAAGTATGCATCTGATAAGGCGACGCACTTCACGACACAGATTAGCAGGCTTATGGCCAATGTAGGAGGTCCCACTGCAAGCAGGAAGAGATTGTTGATACGGTCACGGAACCCATCCTCCTGTACGGTTGCGAAATCTGGGCCGATGCATTAAAGACGGAAAAATACAGGAAACGAATGTCATCGGTGCATAGAAGAAGAGCCCTCAGAGAAGCATGCTTTTATCGGACAGTTCCAAAACCGGAAGCCTGGTGATAGCCATAGACATTTTGGCTCAAAAGCGAATGCCCCTCATCAAAAGAAGAGATAAATTTGGAAGAGGTTCGGCAAAGTAGGAAGCCAAGAAACTCACTTTCCGGCACTGGCAAGATCCCTGGAACAAGGACAGAGGAATATGGACCGCAAAGCTCATACCGAACTTGAGAGAATGAATTGACCGCCAACACAGTACCTCAGTTGTGATGGCATTTGTAGTGTCTGCCTACACAGAATTTGGACCGTGCAAAACTCAGTACGGTGACTCTCCCCAAGAAGATGCCTGGCTTGCACACCTTGCAGATTCACAAGAGAGAGGATGGCACTACAGATACAGCTCGGAGAGTTCACCCCCGAGGCCCGTAGTTGAGACATGCTTCGTGGTAAGTAACAATGGGATCGCATTTCTACATTTATTTTGTCGGCTCTACAATAAAACAAAATGACAGTCCCAACTTGTACCCAATGGGCGTAGAATATAAGGGACAATTAGAAGGAATAAGGGCGCTTTAATTTGGCCATTTTTACTTCCCCGTAATTTATAATATTAAATTATGAATATAATACTACTGACACAGAACGTACATTTTTACCAATAAAAAATTAGTGTTCCGAGTCAGTAGTCAGTAGTATTTATAATTAGTTAATCAACGGACACGTCATGGACAACAAAATCCAGGAATTTATAATATTTGTTATCTTACTTTCTTAATCAGCAACCTCCAAAATGAAAATATAGAATTTTCAATAATTCGTTCCAAATATTTGCTACAAAATTAATTTCCAGCGTTTACGGGTGATTTCAACCTCTACTACATAATACACCAATTTTGACCATCATATTTCTTACTTTCTAATCACACTTAAAATAAATTTCTAAACCATGTAAGAGACAGAAATGTTTAAATATCGTTATTTTATGTATTTCAACTCTTTCATTTCGATTTGCCTAGTACAGTAAATTTGATCTTAAATTCTTACTCAGCGAAAAAATAATTGCACGTAGTCTCATCAATTCCGAACAGCTATAAAAATAATTTTCCGTCATTTAAGGGTTATTTTCACTCACCCACATCGTTTGTTTAACTTCCATCTAGACATTACGTAGAAGAAAATACAAAAACTTTCACGTCGATTAGTTAGATTTCAGAGAATTCCGAGGTTTGGTCGTTTTTCTGGCTTCACTGAATCAACTTGTTATACTTCTTGCATTCAACTTTTAATAATAATACTTTATTATTGTTGTTGTTGTTGTTGTTGTTGTTGTTGTTGTTGTTGTTGTTGTTGTTGTTGTTGTTGTTGTTGTTGTTGTTGTTGCTGTTGTTGTTGCTGCTGCTGCTGCTGCTGCTGCTGCTGCTGCTGCTGCTGCTGCTGCTGTTGTTGTTGTTGTTGTTGTTGTTGTTGTTGTTGTTGTTGTTGTTGTTGTTGTTGTTTTATTGGGTATACATTTAACAAAATGGGTATACATTTGTTAAATGGAATCTGCAAAGACTCTGGATTGCAGATATCCACAACTAAAACCAAGGTGGTGGCTTTTTGTGGAACTGACCCCGCATGGGCAAAAATTGTTATAGAGGTACTGTCCTGGAACAAGTTAGCAATTTTGAATACCTGGGCTACAGTGTTTCTTATAATGCAAGCAACGATGTGGTGTATAAGTAGCATAAGTTCAACCTTATGTGCGGAACCATCAAACGAACCCTTGAGTGAGAAAATAAAGGAACACGCCTAAAATTCTACAAGGTGATGGCTCTTCCCTAATTCTTTATGGGTCTGAGAATTGGACTTTAACGAAAGGCCAGGCCAGTCGATTCCAAGCGGTTGAAATGAGATTCCTCAGGCACGTGGCAAGGGTATACTCTCCATGATCATAGAAGAACACAGATACACGGCAGGAGCTGAATATTATGAGTATAGTCGACAGGATCGCCCAATATCGGCCGAATTGGTGGGAACATCTTTGCCGAATGGATGACAGCCGCATCCCCAAACAACTATGGAACTATAAGCCGAGGGGACGGAGAGGTGTGGGAGGTCCGAGGAAGAGCTGGAGTGATCAGCTGTAGTATTTGCCTATTTGAGACCGGAACAAACCATTCTTGGTTTAAACCGTGAGGATGATGATGATTGTTGTTGTTTTATTTTGTTTTATTTATTTTTATTTTACTTTTCAACTTGCATGAGCGTAATGTTTAGGTTGGCAACCACGTATTAATACGCGCCCGCCAGAAACCGAAGTTAGAGCCTGTCAATCTACCTTTATCTTTTTCGCACAGACACATTTCCTCATGCAAGGTTGTCTGTGTCATGACTCCAATAGTCTAATACCGCTATGGTCTTACCTTTCGTTGTTTCACAGATAAACTGGCAGCTTCTTGACTTAAATTCGGAAAATGAGAATATTTTGTTGCTGTATTTTACAAAAAAAAAATAACGTACTTAACACGAACTATAAGTCGCTTAAAATATTCTTGGCACAATATCCTTAAAGTGCAAAGCGGTAACAAAGCTAGATTTTTCAGAATATCTTCATAATAACTCATTTTTACAAGATCTACAAATTTAGAATTAATGTGATTCCAACTGATACGGAATTCAATTACTTTTAGCAGTTAGTCAAGATATAATATTTCGAAATCAGCGCTTTTCTATATTTTGTCTACCAATATACTTCTCGTTGGTTTGCTCAAACCTCTGAGACGCAGAGAATTTATAAAATATATTTATACAATTATATGGAAAGAATCTTGAATTTCTCATTTGTCCTGAGAATAATGGGGGGGGGTAGCCTTCAAGTTTCATCCCCCTCTACTAGGAGTATCTTCTAGTTACGCCACTATAATTTAAGCAAATTTTTATTAGTTTTAGGCCCTCTCCCGACGCCCTCCCCAATGCTTACGTAAGGTCTGACAAATTTTTGGTCGTTATTTCGTAGGCCAAGTGATGTTTTTACAATACGAATTAATTCTGCCTTTCGCCTAGTATCGTTACGTCTCGTGTGCGTGTTTGTCTTATGTAAGCATTCCTCTCGATACCCTTCCAGGTCGAACCCGTTTTACCCTTGAATGCTTGAAGCCTCTAACAACGATTAACGATAAACAGGGTGCAGTTTGCCGTCATAGGTACCATTAGAGAAGTGAACTGCAAGCCAGTTTTGTTGCGACCAGCGTTGTAGGTAGGGCCTCTGGCGCCCCCCCCCCACCAATACTATAGCCCTAAGCTCTCTTCAGAAGAAATGGTATTTATTGAGTATGGCTTATGGAAAATCAAAGTAATCCGTAACATAATTATGAAGTAAGACAATAATTTCATAAACAATTATAATTTATATATATTCTTTGGATACATTAAGGTTACTTATAAAGGTGTTAATTTCGATTTATGAAAATCGGAAAATAATATAAGCAAAACAATTATCTTTCATTGAATAGAATGTCACCCTAAAAGTTTGTAAGTCCTAGTTGATATAAACGTATTTCATTTTATACATAAAAATCAACACTAACCATGATGGAATAAGACAGTAATTTCGTGAACAATAACCGTTTAGTTTCATGCTTGGAATACAGCTAGTATTTTTAGGTAACGTATGTACTAAAGGAACTTAGATTAGACCAGTGAAAGTATGGAAAAATGGTATAAGTAAAACAATTATTGCTTTAAAGAACAAAATGTCAGTTCAGAAGTTTTGAATTAACATATTAAACATAAAAATTAAGACTAATTTACAAGTAAAAGAATCGTTTTATAAGAAATGGGTATTTATTTTTCAGCTTTTGGATATGCCAAGATTATTTAGATAACTTATGTAGTAACTTATTTAGACTAGATGAATACGAATCTTTGTCCAAGATCTTTAGACATATAAAGATTTATGTCCAATGTTTGTTGTAGTTTTCCTTCATTTTTGCATATTTTTCATTTTATTTCATAATTAATTTTAAATGCCATTTCGGCGTCCTTGGCAGCCCCGCCAGCGCTGCCATCCGCACACTACACCCCTGGTTGTGACTTTTCTTTTTTAAATTATGTCTTTTTTGTTTATAAATGATGCTACTGTGATCGCTAAAAGACGCGCCTTTACGAGAGTATAAAGCAATCCGCTTAACGGCGTTATGCAGTTAAGAAGCATCACAATATAGGCGGTGGGCGAAGGAAGGTCACTAGGGTGGAATACTCACGCACGCGCACGGAAAACAGAATTTCCTTCAAGTTGTATCATACAGCAGAATCTTTACGAGTGTGTGTGTGGGGGGGGGGCGAGCGACGATACGGTCCAATCATTTAACTACTGTACCATTGTTTATCGCCAATACTGTGACGAACTTTAAAAGTGTGTTTATAATATTTCTTGTGTTGGCTGGATGCCGGAGCCGCAATGCGCCTGGAAAGCGTTACTAACTGCCGCGATTTAAAAAGAAAAAATGAACAAAACAAAAGACAATTCGAAAAATACAGGACGCGACTAACACATAAAAAAAGTTTGTTCAGTCATTTTTTTTAATTATTTTAAAAACAAAACAAACTTCGATTGAAACGCGTTATTCGATAAAGTTTACTTTGAAAGTTCAACACAGATTTATCTGTACAGTTGATATTTGATACGAACCGCCCTCCTTTTTGTAGTAGTCTATTCGTCTTCCTACTACAGTTGTCATCGTATTTTTCTTCTGTGTTTTCTTTTCTCGTTTCACCGCTTTTTGTTCTGGTGGAGTTAATTATTCGATAATTACTACCACGTCGCCGATCTGGTTAATTTGGTTAAACGTTTAGGTAGAAACTCGTCTGTGCCATTACTTTGGATGTAAAGCCACTAGCGCCTAGCCGATCGAGGTCAGAGGAAGATGAGCAACCCAGTGTGATGTGGTGGGGACCGGATGTGAGTTGGACGAACAATCATAGTCACCAGGGTTCGAGGAAGAGAGTTACGCCCTAACCTCCAATTGATAAAACGTCTTCTGTTTTCGATTCCATAAAACAATATTTAGGTTTAAACAACATAATTTTATTTATAGTTGAATACTGTGTTTAAAATTAGCGTGCTGTTAAACGATTCCCAGTTTCTCAAATTAGAAATTTGAAACTGCTCAAACAAATTTATCAAGTATAACAAATTGACTGTTTTAACGACTCTTATTTTCTACATCTTACGTTTTGAACAAATGTAAATGCACCAATACCTTGAGTTACGCGAACAAAGTCGATTAACTCGAATGAGTCGATTTTACTCTAATAAAACGCAGAAAAATGAATACCAGTACTGTACTGTAAAGGTAAGTTGTCAGAGTATAACAGGATCATATCGCACAAATATTAGAAATATAGAAAATAATCTGTGGATACCAAGTAGTAAAAAATAAAAACTTTTAACTGACACCTCTGTTTTTAAAAATCAGAAAGAACTACTTTGATCTTTAAGTATCTTAAGTAATTACTAAAACTGTGTTAAAATAAATTGAAACTTCGTTTAATTATAGACAGCATTTTATTAAAGAAAATTCTTATAGATATGCACGTAAACTGTAGTCAACATTAAAAATTCACAAAATCACATACGCAAATTAACAAAACAAAGCAAAATTTAACACCTGAATGCGTGGAAAGAGAACTATTATTGAATTACTGGAGTCTGCACAGAAACTTAGCTTATATGCAGTTTTTATACGAACACTTACGTTGTTATCAGACTATCGAGAAAAGGAATTTAATCAGTTTTTGTAGTAAAAAGTATGCATTATTCTGTACAATGTAACCTGCTGTATCGTAGGCCTATTCATAGTGTTCAGTATTGATACTGACTTGACCCGATTATTTTGTGAATGAAACAAATTGCTTTAACGCGTAACTCAAAGTCTTATTGTTTTTTATAATTATACGTTCAATTAGGTAGATTTTTATGTGAAGTTGTGTTTAATTTTGTTACAGTAGGGCCATACGTTACGAATTTATAGTACATAATCGCGGCAGTTATAATTTACTAAGCTAATTAATTAGCATAATTATGTATACTATAATAAAAATTAACCATAACTTCATCTAAAAATCTACCAAGTCAATGGCAAGGCTTTAAGTTATTTGAACTTTCTAATAACTTTTGTTTTTACAAATCTTCTATTATTATCGCAAATCTGCTGTTAACATCTCATAAGTATTATATAGTAAGTTAATACCATTAAAATTGCCTGAGAAGGTTTGAAATTATGTACAGTTAGTTCTAGGGCTAAAAGTAGGTCTATTGACATGTCTGACATGTAGTCGGTTTGTGTATTGACATGAGACAAACAATGATTTCTTCGTCTGATGATGATGATGATGATGATGATGATGATGGTGGTGGTGGTGGTGGTGGTGGTGGTGGTGGTGGTGGTGGTGGTGGCGGCGGTGGTGGTTGTGATGATGATGATGATGATGATGATGATGATGATGATGATGATGATGATGATGATGATGATGATGATGATGATGATGATGATGATGATGATGATGATGATGATGATGATGATGATGATGAGAGTATTGCTGATTATTTTAAACTACATCAGAGATCGAGGAAATTATTTTTTTTAAGTGGGTCAGTCAAAGAGGTGTGATTAATGAGAATTAGTCGGCCGGTCGCCTGTCAGACCCTTCCGGCCGGGTTTATGTAAGGTGCGCGCGGCGGTCAAGGCATTTTGAAGGGACACTTTACAACCTCAAAAAGGTCTATACAAGGTGCGCGCGGATGTAACTCTTGGATTGTATGCAAGGTGCGTGCGATGCATTTTATTTATTTAATATTTATCTCTTATTACAGTTCCGTCTTATGACTTCTAGTAGCTTTGTCACGCGTTTCGGAACGCTCGTTTCATCTTCAGACTTAGGCTACACCCCTCATACGAGATCGTCAAACATTAAAATTTTAATTAAACTGAAATACACAGAGAACAATAACTGTTTCACGTACACGCTACTTGAAGAGTATAAATGGATGCCTTCTGGCATCTAAATATTTTTGTCTTATTCGTTTAATTTCTTTTGAGTTATATTTACTAAAAATGTAGGCTTTTTACCAATATACGTACATAAAGATTAACGTTTGAGATTACAGTGCCTGTCCCAAAAACTCTTGGTAACAGTACACTTTCATTCAACGCTAGCAAACATGTTCATTGCTCCACATTCCAATGTTTTTGCTTTTCTAGAGGTACTGAAAGACTTAAAATTAAGACGTATGTTAGTATAAACACAAAGACAATAAGAAAAACATTATATTCGAAGTCTGTTAAGAGACAACAATTTTTAAGTAATATTAAATCTGAGTTAAAAACGAAAATAATCACTAGGTTAGAATTTATAAAAAAAAGTATTATATGTATATTATAAGGAGTAAAGCTTTGTGTAATAGATTAGGCCTATTTTAGTATTTAAATTTTGTATTGTAATGATAATAGAAGTACTATACTCTGTGATGTTTTGTATTGAATATTTTTGTAGTTTTCTACTGAACGATTTAAACTAACAATATGCTAAAGGTATTGTAACAAAAGTGTGTCTTTTAACGTATAACATCGAATAATTCCACATTAGCATAACCAAATTCCAAATTCTTGTATCTAACCACAACGCATATACTAACTCAAGCTTTATTAGTTTGTATACAACCAAGAAAGTAACAACATAACAAATTATAAATCAGCGACCCTCTTTACTTTTCACATCTGTCTTAAAGCGACCAAAACAGACCACCACGCGTACCTTGTATGCTAAATTTGAGATTTTTTGACCGCTGCGCGCACATTGTCAAACCCCTTCCGGCCTAGGTATCTTCCTCAACTTAACCTGAAAAAGGCTAGAGTAACAAAGCGGCATTCACGTAAACACCCTCCTCCCTCAAGGTGTGGGTCATCACATGTACCGCAGACTAAATGCAGTTTGGCTGTGGCTACAGATCTGCCTAGACGTTGTTAATTTGTCTCTACGCAGAAACATAACCCATGTCTTAAACGTTTACTGTCTATGACTGTTTGGTTTTATTTAGTGATAATGAGAACTGACATTTATTGTTGTGACTACAGCGTACTCCGCCAGTGGTGTAACCCTTTCTTCTGGGCCCATCCCGCAGGAATGCTTTTCGGGTCCCCCTGCAACCCTTACTTAATTCGTGCCACTGTTCCCTCTTGAATACTCACCCATCCTTATACATGTGACAACTACTGAAATTATATAACGTAAACAGAATACGTTCTCTTCAAGATCGTTAAAAATCTTTCTTCTAGCCTATGTCGGATAGAAGCCAGTTTCATCGGTTATTTCTATAAATCCTAAAAAGTTTTCCTTCATTTTTACTTCCATATTCCTTAAGGAATGGAAGTATGGTGATGGCAAAAAAAATCGTGTTCGAGATTATTGCAGATTCTGATTCTACTACACTCAAAACATGAAAAAAAGTCGTTTTCCGAAAAGTGTCTGTGTGTGTGTCTGTGTGTCTATGTGTCTGTGTGTCTGTGTGTGTGTCTGTCTGTGTGTCTGTAGATTTTTTTTCTATGGCAAACGATAACTGCCGCAAATTCAAACAGAATCAAACAATTTTTTGCATACAGCCCTGATTTGTAGAGTACTCGCGACCTATTGTTTTTGGTGAAGATTGGTTGAGGGAAAGGGGTAGTTTACCTGCAACGGTTTTTTTTTATCAAGGGAAATTTTTTTTTTTGGCAAACGATAACAGCCGCAAATTCAAACAGAATCAAACAATGTTTCGCATACAGCCCTGAATTGTAGAGTTCTCAAGACCTATTGTTTTTGGTGAAGATCGGTTAAGGGAAAGGGGTAGTTTACCTGTAACGTTTTATGTTTTAACAAGGGTATTTCATATGGCAAACGATAACAGCCGTAAATTCAAACAGAATCAAAAGATTATTTGCATACAGCCCTAAATTGTAGAGTTCTCAAGACATATTTGTTTTTGGTGAAGATCGGTTAAGGGAAAGGGGTAGTTTACCTACAACGTTTTTTTAACAAGGGTATTTTCTATGGCAAACGATAACAGCCGCAAATTCAAACAGAATCAAATAATTTTCTGCATACAGCCCTGATTTGTAAAGTACTCAAGACCTTTTGTTTTTGGTGAAGATCGGTTGAGGGGAAGGGGTAGTTTACCGGCAACGTTTTTTATCAAGCGTATTTTCTATGGCAAACGATAACTGCCGCAAATTCAAACAGAATCAAATAATTTTTTGCATACAGCCCTGATTTGTAGAGTACTCAAGACCTATTGTTTGTGGTGAAGATCGGTTGAGGGGAAGGGGTAGTTTACCTGCAACGTTTTTTTATCAAGTGTATTTTCTATGGCAAACGATAACAGCCGCAAATTCAAACGGAATCAAATAATTTTTTGCATACGTCCCTGAATTGTAGAGGTCTCAATGACTTTCGATTTTGGTGAAGATCGGTTAAGGGAAAGGGGTAGTTTACCAGCAACCTTTTACGTTTTAACAAGAGTAAAGTACTTGAAAATTTATTTAAACTTTTTGAAACAATGGTAATTGTTAAAAATAAAATAATTTTGTTGCCAGGCAATAAAATTATAATTTTTTCATTTTAATGTAATATAATATTTTTCATTTAATACAGCAATAAAAAGGCAGGTAAGACACAGCCTGGCTGTTTGGCTGAAAATGATTTTAAATATAAATCTTAGAATATGGAAGTCATGGATGGTTCTCCATACCGATATTTAAGTTGGTGGGATCCTTTCGGTCATTCTGATTCATCTTCATAATTTGAAAAATATCAGGTTATTTGAGTCAGTTGATCTTTTCTGTTAATGTATTGTATGGTATCCATTACTACACAGAAAACTGAGTAGATTCAATCTGTTCCAAATTAATATTTTCAACTTTTATAGATTAAAGCTGACTGAGTTCATTTTAAAATTTGAAAAACTGCATTGTTTAATTTTTTAGATTATACTGTATTTGGGATTATTTATTTCTTTAATTTTTCGTCATGTTGGTAATTTGGTCTATACTGTTTTCGATAAAGGAAGTATTAAAAATATTAAAAACTTCAAGTATTTGGGTGTAACAATGAGATCGGATGGGGACAGCAACCAAGAAATAAAAGTAAGAATAGGACAAGCTAAGACAGCAACAAAACAATTAAACAGTCTGCTTTGGAGTCCACGAATAACAAAAAACAATAAAATCAGAATATATAAAATATGGCCTATATAGAGCAGAACTGTGGGAAATTAATAAAAGAAATAGATCCATAATAAGGGCTATGGAGATGGATTACTAGTGGAGGTGCTGTAGACTAACAAGACTAGATAGAGTGAGAAATGTAGAGATAAGACAAGCGATGGGAATCGACCTGGACATTATAGAAACAATAGAAGCAAGAAGACAGAATTGGTTTGGACACCTAAAACGAATGTCAGATGAGAGATGGCCAAGGAAGGTATGGGAATGGACTCCACCTTCCCACCCTCTACAAGGAAAAATGGAAGACATTCATGGAAAATGGACGTCGAAGATGCAATGAATGGAAGAGGACTTACAAAGCAGAACTGTTTAGACCGGCGCGCCAGTGGAAGCTAGGATGTGAGAGGCGGCGCCAGCCGTAATTAAATCGCAAAAAAAAACTGACTTATATACTTCTCCCTGTTCTTCGGACCACTGGTTATCAATTGCAACAATGGATCGTATTTACTCAAAATCTCGATAATCGCCAAAGCGTTTCCGCTGTTGGGCTGGCCTATCTTCTCTTTATCGGGTCTAAAGGTTAAATTTAAAGCTGCCAATTGTCAGAGTAACGTTTACAACGCGATCCATTACTTTGGTCCATTTATTAGTTTCCTTTCGTAGCTCATAACGAATATTGATGAAGGCCTGCCCGGTGCCTCGGTAAATTCCTAACTGGCATGACCGCTCTTTTGTGCAGTTACCCAAGTAATATATACTCTCACAGTACATCACTAGGTGTTGGTAACAGTAAAATAGTAATGTATTTGTTTTTTATGTTAAATACATGCGGTGAAACCTGGTTTTACTTAGCTTCAATGGTTTATTCCCATTCTTAAAAAATTAAGGAAAATATTTGCGCTGCCCCGCGGATCCGGCTGTTACGCCACTGTGCTCCGCCCTACATCCCTTCTTCTTCTTTCTCCATATAAACTTTGACCGACACGTAACGCGTTCTTCGGCGATTCTCCTTTTAGCTTTTGTTTACAAGGTTAGCACTTGTCCATCTGTCACAGGAGATTTGAAATTCACAAAATGATTGGCCGTTTCGTACGCAGAATGGTATCCCTGTAATGGTATAACATCATAACCTTTCCAATACTCGCAACCAAATTTAGTAGTCTTTCGTAACTTTCAACAACGTGTTTTCCGTCCTCGCGGGATTCGTGCATACTAAACACTTTAGTTTTCCGACAGATACCTTAAGAAACCCATATCTAAGGTTACACGTTTCCGACATTGTATTTATGGCGTTAAGAAAACCGATTCGTGTATATTTCGACAGTCGAATTATTTCAGTCAATTTTAGCAGACTTACGCAGTAACAAGCAGAGCGCACGCCTCCCTTACGAAATATTTTACAACGGTCTCACTGATCGTCGTATGGTACACTAGAAAACAAAATACAGCCCCAATAAAGTCATTAAATACCAGCTTTAATTAATCACAAATAAAAATATGTAATCAACTCGTACAATAATTCAAGTTAAATTTGTCCACTAATGTCAACTATTCAGAGTTTCGCACTACTTATAACACAACAATCACTTTTCACTAATGACTGATGCGCACTAAATAAATCGCTCACAGTAACTGAACTGACAAAGCTAGGCGCTCTTGCTTATATAGCGCCTAGATTCTGAGGTTCCAGAATAACTTTCCATCCTTACTGCGCCGTGTCAGCATAATGCGTATTTCAAGTGCTCTCCAGAACAGTCGAACTACTTGAGTGCAGCCTTGACTAACGCTACACCTGCTTACGGAGAAACGCGTGGAAGGACGCTCTCGACTTTTCGAGAGGGTTCCGTCGTTACAATATCTTCACTTTAATGAATTCTGAGAAGTTGTAGTGCGTCCGATTTCTGCTCAAGATCAAGATCATAATCGCTTCAGGCTGGTTGCCAATATATTCTGCAGAGCGTAGACAATTACTTGAGAATGGTAGAGACATCAAAACGCCTCGTCCCGTACTAAGCTCTTTGGTATATTGGTAACAAATATTAGCAACGTTCTAAAGGCTAAAATTGTTCATATTTTCGGCGAATTATTCAAAACACTAAGTAATAACAGAAAAACTGACAATTGAAAAAATGGTGGCATTGACCAAGAAAAAATAGAAAATCCCAGCGTGTTCACGATCCGTTTACGCTTTCATGGAACGACCATTTCCGTTGAAACTCTGTAGTTTCTGCTAACTGTGATTTAAGTTCCTTACATTTACTCCACGCAAAGCTATAATTTGAAATACAATATAAAGTCAAACGTTTAAGACTAATTGAATTAATACGTGCAATCGGATTAGAATATCAGTGGGTGTTGTTTTCTTTGACGTTGCGAATCCAATGAACTCGTTCGAAGAACACAAATTGCGTGACGTCATTCGCTTCGCGTGCATAATTAATAAACTCAAATTGCACAATCTTTGGTGAAATCATTATAAAGTGCTTACGCGGAGCTGTTATGAATGCAGTTAACCGGGAAAGCCATTTCGAGTTCACGTCTGACATATTAGCTGAACGTTTATCGTCTTCACACGTGTATGAACAATGCAATTTCGTTTCCATATTAAACAGAAATCTAAGGCGACACGCTTGCTTCTCGTCTTACCCCTTCGTAAGAAACGTTCGTCGTTATGCAGAGCACATGGTTCGTATACAGACAGACACACATTGGCGAAAGTCCTGCTGATGCCCACCACGTGTCCGTATGTACGGATAATTTGTAATACAATTTTCGATTTCATAACAAAAAACTTTTATACGCTTTCTTTTGTATTAACTTTACCGTTCAAGGAGGCGTATCCGGCTGTTGTGGGGACTGGCCCCCTTCAACCAGTGGTTGAGTAGTTTTGAGGTAACAGACGCCAGTGCAGGCCGGACGATGAGAAGGTGGAAGTATCGAGAAATAGAAGAGGTCTATGTGCTAGTGCTTGTGTGTGTGTGTGTGTGTGTGTGTGTGTGTGTGTGTGTGTGTGTGTGTGTGTGTGTGTGTGTGTGTGTGTGTGTGTGTGTGTGTGTGTGTGTGTGTGTGTCTGTGGTCGGATTGACTATAAGGTTGGCGGAGCAGAGTTCTGTAATTTTTAATTTTAGACTGTTTTCCTTATCTCTGAAACACTACTAAGTCATGTAAAGGTATCCCTTCTTCTATATCTACTTGCGTTACAACCCAGTACGGGTTTCACCCTCTTCTACAATTTTTCTCCATTCAGCCCTGTCATTACACAGTCTTCTCCATCTTCTTATCCTCATATTCCTATGATACTCTTCACTATCCTCGATCCATCTCTTCCTTGGCTTTCCTCTTGATCTCCTACTACTGGTCTTCTGGAGTTGTTCCATACCCATTATGTGTCGCTACCCTTCTACTCTTTGTAAACTTTACTATGTCAGCTTCGTGTATCAGATTATTTATATAAATTTTTCCAAACTTATACAATTATACGTGTCAAGTATACACGATTATAATGTTACCGAACGCCAAAGTAAAGAACAGTCAGTACGCAGCTTTGACAGAAGGGTATTCAGACATACCTATAAGGTTGATACAGGAGCCATAACGCTGACCTCTACCATCTCTATGGACTTCCTGAACAAATAGAGTCCAGACGATTCGGTACATAGAAAGAATGGAGTAAATAGACGTCACAGAAAATATTTTTAAAAGTTTCATGAGTAACAGGCCCAGACTAAGAATTAGATTGAATAATGAGGTGTGGAGGATCTGGTGAGACTTAATATTGGAAACTGGCGGACTATAACGAAGAACAGGGACAAACGCAATCGAACATAAGAACAGGCCATGAACCATGAAGGTTGTGGAACTATTACGACGAATCTTATCTAAATTGAACTACTCAGACTACTTATTTGTTGAGCAATACAAATGACTTTAAACCTTAACCAACCAGTAACGCGATTTCATTTCCAGATTTGTCTTGCCTTAGTGACTGCATAAACCCTTTGCCTGTGACTATGCCATTCCCGTCTGGGGTTACCTTGCAGCTGTTCATAAAAGGAAGTTGCAAAGCGTTCTCGGCCAAAGCCCCCTATCGGTTCTCTTCTCGACTTTTGAGAAGTGGACCCGGTGTCCGCGCCTTGGATGACACGCAACTTGCGTGTAAATTTTACGTCTGAGCTGCAAGGACCCAGGCAAACCCGCTCATAGCCGGCCTTGGCAAGTACCGACTACGTCCAGATGATTCTTGTAAACGGCCTCGGCAATTACTGTACTAGAACGACGTAGTACGAAAATGCCGTTGTAACGGAGCTTAAATTCTAAATTAACAATATTCCGTCTGGACAGGACCACTAGGTAGGAGCTCCTCTCGGAAGCTCAGGACTAGGAAACTATAGGGACGTCCCACGACGCGCATCCCTATAGCTCTGGCAGGCTATCTCGACCTGCCTACAGTTAACGAAACCATTGCGCATTATTGCAAAATATACGTGAAACGGCTTGAAGCGCAGACACATCTCCTAGCTACATTCTGCTACACGCTCAGCTTACAGACAATAAGATTAAAATTAAAATTGCCACTGGACTTACTTAGATGTTAAGAATTTGAAAGTATTGTATGTAACATGTCACTGTTAAATACTCATACAGAGTGATTGCTCTAGTTCCCTCCATGTCATGTACTCAGTCATTAATTATTGTGCTTATTGTTTTGTATAATTTGGATATTTTATTGTATGCTGACGATGCAGTCTTAATACAGAAAACAGAGTATGAACTGCGGTATTCTTTACATCGTCTATCATATTTGTAAACAATATGATTTTAAAATATCTAAGCAGTAAACAAAAAACATGGCTTTTGGGGAGGGAAGTTTCAAGTCAAATCAAAAATTATTCTTGAGGGACCAGATTTGGAACAAGTCTCCCTGACTTCAATTACCTGGGTTGCACTATCACTACTTTGAATGACACAGGCCGAGATATCACTACAAAAATATCGGGGTTTCAGATGATGTGTGGCGTCATACATAGAACGCTGAGGAAAGAGAGAAGGCTTGAATTTTATAAAACAATAGCAGTGCCTGTTTTACTACATGAATGTGAAACATTGGTTCCTACAAAGAAGATTAAAATCCAGGTTCAAACTTCGGAAATAAAGTTTCTGAGAAGATCAAAGGGTTGCACGAGACAGGATCGTTTGCTCAATGAGCATATTAGAGAAAATGTACATGTATTCCCCATAAATGATAAAATCCAGACATATCGCAGGGAATGGTTAATCTGGGCAGAATGGAGGATGACGACTACCTAAGGTTGCGTTTTAATATAGACCCTTTGGTACAAGAGATGTAGGAAGACCGAGAGTGAGATGTGAAGACGGAACAGGCAAAGTGCCTATTCTGTGATGTGCGGAAGAAGAAGAAAATTGTTTTGTAATAACAGCCTGTATAAACGTAAAAAAAAATCATGCATGTCAACCTATTCGTTTAAATTTCGATCGAGTAAACAGATAATTCTTGTTGAAATATTCTGGTACTGTTTTAAGTTTTTGGGTCTGTGTTTCAGATGTGGTTGATTGTGGTAACGTGGATGCTGCTTGGTCACGTCAGGTGCCAGAACCCGGCGCCGTGCCCTTTCAACTCCATGTGTCTGTGCAAGTTCAGCGAGTCGTCCCTGGACCACGTTACCGATGTCAGCTGCGTCGGAGTACCATTCTCGAAGATACCAGGTAAAACCACCTGCGAATTTCATCGTATATACTTTCGATAAATTTTTAAATTTAAGTGGTACGTTTAAATAAAGGTGATACAGTGCTTGCAGGTAGAGACAAGCTACATGCAAAGTTAACAGTTTAGCCCATACCACAAAATACCTCTCTCTGCCTTTAAACACACACATACACACTCACACAAACTTAGTGCTGTTCCTTTCTTGACTTATCTAATAATTAAAATTATTTAAGTGTATAGTCGGTCGAGGGAACTTAAATAATATGAAATAAATAATACTTACCTTAATATATAATATAAACCAAAGGCCAGTTGAACGTGTAAGCAAATTTACATATCTTGGTACTATAGTCAATGAAGAATGGGACCACTCTCAAGAAATAAAGAGCAGAATTTAAAAGGCAAGAGCACTGTACACTAAAATAAGCAGTTTATTCAAAAGTCACGATTTAACAATAGTCACAAAGATGAGACTTTTACGCTGCTACGTCTTCTCGGTCCTCTACAACGGTGTAGAATCTTGGACTTTGACTGAAGACACAACTAAAAAATTTGAATTTTTCGAAATGTGGCTTTTCCGTAGAATACTGAGCATTTCATGGACAGCACATATAAATAATGCTGAAGTTCTTAGAAAGGTAAAGAAAGAAAGGAAAGTTATTAACACAGTGAAGACAATAAGGCTGCAGTATCTGGGACATCTCATTAGAAAAGAACAGAGATTTTACTTATTGCAGTCCATACTACAGGAGTT
This sequence comes from Magicicada septendecula, assembly GCA_034769895.1. Classification (NCBI taxonomy): domain Eukaryota; kingdom Metazoa; phylum Arthropoda; class Insecta; order Hemiptera; family Cicadidae; genus Magicicada; species Magicicada septendecula. Next base: position 7,003,829 of record CM068376.1, on the reverse strand, counting down.
GGGCGACCGAGAATCTCATGGCAGAGAAATTTAGGGGCCTGGTTTGGCATGAACACAACTGACTTATTCCGTGCAACAGTACAGAAAGTTAAAATAGTCTGTATGATATCCAACATCCGAAACAGATAGAAGCTATCAGAAGAAGAAGAAATAAATAAACCCAGTGAGACACGTTTCGGTCATCATAGTGTATTCCCCCTGTTCCTCAACGATAAGACTTGTAGGCAGTACGATGATCTCCTAGTACGTTCTCTCTTTAATTCGGTGATAAGAGTGTCTACCTATAATGGCATCGATGAACAGATTTCAAGGTCTCCTCACCGGAGATTCGAGGACAGGACTAGAAAATTTCACGTAAGAAGATTCCATCACACTGTTCTTCCTAGATATATAATGTGGATCCTTAATGAAGTGGATTCCCGCGCCTTTTTTTATTCTGTGGCTCCTCCGTCTTAGGAGTAGTTTCCTACTGTAAGACTATGTAAAAATTACAACACAAAGAACATGTCAAGTGTCGGTAATTGAAATCCAAACACATACGCGAGTACACTTGATCTGTTAAATTAAGAAAAGTAACTTTTTGTAGAAAAAAATAAAATAAAATTACCGAAATTTTCCATCAGCAAGAATAGTCAGAGAACTTCTCATGGGAACCTACGGGTCAGCAACTTTGGTTTTACATGTGTTGAAGCCTTGGGCCCAAAGAAAAACCGAGATTACCCTTCTTACCTTACTAATAACCAACCAAAAACTAAAAGACAGATGGAGGGAAAGGCCAAAAGATGAGGCAAAGAGTTAATAAATTTAGGTTACAGAAGAATTAATGAGAGAGTTCCAGGGAAGAGTTGAAGACAAAGAAAGAGGTGTGTGTGTGTTGTTTAGAAAGTGTTCAAAGTGTGATTGACATGGACCGCAACTACAAACTGTAAGAAAACTATTTCAAATTTAACAGAGGTTACGCTCTTGTCAGAAAGTACAAAATTATGTACCAGTAATAAGATTTTAAGTTAATAAAATAAAAATAATGGTAACAATAAGATGTTAAGGAATAAAAAGACAAATTTAAAAATATTAATTAATGGTAGGAATTAAATTTAAAAGGTTTATATTACTCTGTTATGGTGCCCGCTCATCGGTCCTCCGAAAGAGCCGTTGGACTTGGTAGAGGTGGCTACGGTCTCCAGAGTCTCGCTTAGGTGGTTGGATACTTCCCTTCACCGAGCTATCAGCCCTCAAGGGCTCTATAGTACTTTGCCCATCTGTCATCAAACGCGATCACAGCCAACATACCACTGTTGGCAATTAACCGCGACCAGCGTGGCTGAAGATGATGGTGCCGCAAACACTCCCCATGTGAGTAAATAATTCTTTACTGTACAATTAAATAATTGTACAATTACGATAATTCATCGTATATAAAAATATATAAAATGCATATAGGCCCATGAATTTATTGACTTAGTAAATTTTTACGAAGTCCTCAGAGGATGATAGGCCTAGTTAATATTTGTTTCCGCTGAATATGTGACGATTTAAAAAAAAGTTTAAATAGCACAAATGAAATTTTTGCTTTATAACAAGTAAGAGTATTATCCACCCCTTACCTGTACCTAGATTCCTGCATCAACGTGCAAATTGTCCAGTACCAACACGCAAAGTACGATGTTATTGAGCTAAAAATAATAATTCCGTTAATTAAATAAAAGACGTACTAAATAAATAAGGAAATTCCTAATTCATAACCAAAAGGTAACATTAAGTATTACAATTTAATTAATGAATAATTAATACTAATTAAAAGAACGAACTATTTTCTCAGCGCGTAAAACCGCGCCAGCTTACAGACCCCTTGCCGCTAAACAATGCCCACATTCGCCGGAGAAACTTCGACATGTAAGGATGTCGCTACTGTGTTGTCAATTAACACGTAGGTGTATACCGCTTAAAAACTATTCAATCAAGTTTGTAGTGATTTCTATTTAACCCAATGTAGCGTGGAAATAATAATAAAAAAAAAGAATATAGTGTGTGAAGAAATATGTAAAAATAAAAAAAGGAACTTAGCCGACACATCTCTTAACAAACTGTAAGTGGTAAGATATGTTTCTTACCAGATTTTAGTGATGCTAAAATAAGGACTGTAATCAAATGTAAAATGTGAACAACCGACTCCAGAGGAAGAAAACAACGACAACAACCGTATGAACTTCTAGTACCAAAATCCAATCGTCTAGAACTATACTACCTTTCGGAAACAACCAACCTAATGGAGCATCAGGAGGAACAGTATATCACACCCTAGAAGACGACTGAAGAAGACCATCATGGACCCCACAGCGAACTCCTATTATATTCAGGTGACATCAAATCATAACATTTGTAAAAATTTGTTTCAACAAGAGAAGTAATAAAAGAACAGTAAAGAGCTTTTGATAATTTAAATATTAACATATAAATATTTGTAATCTCTGTAATGAAGTAGTAATAACATTGCGATGTTTAGATGTAAGGTAATTCTAAAATTTATACCCAAAATTATTCTTCAAATAATTTGGTTGAAGTTGTGATAAATTAAAACATAACTAAGTTGAGACCCGGATCCGTGGTACTTGAATCTAGCTGAATACTTTTGAGATAAAAAAGAATAAGATTTAAAAAGATTTTCAAAATATTAAATGCAGAATTTATTAGAGTATTTCTTTTAAAAGTAAAGTAAACTATGAGATATAAATATAATAATAAAGAGATGTTTTTGCTAACACCCAGTGAGTGAATAAATTTATGCAATCCTTGACTAACTTCCTAATTAATAATGTGTTATAATTGTTGGTAAATAAGGTTTACTAACATCGGCAGCTAGTTTAATTAACAGGTAACAAATTGAACTGGTTCCCGACTTTTGTAATGTCTTAACAAGGGAGACGTTACAAATATTGAAAGTGTTTTAATGTTTCGGTATTCAGAGTAACGTTACTTTATTAAATTCTTCCCTACTACACAAAATTCAGATTAATAGCATATCGCGAGTAGTAAGGATTTGGTATATATTCTGATACTGGATGCCATGTCAATTTAATTTTCTTAATTTAATTCGAAATTAAATATAAACTTTAATTTTTATCAAAGATTCTGTAATCTCTGAAGCTGCAAATTAAGTATGTTACTAACTATATTGAATTTAATTAAATATTATTTTCATACTGGTTGTATACATGATAACACTTGCAGTGGCTTCCTACTGTCAAGGCATCGATACTGGTAGTAGCACTTCCTACTAGAAGTAGTAATGATATAAACTTCTTCTTCTTCTTCTTCTTCTTCTTCTTCTTCTTCTTCTTCTTCTTCTTCTTCTTCTTCTTCTTCTTCTTCTTCTTCTTCTTCTTCTTCTTCTTCTTCTTCTTCTTCTTCTTTTCCTTTGTCTTCTGTATTTGACATAAATCATATTTGTACGTGTATGTGTGTGTGGGGGGACGCGAATGTATGTGTAAAACACCTATAAACAGTTATTAAATGTTTCTATCATATTTTTTAATAACTTGTTGGTTTATGTGATTGTCTATTTTTTTGAATATCTTGTTGGTTTATTTGAGTGTCTAAACTTTTAGTAACACATACCTTATAAAGTAATTTTTATCTAAGGGGAATTTTCTTATAAATTCGTCTCTAACTCCTTTAGAAGTAACGCTGACCGTTTTTCTGTTAGTATAGAAAAACTTAAAACTGTGGGGAACAAAAAATGAGATTGGAACGACACCGCGAAAACTTGAAAGTCGACAACTTAGGACGTATTACAAATAGCTGTCAGAAACGCAACCATTTGGGTAAATGAATAACTTCAGACCTATTGCGGTATGATTATCTGTTGATAATAAGAGGCTGCCATCTGTGAAAATTTTTTCCCACAAATTACTTCAGATGCAAACCCGTGTAATGGATTTGATCCTATACACACGGTGGTATAAGGACTGTATGTCATCAGAGAAACACAAGGGTCTGTTTCGTAACGTCACAAACCAAAATGAGTCCTTCAACGGCCCCATTGTTTGTGGGACAGAAGACACCTGGAAGCGTATAATTATTTATCCCTTATTCCCAACCACCCGATGCATTTTTCTCCCTTTCTTTTATATACAATTCCTACCAATTTCGTAACTAGGAACTGCTCAAGAGGGGAGAGCCTGCTTAAAGGTTAGACCCCTCCACCCCCTTTTTTCAGGAAAAATATTACAAATTCAGGTTTCTCCCATAATTTATAATTTAAAAAATATATTCTGTAAATGCTTTGCGTCTCACAGTTTTTAAGTTAACCAACAAGAAGTATAAGGGTAAAAAGCGGTGATTTCAAAATATTCTAACTTGATAAAATGTTATTTAATTTAAAAGTAATAAATCTTAGTCATTACGGAACACTTCAATGCTAAATCTGTGTTCATAATAAATCTTGTAAAAATGCGTCTCTTTGAAGATAATTGTAAACCCCCAATTTTGTTGTCCCTTTGCACCTTAACTGAAGAATGTTGTCCCAAGAATATTTTAAGCAACTTAAAATACATTATTTTTTATGTAAAATCCAGCAATAAAATATTATCATTTTTCCGAATTAAAGTCAAGAAACTGCTGGTTTACCTGTGCAAAGACGACGACGGTTTATACCGTAGAGATAGACTAGAGAAGTCGTGTCATAGACAACCCTGTAAGGGGAAGTTTTTCTGGGGTAGATTAACAGGCTCTGCCTTCGTTTCTGACGAGTGCATAATTATTTTTTAGGGCTGCAAATATGCAAATAGGGCTGTATTTACTAGATGTTGAGTATTTGTCATTATTTTAAAAAACTCTAGTTTAATTTATATATTGTAATTCCATTTATTTCTGCATTTATATATAAGCCTTTTTTGACACATGCTTACAAATAGGCTTAAGTGAAGTGATTATGGTATTTTCTCAAACGTTTAATACCTCTGGGAGGGGGGACTGAGCCCCCCGTAGTTACACCACTGCTCAGTTTTCCTCCTGTTCTTCTCCCAGGTTTTTCCCTTGTTGCTTATTCTCATGTAGACGTAATACATATCCCACTGTAGAGTTCTAGAACGACTAGGTCTGAAACACTCTAAATACTGCAAATACACTCGACAATAACGTAACTACGGATTAAAAAGAAGTCTTTATTCTGTAAGGAAAACTAAAGGAAACAAAAAGAGAATACCTTGGTAAACAAAATATGTTTTCTTTGTTTCCCTTGAATTTGTTTTTTATGTGTAAAAAACGTTTTCTCAAAATCTAAATAACATATCTTAAAGAAACTTTTAGGAATTTTCGTTACTATTCTACACAACTTGACCTGGGGATATTAAAAAATAATTTTAATAAGAAAGTTGCTGCCAATGAATATCGTTTTTTGTATTTTAGAAAAATCCTGTATAAAACAATTTTATTAAAAACTAAAAACAATATAGATTCCTCGAATAAAGTGCAACAATAAGAGTTTGTAAATTTGACCAACCATTCTATATATCTGAGAAACAAGTTGCCTTGTAGTAATATGGCACCTCTGAAATCCTTAAAACTGTAAATTTTATTAAACAACAACCAATAAACATAATTTTTACGATTTTATGTAAAAACTTTGGTTCATAAACAATTCCTTACTTTTTGGAACCTTAACTCGATGGTTGTGGGAGGAGCATAATAACTGAGCTGACACATGAGGTGTTTTTCTCTTTATATAAGCAATATTCTCCAGTGGTGTACGTTCAAGACTTTTTCTTGAAACTCCGTTATCATGCAGATGTTTTTAAAAATGTTTAACATTTTGAACTAATTGAGCCTAAAAATTGAATAAACCATACTTGAAGTAAAGGAACTAGGGATGCAATAGGGCTGCTAAGAACAATTGGAGAAAGATGCATAGAAAAAGACAAAGAGCTATATGTTATTTATGTAGACCTTGAAAAAGCATTTGGCAGAGTACAGTGGGGAAGGCTATTAGATATTTTGAGGGACAAGGGGGTGGATTGGAAGGAGAGACGGTTAATTCGTAATCTGTACCTTGGACAGAAAGTGAGTGTGCAAATCGGAAAGGAGAGTTCAGAAGGAATTAAAATTGCAAGGGGAGTAAGGCAAGGCTGCTGTATGTTACCACATTTATTTGACATATATCTTGATGACTTGATTAGGAAGTGCTTTGACAAAACAAGAGGTGTGATTGTCGGTGGAAGAAGATGACAACTTCCTTTTCTGGCTGTTTTACCAGAAAAGGAAGAGACAATAAATAAAATGATAAAAGATTTGATTTTAGTATGCGAGGAATATGGAATAAGGATTAATAAGGAAAAACTAAGTGTATGGTGATTAGCAGAGGAGGAAAGAGGGCAAACATAAAGATAGAGCAAGACAAAATACAACAGGTGGAGTTGCTTAAACATCTTGGCAGCTTGATAAGTGAAGACATGTTCTGCACTCCTGAAATTAGAGCAAGAATTGCTATAGCGAAAGAGGCATTTAATGGGAAGAAAAGACTGCTGTGTCTAAAAATTAATAAGAATTTAGGAAAAAGGTTGGCCAAATGTTATGTGTGAAGCGTTGCTTTATATGGTTCAGAGACATGGACACTGAGGAAAGAGGATGAGAAAAGATTTGAAGCATTTGAGATGTGGGTTTGGCGAGCAATGGAAAAAGTGAGGTGGGTTGATAAAGTAAGGAAAGATGAAGTTTTAAGAAGAATAGGAGAAGAGAGAAGAATCCTGAAGGTAATAGAAAATAGGAAAAGGAATTGGTTAGGTCATGGTTTAAGAAGAGACTGCTTGCTTACAACTGCCATGGAGGGGGTCATAGAAGGAGAAAAAAGAAGAGGGCGTAGAAGAATGAAGTTAATAGATAGCATTAAAATCAGAGGGTGTTATGAAGAAACAAAAAGACTGGCATGCGATAGGACAGCTTGGAGAGCTTTTACCATTTGAAGACCTGCCTTGGGGCAGAACACAAAATAATAATAATAATAATAATAATACTTGACCGGAAACGGAAAATACAGTCCTTTGTAAGAAAACTACTTTTTCGGACAAGTTTGAAAAATTGTGATTTAGAAACATTGCTGATCCCATCAAGAACAGACGAGAATAAAACAGGAACCAGACAACCAAGTGATTTCTTCATATCTGGAAAGTTGCCTGACTGACCGCCCGGCGATTTTCCAAGAAAATTTTAAAAAGTATTTTTGTGAAAACCTTAAACCTCACACTTGGATAAAAAACGTATATCGGAAAACGCACACCAGCCAACTCCATTGAACACTACTGACGAACCTTTTACTGACTTAAAGCCTGTTGCTTTTTCACCACGCCACAAGCATTAACCGTGGTTCAGATAGAAATCTGCTTGCATTGAACTACGTGTAGTGACGATAGGGAGGCGCGTAGAAGTCGCATTATTACAGACTGCGTCCCGCGTATCTCAGCCACACTCTTTTTTTTAGCCGCAACTGGACTGACTGACTCGACCTTTGATCCACTACAGCCATACAAATTCAACAGGCTATCGCGCTACCATGCTCCTTGTCATAGATTTGGAATAGTGTTCGACAAGGCAAACGGTTCCTACAGTTTTTAACCATTTACTTTAGATTTTGTGCGAGACTAGAGGCAACTCTCTCTAGTAGACGTTTCAGCCAGAAACAGGCCCATTAACTATCAACGTTAGTTGTAAAAAGTTACACCTTCAACCGTTAAACAGTTGATTAATTACAAATTAACACTTGTTCAACCTTAATTCCTTCCTCCATAAACTCAACCCCAGGTACGCCAGGAAAGTAACACTCCGTCCCTCCCTCCGGAAAATAGTCGATTCAATTAACTGGCCGACCGGAAACTATAAACGCCCTACCTTCCTCATCGACCGCGTCCTGGCTTTCAATAATACTCCACCTGGACACATTAGCTAGCCGACTCTACTGTTTAATCCGTTTAAAAAACACTACTCAGTAACTCTTCGTTCGGTACCCCTTCACCGAACCCTTGACGTCACGTATTGATGCACTTCTCGTCCCCAGCTGCTGCACAACCGTTTGACGGTCGAATGTCCACAATTCTACCCCTAAACCCCATAAGCAACCCGACTACACAACACATACACAAACACTAATGCATTCACCTTTCCTTCTTTGTCGCTACCTCCACCTGCTCGTCGCCCGGCCCTGTAATGGCGTCCGTTACCCCAAAACTACTTAACAGCTGACTGAAGGGATCTAGTCCCCAAAACAGCCCTTGGACGAGTATGAAATAGCTCAAAAAATACAAATTGATATTTCTATATTAATATAAATTTCAAAAAATTTGTTGTAAGTGCTGACGTTTAAATGCTATTATTATAATCAGAATGATCAATATTGCACACCACTATATAAAAATTATTCCGATTAGCGCTTTCAAGCTTCACAGCTAATCGTCAGATCAGGAATAGGCTATTCCTGATCTGACGATGAGCTGTGAAGCTTGAAAGCGCTAATCGGAATAATTTTTATATAGTGGTGTGCAATATTGATCATTCTGATTGTGATTTCAACCACTAACACAAATTTCTTCATTAAACGGCTATTATTATAATTAGGCCTACAACCTGAAATATATATTAAATATTTTGTGTTATGGAAACCTGACGGGGCCATCTAGTCAGACTACCTGCTTTAATCGTAAACGATCCCATTTACGACCTTAAAAGGTTAGGTCGTCATTGTTCTACAATACAATGACTGCAGGTATAACAGATAAAATTTAGGATGGCCCCGTGAAATTCTTTGAGGTACATTTTAAAATAAAATGAACGTGCTCGGATTGAACAGTAACTATTCTGTTACTGTTTGTCCTAACAAAATAACACTAATGTCTTTAAGTAGTTACCACATATTTTTCTTAACCTCCTCTGTATAATCTATCTCAAGCCGCTTAGATAATATGGAAAGATACTGATTATTTTTCGGTTCCACCGACACCCAACGAATCTTACTTAGTCGCCCGTGATTGTATTTCCGTTTGCCGAATGCAGTTTCACCAACTTCGACAGTTTGCCCTACACCTCCAATTTTACAAGAATTTTCAATCAGCCACACAACAATAATTTCTCTGAAAGAATGTACCCTATTAATTTTCTTGACGTTGGTTGTGACAAACCAGTCTCTCTCACAATGACAGAAAAAGGATACTTCAAAATCCATACAATTAAAACGGACAACAAGGTGATGGTAAGAACGCGTGAAAGTTAAAAGATAGTATGCATGTAATTAGTATCATGTTTCCTCCACACTTTACGCAGTTAGTTGATTTTTTCATTAGCTTCCAGTCTTCAGAACAGTTTTTAAGGCCTCTCTTTAGTATATAATTTTTCAATGAATCTATAGCCTACTGTTGAAGTCCATCTCGCTCTTCAGTTTACCGCTTAAAATTTGATGTAACAAAACGCACTGGCACTGGATTACACACTGTAGTTTTAATGCTCTACGCTTCAAGAAACCACGATGTTGATAGAACACTGTACACCGTCTAAATGAAATCTCCTTTAAGAAACTAGATGTGACCACGTTGGTTGGGGATTTCCTTAAATATGTATGAATAGACGACTTGCTTAGGTGCAATGAAAGTAAACAATAGGCGACCCTTTCGAAGGTTGTTAACGTAGTAGGCAGGTAGTCTGAAACGATGGCCCCGTCAAGTTTCCAAAACCCAATTTTTTAAATTAAATTTGATCTGTTTTCTTTAGCTCAAATCCATAAAACATTCTGGTACAAAAACTTACACAAAAAGCAAACAAAATATTTTGTTCACATTATACTGCGACAGGTGAGCAAAACGTTCGAGGCAGTAATCACGACTTCACATTATTCGATGCCATCTGTAGATACAGAGCCCTCTTATTACCAGACAAACATTGTTTCTTGTGTACTTCGAGTGGTTCTGACACTCAAGTGAGATAACATAAAACAGTGCACTTTTGTTGTGTATTGTAATCTCTTACGAGACATTGTATAAAGTGGAATTCACAACTTCGTAATTACTAAACGTCTGATACTGAACAACTAATTATTCCAGCGAATAATATAATCTGCAATACTCTGTACTCAGAACTTCAATTGAAACATTATAATATCTACCACCGAATACCGTACGTCTACGCTGCTGGCGCTCGACGCTTCCGGCGAGTGCTCAAACAAATGTGTTTTCAAAGAAAACGATTTGTATTTTTCCAAAATGAGAATCATAGCATTGTTACTGTGAATCAATATCGTGCCGTCTGGCCTGCAGGGCCCGGGTCCCAATTATTTTTCGAGTCTCAAAGTTTTTGAGTAAAACGTTGTGAAGTATAAGGGTCGAAAAATTGTAGGAAAGCGCATAATATTCTATCTTGATTAATTGTCACTCAAATCAAACGTAATACATTTCGCGTCTTATGAAGCACTTTAATTCTGAATTAGTATTCTTAAAATATGTGAAAACGAGTATTTCGAAAGTTACTTTTTTTAAACCCAGTTTTATTACCCTATTGCAATTATTTAAGGATGTTATCCGAAGACCATTTTGCCCAAGACATATCACCTATAAACAAATTATAGGTTGTGTTAAAGTATGTTATTTTTATGTAAAGTCAGTAGTGTGTTGGGGAGAATACTGAAACAGAGGACGGGGGGATGGTGGTGATGACGTCACGATCTGACCTGCCTCAAAGCCAGTGACGTCACTGAAACAACAATGGGGTCATTGTTTTAGTGGGCGTCTATTGTTTCAGTGTTGAAACAATGGTTTCGTTGGTTTCTATGCCGCCTGTTGTTTCAGTAACGCCTTATGTTTCAGTAACGTATATTGTTTTAGTATTGTCTATTGTTTCACTGACAACACGGGCTGCTGAAGTAGGTCATGATCTTGAGCGCACCACCACCACCCCCACCGGTCCACTGTTTCAGTATCCTCTCCATGTTGTATCGAGGAGGCGGGGGCAGGCTGTGTGTGTGCGCGCGAATGTTTTGCAAAATATTTCGGTGTAGGTCGCGGATATCCCGGGGTCGATGGCGTGGTCCAGCGCTGGACGATGCGTCGCTCGTGACTCTCGAGACAAGACTGAAGGGGTTTAGCGAACGAACCTCGTATATATAGACGGACAATCCCCCTCTTGTCCTACTAATGAGCGATATCTTGTTCGTAGTGATACAATTGCACAACAACACGTAACAACGAAGCAAGAAACAGCAACAGATCTTCATATAAACGGTGAGCAACCGGGAAACGTACGAGGATGGGGAAAAATAACGTGCATACACATAGAAAACTGTAGGAAGTGCATCATAAGGAATTGTACAACTTGATTATCGAATGAACCAAAAATAATTGAAAAAAACTAATATAATTAAATAACATAAGTAGGGGGAAAATAAGGGTTCTAACCAACAAAGGATGCCGCCTTTCCCACGGTCCAAGATTTTTTCCCACGCTCTCCCCACCACCGCTGGACCTGCAGCATCCGCGAATTTCCACCAATAAAATTTCATGCCACCTTTTGCGCGCCAATTTCAAAGAGATGCCGCCGTTCCCACGGTCCAAGATCTTTTCCCACGCTCTCCCCACCACCGCTGGACCTGCAGCATCCGCGAATTTCCGCGAATAAAATTTTTTATTTTTTTAATTTGATATTTTTATTTTTTTAAATTAAATTGATTTGCATATCAAGGGGCGGATGGGGGTGGGGTGGGGTTCAATGGACCACTCGCATCCGCGAATATAATTTTTTATTTTTTTAATAAAGCTGATTTGGATATCAGGGGTGGGTGGTGGGTGGGGGGTTCCGACTTGATGCATTATAGTGTATATATTAAATATATGATCAGGGTTACCAACCTTTGCATGAGTTCAAATTTGTTTTGTGTTATAATGTATATTAAATCTATATGATCAGGTTTACCAACCTATGGTGGGGGGTTCCGACTTGATGCATTATAGTGTATATATTAAATATATGATCAGGGTTACCAACCTTGCATGAGTTCAAATTTGTTGTGTGTTATAATGTATATTAAATCTATATGATCAGGTTTACCAACCTATGTATGGGTTCAATGGGAAATTCAAACTATATTATAGTAAATTGTTGACGACTTCGATATCAACTCTCTCTCCCCTCCTCTCTCTTTGTCTCTAGACACAGTTGTCGATCACGATATAAACTCTCTCTTTATGTCATCAGTTTTACATAAGCGTCGTGCTACTTATGGATTATTGTAAGTAGCGATACTAAAATGTAATCACCAGGAAATATATATTTATCACCTACCTCGTTACGTCCTACTTATAATTTTTTTTTTTTTTGACACATGACAGTCATTGACCACGATTTAGAAATTAATATACTGCCAAGTCTGTGTGTGTGTGTGTGTGTGTGTGTGTGTGTGTGTGTGTGTGTGTGGTAAAGTGTTACGCATAAAAAAATCTCCTTGAAATAAGGTATTTTCAAAAGTTTTGTGTACACATACACACATTGTATATGTCTCTCTCTCTCGCTGCAAACGTTGACAAGAATTCCCTTATTCAAACGATTTGTATGTGTACACGAACTTAAATATAGTTTACAGACGATTGTAATTTTAAAAATTCATTTTTGCATTAAATATATATATCGTAAACAATGAAATAATAATATTTCGTCATTAGAAAGTTATATATTCAGTGTGGTAATAGTGATAGAAAGATTAACTATGCACGCACACACACACACACACACACACACACACACACACAAACTTAAATATGGTTTACAGACCATTGTAATTTTAGAAATTCATTTTTGCATTAATTAAATATATATATCGTAAACAATGAAATAATAATATTTCGTCATTGTAAGATTTTAATAAAACAATTATCAGTTTAAATAATAATTTTCATGATTGTAAGATACAACCTGCAAATTATTAAAATGTGTCTCTCTCTCTCTCTCTCTCTCTCTCTCTCTCTCTCTCACACACACACACATTTCTGATTACTATACAAATAATTGCATGCATATTCGGAGGTTTATAACGAAATAAATTAAAATAAACCATAATTTGTTTTAAATAATTAAATATATATATTTACAACACTGTACACAAACTTAAAATATAGTTTACAAACCGCTATAATACAATTATTCAAAAAATACATTTTACATTGATTAAATATATATATATCACAAACAAACATTGTTATATATAAAATATTAATAATAATATTGTTTTAAATGATTAAATATATATTTACAGCACTGCACACAAACTTAAAATATAGTTTACAAACCGTTATAATACAATTATTCAAAATACATTTTATACAATTATTCAAAAATACATTTTACATTGATTAAATATATATATATATATATCACAAACAAACATTGTTATATAAAATAAATACAATATTAATAATAATTTTTGACATTGTAAGAATTTTAAATAATAATTTCACGGCTGTAGATACAGTTCACAAGGAAGCTTATCTGTAACATAACAATACAGTCGATATTAGAATCACTGATACGATAATATTCAATTATCACATGCACACACACACACAGTTAGTGGAAAGAATCAAATGCGTTAAGTAAGTAAACTTTTTCAAGTATATGTCATTTTTCATAAGTTAATGTACTTTCAAATAATTTCTAATCAAACCAAATATTATTCACTGGAAGTTTGTAAATACTGCTTAGAATCAATGATACATTTATCGCATAAGTTAATGTACTTTCAAATAATTTCTAATCGAACCAACTATTATTCAACGAAACTTGTAGAATCAATGATACATTTATCATGTACATACAAATTCAATTATTAAAGTGTTAAGTACAGAGAGTTGAAACTACACACACACACACACACACACACACACACACACACACACACACACACACATCAATAAATTGTTTGTTAACACGATTGCTACTTACGACGTTAGGACTCAATCTCTACTTGTGTTGTTTGATTTCTCGTCCCTCGATACACTAAATGTAGTTCTTTAGGTTTGATATGTCTGAGCTCCTCATTCGTGAAGACACCTGCATACCTCTTGGGAAGATAGACACGATACTGGCGGTCGCCATCCTCCAACGTAGCAAGCACAGAGTTCCCATACTTCGTGTCCACATTTGTTAAGACCATGATGGGATATTTTTTATTCACTGTCAATTCTGAACATCGTTTGTACTCGATAGCACTTACAGCATTAAACTTTACAAGAAACGACATTATTAGAAGACACTAGTGAACACGTCTGTATCAAGCGAGAGAGAACCAAACAATGACAGAATATTCGACACAAAAGGACAGTACAATGTGATAGTGGTGGTGGTAACGTCGGTGTCCCACTTTCATTTGCATGTATGAACATGTCCCACAGACGATATTAGAGACACCAAAAATATAACAATGTCATTAGGAAAGTCCATTTTCATAAGAAAATAGTCACTGCTTACAGCTATGCATGTATGTACATGTCCACAACAGAATGAGAGAGAGATATAAATGTCATCATTCGCTGTGACCTACTTTCTAAATTTGTTACATTAAAAATGTTTGTTTAAAGCAAAAATCATGAATCATCCATTCCCGAATAGCATGCACCTTATAGTTGGCACATCGGTCAGAAGAATTGAAATGTCTAAGACATTCTGTTCCATGAAATAGTACGGTATGTTTTTAGGACAACCAAAGTCATCGAGATTGATGATATTATTGTGTATTATCTTTGATTGCAAAAAACGTTTTTTCTCAAAACCCTTCACAAACACATATTTATATATACGTGTATGTGATGTTAACAATGAAACAAGATTGTCGTACGGTGTCTCTCCTTCGCTCCATCTAAGTCTATGATAATTTGACGTTAACCAGTGGTTTGTCCTAACGTATTTGGGATTCGTAACGGATGTAGCAGGCGGAGTCAAAATCCAATGTCTACCAGCAAATCTCAGAACGTCCATGATTGACAGTTCCTTCACAATATATTTTCCGTTGTCGTCGAAAAAGCACTGGAAGTCAATTATAACCGCAGTGTTATCCATAATACTGTAAGACAAAGAAACCACACACATTACAAACTCTATATATATTATGTTTAAACATACAAATATCGTTGCGATATTAATATGTGAACTTACGTTTACAGACGTCTGGACTGAAGCACCGAGAGACGTCAACTGACGAAAGAAACAAGTGTTGAGGGGGGTTACTATACATGGAGACGAATTTTTTTAGCAGGTGGGGAGGTGTCGTCGTCGTCGTTCTCCATGTTGATGCATTGTCGTATTCGATAATGACCGTATGCAAGCGTATCATGACCATTGTCTAATATATAGCGCTTATCATCATAGGGGGAAAATAAGGGTTCTAACCAACAAAGGATGCCGCCTTTCCCACGGTCCAAGAGTTTTTCCCACGCTCTCCCCACCACCGCTGGACCTGCAGCATCCGCGAATTTCCACCAATAAAATTTCATGCCACCTTTTGCGCGCCAAGTTCAAAGAGATGCCGCCGTTCCCACGGTCCAAGATCTTTTCCCACGCTCTCCCCACCACCGCTGGACCTGCAGCATCCGCGAATTTCCGCGAATAAAATTTTTTATTTGATTTTTTTATTTTTTAATTAAATTGATTTGCATATCAAGGGTGGGTGGGAGGTGGGGTGGGTTCAATGGACCACCCGCATCCGCGAATAAAATTTTTTATTTTTTTAATAAAGCTGATTTGGATATCAGAGGTGAGTGGTGGGTGGGAGGTTCCGACTTGATGCATTATAGTTTTATATTAAAATATATGACCGCGAATATAATTTTTTATTTTTTAATAAAGCTGATTTGCATATCAGGGGTGGGTGGTGGGTATATATATAAAACTCTCTCTCTCTCTCTCTCTCTCTCTCTCTCTCTCTCTCGCTCTCTCTCTCTCTCTCTCTACACCAATCTCGTTCTTCCAATGTGCGTAAAGTGTTACGCAATTATAATGTTACAAATATTAAAAAAAATATATATATATATATTTAAACTAGTATTTACAAAATATGTATACAGACGATTGTAATTTTAAAAATTCATTTTTGCATTAAATATATATATATATCGTAAACAATGAAATAATAATATTTCGTCATTGTAAGATTTTAATAAAACAATTATCAGTTTAAATAATAATTTTCATGATTGTAAGATACAACCTACAAATTATTAAAAAATGTCTCTCTCACACATTTCTGATTACTATACAAATAATTGCACGCATATTCGGAGGTTTATAACGAAATAAATTAAAATAAACCATAATTTGTTTTAAATAATTAAATACAGGGTTTTGATACGAGTACGTTGACCGCATTGATCGGTTCAACGAAACAAGTCTATGCACACACAACGATACTGAATTAGATATAGTTATTATTATTCGATAACTTAAACCAGAGGTCATTAACCTTGTGTACGGCGTCCTACTTTCTAATTGACACCTGTCAGTCATTAGCAGCGTTGACAGTAATTAGGATTAATTATGGATTAGAAAGTATTTACTCTAAAAACGGACATGCAAGCTTTCTCCCACTACCAGTGTACAATATATATACGCACAGAAAATTAGCGAAAATTTCTCATTTTGACTGCTTGTGTGTGTGCTGATACATCGTGAAATCTATCTCTGCATCTTTTTTAATAGTTGAAAGACTGTTTGTGCGTCTTCAGTATACGCAGCTTTCATCATTAAGGGTGTGTAGACAACACACATACTAGTTTTGGTAAGTGTACAGATTTTATTTAATTTTAATGTATGTGCAGATTTTATTTAAACGTAAAAATTATTTGTATTAAAACATTATCAAGCGCATTATTGAAACATTTTGAATACGTTAATAACTGAGTATAATTTTTATTGTATGTACAGATTTTATTTAAACGTAAAAATTATTTGTATTAAAACATTATCAAGCGCATTATTGAAACATTTGAATACGTTAATAACTGAGTATAATTTTTATTGTATGTACAGATTTTATTTAAACGTAAAAATTATTTGTATTAAAACATTATCAAGCGCATTATTGAAACATTTTGAATACGTTAATAACTGAGTATGTACAGATTTTATTTAAACGTAAAAATTATTTGCATTAAAACATTATCAAGCGCATTATTTATTGAATTTAATACATACGTGTGTGTGTGTGTGTGTGTGTGTATGATCAAATTACAATTTCTGAAAATATATTCTTACCGTATTTTTATAGTGGCAATTTCGCATTTGACTGCCTGCGTGAAAGCTATCACTGCATTTTTTTAATAGTTGAAAGACTGTTTGTGCGCATTAAGTATACACACACAACTTTCATCATTAAGGGTGTATAGACAACACATACTAGTTTTTGGTAAGTGTACAGATTTTATTTAATTTTAATGTATGTGCAGATTTTATTTAAACGTAAAAATTATTTGTATTAAAACATTATCAAGCGCATTATTGAATTTAATACATGTGTGTGTGTGTGTGTGTGTGTGTGTGTGTGTGTGTGTGTATGATCAAATTATTATGTCTGTTACAATTTTTCTGAAAAATTGCTTTAAACAGACATTTTAATGTAACAAATTTAGAAAGTAGGTCCCAGCGTATGATGACATTTATATCTCTCTAATTCTGTTGTGGACATACATACATAGCTGTAAGCAGTGACTATTTCCTTATGAAAGCGGAATGTAGACTTTCCTAAAATTATTTGCATTAAAACATTATCAAGCGCATTATTATTTATTGAATTTAATACATGTGTGTGTGTGTGTGTGTGTGTGTGTGTGTGTGTGTGTGTGTGTGTGTGTGCGCGCGTATGTGTATGATCAAATTATAATGCCTCACCTCTAATTGAAGATATATTTTAGGTATAGCTGAATTTTAAGCGTGCATACAACGTTCGTCATTTAAGGATTCGTGTGTGTGGACAACGCTCGCTAGTTTGTTGGAAGTAAGTAAGTATACATTATGGAGTGGGTTATACAAATAATAATAATAAAGTGTGTGTAATATATACATTTATTAAAATACATACACACAGCTCCAAGAATATATTAAACAGTTTTACAATTAAAAATACATACACAGCTCCAAGATTATATTGTTACAAGTATGAAAATATATCTAAACTAGTATTTACAATTAAAAAAAAAAACATACACAGTTCCAAGATTATATTGTTACAAGTATTAAAATATATCTAAACTAGTTTTACAATTAAAAATACATACACACACACAGCTCCAATATTATAATGTTACAAATATATATATTTAAAACTAGTATTTACAAAATATGTATAAAATAAGACTTAAACACGTCTATGTACTGTGTTGGACAATGGTGTATATTCTACAAGCGAATCATATAGTATCATACAGTAGGCAGTCGTCTGTGCAGGAAAATTCATTGACGATTCAAATTCTAAACGTACATCAACTGCTGAAGACTTAAGCGTATCGTCCTGTTTGCTACAATCGAATACAAACAGCGGGGCTTTTGATTTGAATAATTCCGGTGTCAGTACTGGGCTGACGTCTAAACGGTGGTAATACGAACTTTGAAAACTGGCGTACATATTGTACAATAATGCAAAACGGTCTCTCCCAATATCCAAGTTTAAATTATCGTAAGGATAATACTTGTCGTTTAGAAACAGTCTCGCATTGATTACGTTACAGTGATCAAATTCATCGGCGCGTGCTGTCAGTACATTCTTTCTTGCTGTCTGAAACGCTAACACAACAAAGCGTGGTTTTTCTAGCTGACTCGAGGTCTTGACAATCCAATTCTGCCTTTTAGTCTGTGGTAAGGCAGGATACTCGTGCAACTCCCAGGTCCTAAAAGGCATAGTTATCGGGTGGTCTTTCTCTATGAGTCGTAACAGTGGTAATCTGTACGCATTAGCTACATGTACATAAGGCATTTTCCAGTAAACTTTATCTAGTTCAAGAACACAATTAGCAGTAGTTTGTCCGCTTACTAAAACCATAGCATTTATGTCGGTAGATGCACGTAGGAGTATAAGTTCTTGTTTCACGTTCAGCACGATGCGTGTATAGTCTTCTGCGAATCCCATTAGCATTTTCAGTGGTATACAAAAGTTGAATTCTCCGTCATCATTCACTTTTAATATGTTCGTGGTCGGCGCCACCCAACCTGCGTTTTCCATTGCGTTACGTGTGTTTTTGTTGAGTGATAGAAAAGTTTTAATAGTTGACGTAACACCGACGTTTCTGGTATGGTCCACTACCACTCCAGCCAACTCGTAACGAATCTCTTCAAAGAGAAATGCTATAGCATTGTTCACCAGTTCCACATTCAGTGCAGTATCTGCAGCCACACTAGGGTTTTTAACCAACTTGCCTTCGATGTAGAGGAAACTTTCTGACGGCAGTGTAAAGACGTCCTGTTGTTGTATTGGCATACGTATTTCATCATTGTTTCCATATCTTGTTGTTGCGTACGGTGCGTGTGAGTGAAATGAAAAGTGTGTGATACTGTCTTCAAAGAACGGTTGCTGCTCCACTGATAATATTCCACTCGCCATGTTATTTGTTTACAACAACAAAACCCAGTGAAATCAGGAAACGGCGGTTAACTGATGTTAATCGTTTCAGTTTCGAACGAGTACTGATGCGTTTCCTAACTGATCTTTCTTCTTCTTCTTTTTTTATTACTGACGACTGTGGTAGCAGCGGTGGCGAAGAAACAAAGTACAAGCCCATGTCTATAGTCGTTTTAGATGTAAACGCACAGTGATGACTTCTCCGCGAAAATCTATTACGTCACCGTCCTGATCGTGTAAAGATAATGTTATGTTGTCCAAACGACTCACATTCACAGGTAGGTATATGACGTTTGTAGGCGATTCAATTATTTTGAATCCTGGTTCGACTGACGGATAGAACGAGTGCAGTGTGTGCTCGGTTTTACCGTTCTTGTATGATCCTTGCGCTATATTACACCTTATCAGTATACTGTTCACTTTTATAATGTTAACTGTGGCGTCAGACGTGTGAGTTTTATTCGCTTCAAGCAGACGCTTTTCCTTGAAACCCAACATATCACCGATACCGTACACTGTTTGTTGAAAGTCAATATCCAGTGCACAAGTCAGCTCACATTTCAGTGTATTGTTGTTAGGACGTAGACTAATCTTTGAGTCTCCTAACTGCTTTTTGAGGAAGGCTTCTATGTCACCGATTTCATAAGCACCTGTAGGTAAAGTTATCAAGTCCCACGTTGTTCCGTCTCGTAGTACTGGAAACACGTTGTTTTTTCCCTCAATCACGTTCGGTATACTGTTGTATGTAGTAAAGTCCAATAGACCTACATACCATTCGCCGTTTGTTAGTTCGAGAGGCGGGAAAAAGTCACATACAAGAGCAGCAGCATTCGTACCTGTTAAGGTGACCGACAGCGAAGACATCTTGTCGCTTACTGATCACACACGCGTTAAGAAGTCCAAACATAAATGTCCGCAGATGACTGTGTGTGGTGGCTGTTCACGTTCGTAATTGTAGTAAATGTCAGTGTCGGTTCCAAAATACTGTGTCAGCTCAAGAGGTGGCTGCATATTACCATACGCATCATAGTAGTAAACTTGTTTGTTTCGCTTCTTGTAGCAAACCCAGTGCGTACCAGGTCCTTCTGCACTGTCTAGATTAACAACTGCACTCTCATTCTTCCATGGTCGTGTGTGTGGTAAAGTGTTACGCATAAAAACTCCTCTGAAATAAGGTATTTTCAAAAGTTTTGCGTACACATACAAATCACTGTCAGACAATGCACGCACTGGTATGCAAATTAGTTTTTTTGTCTGTAAGGACGTAGGTATAGACCTGACGCTATTTTTTTATTGTTACGTTTACGCCTTGGGACTGTTTTGCGTTTGCAGGTCGTTTTGCGTTTGTTCTCAGATTGACGTTTAATTCCTGAACCCTTCTTCTTTTTTCTGCAACCACTACGCGAGCTCCCTCCACCCACTGCCGATTTCGCCTTCATCGCTGCCGCTACGGCCGCCGCGTACGCTCTTTCGCTGATGCCTGAATTCAAAGCTTTCACTCGATCCCACGCCTTGCCAGCTAGCACACGATCCGCTACGCGTCTTCGTTCGTTGTCCTTGTACTTAGCGTAAGCGATATCGTGTTCGCGACAGGCTTCGTCCAACTCGTTGATTCCGCGCTCGCCACGTGCCAATCTCTCTTTGAGTTTTGTTCCAGGTCCACAGAATAGGTAGCCCGGTAGGTGTAATTCTACTGGTAATGCGTCCACCGCTTGATTAATCAAAGTAGGTACTGACGAAACGATAGCGGGCACAGTGTTTTTAAGTATTTTTCCAATTACACCACGCCCCATTCTTTTCTTACGAAGTACGTGCATTCTTGTAAACAGATCTACAATCCTTGATTTCCGTTTCCGTATCGAGAACGTCTATTAAACGCCCCACCTCTTCAATATATTCAGATAGGACTGAACGCTGTGTCGTGCTGTCTTGATATTTATAGACAAACTTTATTAAATTGATTATATGAGCGTGAAATACCTGAGTGACCTTGTACAATTCGGTCTTTATATGTAATTTTAATTCGTGCATTTGTCGTACAGTGACTGCGTCTTTGTCATTGACACCGTTCGCTATATTCGTAATTTTTCTTCCGGCAGCGTAGAAAGTATCGTTTTGCAAACTGATTGTGTGTGCGTGTAAAAATTCCAAATTCACTGCGTCTTTGAAGTCAACAGGCGCTTGCACACGTGTTAGTCGACAGTCATTAACGATTACGTTACCTGCACGATCTTTTTTCAAACTCTTCTCGTCTACGTATCGTTTTGTGGCTGCATCTCTTGATTTAAGCGGATCGTTTAGCCTTATTATTCGATGATCTTTTGCGTCTACGGTAGCGTTGTCGTTCTTGTACTGTAAGCATGTGTCCTTTACGTACTGTAAAGAAAGAACATCGTGCAACTCTTCAGGATCACCCAAGTTGCATATCTTTTTGTTTTTCACATCAAAGTGACCGTCGTTAGTCACTCCTAAACCGATATCCTCACGCAGACTTCGATGAGTTTCTTTTCGCACTCTTACAGCGCTGTCGTGTCTACCGAACTTGTCTACACACATACGGTGGACGCATTACCAGTAGAATTACACCTACCGGGCTACCGATTCTGTGGACCTGGAACAAAACTCAAAGAGAGATTGGCACGTGGCGAGCGCGGAATCAACGAGTTGGACGAAGCCTGTCGCGAACACGATATCGCTTACGCTAAGTACAAGGACAACGAACGAAGACGCGTAGCGGATCGTGTGCTAGCTGGCAAGGCGTGGGATCGAGTGAAAGCTTTGAATTCAGGCATCAGCGAAAGAGCGTACGCGGCGGCCGTAGCGGCAGCGATGAAGGCGAAATCGGCAGTGGGTGGAGGGAGCTCGCGTAGTGGTTGCAGAAAAAAGAAGAAGGGTTCAGGAATTAAACGTCAATCTGAGAACAAACGCAAAACGACCTGCAAACGCAAAACAGTCCCAAGGCATAAACGTAACAATAAAAAAATAGCGTCAGGTCTATACCTACGTCCTTACAGACAAAAAAACTAATTTGCATACCAGTGCGTGCATTGTCTGACAGTGATTTGTATGT
Organism: Magicicada septendecula; assembly: GCA_034769895.1. Classification (NCBI taxonomy): domain Eukaryota; kingdom Metazoa; phylum Arthropoda; class Insecta; order Hemiptera; family Cicadidae; genus Magicicada; species Magicicada septendecula. Next base: position 6,981,141 of record CM068376.1, on the reverse strand, counting down.
GTACGCAAAACTTTTGAAAATACCTTATTTCAGAGGAGTTTTTATGCGTAACACTTTACCACACACACGACCATGGAAGAATGAGAGTGCAGTTGTTAATCTAGACAGTGCAGAAGGACCTGGTACGCACTGGGTTTGCTACAAGAAGCGAAACAAACAAGTTTACTACTATGATGCGTATGGTAATATGCAGCCACCTCTTGAGCTGACACAGTATTTTGGAACCGACACTGACATTTACTACAATTACGAACGTGAACAGCCACCACACACAGTCATCTGCGGACATTTATGTTTGGACTTCTTAACGCGTGTGTGATCAGTAAGCGACAAGATGTCTTCGCTGTCGGTCACCTTAACAGGTACGAATGCTGCTGCTCTTGTATGTGACTTTTTCCCGCCTCTCGAACTAACAAACGGCGAATGGTATGTAGGTCTATTGGACTTTACTACATACAACAGTATACCGAACGTGATTGAGGGAAAAAACAACGTGTTTCCAGTACTACGAGACGGAACAACGTGGGACTTGATAACTTTACCTACAGGTGCTTATGAAATCGGTGACATAGAAGCCTTCCTCAAAAAGCAGTTAGGAGACTCAAAGATTAGTCTACGTCCTAACAACAATACACTGAAATGTGAGCTGACTTGTGCACTGGATATTGACTTTCAACAAACAGTGTACGGTATCGGTGATATGTTGGGTTTCAAGGAAAAGCGTCTGCTTGAAGCGAATAAAACTCACACGTCTGACGCCACAGTTAACATTATAAAAGTGAACAGTATACTGATAAGGTGTAATATAGCGCAAGGATCATACAAGAACGGTAAAACCGAGCACACACTGCACTCGTTCTATCCGTCAGTCGAACCAGGATTCAAAATAATTGAATCGCCTACAAACGTCATATACCTACCTGTGAATGTGAGTCGTTTGGACAGCATTGTGGAACTGGTGAACAATGCTATAGCATTTCTCTTTGAAGAGATTCGTTACGAGTTGGCTGGAGTGGTAGTGGACCATACCAGAAACGTCGGTGTTACGTCAACTATTAAAACTTTTCTATCACTCAACAACAACACACGTAACGCAATGGAAAACGCAGGTTGGGTGGCGCCGACCACGAACATATTAAAAGTGAATGATGACGGAGAATTCAACTTTTGTATACCACTGAAAATGCTAATGGGATTCGCAGAAGACTATACACGCATCGTGCTGAACGTGAAACAAGAACTTATACTCCTACGTGCATCTACCGACATAAATGCTATGGTTTTAGTAAGCGGACAAACTACTGCTAATTGTGTTCTTGAACTAGATAAAGTTTACTGGAAAATGCCTTATGTACATGTAGCTAATGCGTACAGATTACCACTGTTACGACTCATAGAGAAAGACCACCCGATAACTATGCCTTTTAGGACCTGGGAGTTGCACGAGTATCCTGCCTTACCACAGACTAAAAGGCAGAATTGGATTGTCAAGACCTCGAGTCAGCTAGAAAAACCACGCTTTGTTGTGTTAGCGTTTCAGCCAGCAAGAAAGAATGTACTGACAGCACGCGCCGATGAATTTGATCACTGTAACGTGATCAATGCGAGACTGTTTCTAAACGACAAGTATTATCCTTACGATAATTTAAACTTGGATATTGGGAGAGACCGTTTTGCATTATTGTACAATATGTACGCCAGTTTTTAAAGTTCGTATTACCACCGTTTAGACGTCAGCCCAGTACTGACACCGGAATTATTCAAATCAAAAGCCCCGCTGTTTGTATTCGATTGTAGCAAACAGGACGATACGCTTAAGTCTTCAGCAGTTGATGTACGTTTAGAATTTGAATCGTCAATGAATTTTCCTGCACAGACGACTGCCTACTGTATGATACTATATGATTCGCTTGTAGAATATACACCATTGTCCAACACAGTACATAGACGTGTTTAAGTCTTATTTTATACATATTTTGTAAATACTAGTTTTAAATATATATATTTGTAACATTATAATATTGGAGCTGTGTGTGTGTATGTATTTTTAATTGTAAAACTAGTTTAGATATATTTTAATACTTGTAACAATATAATCTTGGAACTGTGTATGTTTTTTTTTTTTAATTGTAAATACTAGTTTAGATATATTTTCATACTTGTAACAATATAATCTTGGAGCTGTGTATGTATTTTTAATTGTAAAACTGTTTAATATATTCTTGGAGCTGTGTGTATGTATTTTAATAAATGTATATATTACACACACTTTATTATTATTATTTGTATAACCCACTCCATAATGTATACTTACTTACTTCCAACAAACTAGCGAGCGTTGTCCACACACACGAATCCTTAAATGACGAACGTTGTATGCACGCTTAAAATTCAGCTATACCTAAAATATATCTTCAATTAGAGGTGAGGCATTATAATTTGATCATACACATACGCGCGCACACACACACACACACACACACACACACACACACACACACACATGTATTAAATTCAATAAATAATAATGCGCTTGATAATGTTTTAATGCAAATAATTTTAGGAAAGTCTACATTCCGCTTTCATAAGGAAATAGTCACTGCTTACAGCTATGTATGTATGTCCACAACAGAATTAGAGAGATATAAATGTCATCATACGCTGGGACCTACTTTCTAAATTTGTTACATTAAAATGTCTGTTTAAAGCAATTTTTCAGAAAAATTGTAACAGACATAATAATTTGATCATACACACACACACACACACACATGTATTAAATTCAATAATGCGCTTGATAATGTTTTAATACAAATAATTTTTACGTTTAAATAAAATCTGCACATACATTAAAATTAAATAAAATCTGTACACTTACCAAAAACTAGTATGTGTTGTCTATACACCCTTAATGATGAAAGTTGTGTGTGTATACTGAATGCGCACAAACAGTCTTTCAACTATTAAAAAAATGCAGTGATAGCTTTCACGCAGGCAGTCAAATGCGAAATTGCCACTATAAAAATACGGTAAGAATATATTTTCAGAAATTGTAATTTGATCATATACACACACACACACACACACACACACACGTATGTATTAAATTCAATAAATAATGCGCTTGATAATGTTTTAATGCAAATAATTTTTACGTTTAAATAAAATCTGTACATACTCAGTTATTAACGTATTCAAAATGTTTCAATAATGCGCTTGATAATGTTTTAATACAAATAATTTTTACGTTTA